>JAKTZD010000028.1:0-149918 GCA_030564765.1 Saccharomycopsis sp. NRRL Y-5750 | reverse complement strand
CCCCCCCCCCCCCCCCCCCCCTTTGGTGTATGCATTCTTCTGCAGATATCAGGTGCCCTCATGCACCCACAGATTATCATCAAATACGCTGTTAATAATAGAACACCTCTCACATTAGGCCCAATACAATGACATGACAATATCCCACCAGGCGGAAACGTCAAAATAGAGACAATAAGTGCACCCACCAGGCACGGACTAGTCTGCAACCAGCAGCATTTTTTATATTGCCGAAGGGCACCGCAAAAGGCTTCGCACGGACCTGATTATCCTTAACTTGGTGTGAAGCCCTTAGCATACGCACCGCTGAAAAATGCCTGCGCCGCAAGTTTTTCAACATCTCGCACTAACTCTGACCTCGGACCGTTTGTCTTTCTATATATAAGATTGGCTATCCTCGCTGACTTCCTTTCCTGCCTTTCCCTCTTTCAGTCCTTTTAATATACAATCACATCTGTCAATATATCACAATAGCCCTTTTCACTCTTGCAGCCAGCTCCACAAACATGAAGTTTACAGAAATCTTCTTACTCGGAATATCAGCCATTGCCGTCACCAATGCCGTTCCTATCGCAGCACAGCAGCAGGTGGGACTTCTTGGAGACATGTGCACCACCGTCACCGACAGATTTTACAAGTTTGGCCAATGTCTTTCCCAGACAGAATACTTTCAAAGATTGAATGAAACTTTCTGGTATCAAGCAGCTAGAAAGGAACTATGTGGCTACGCAATGCAGTGGTCGCCATCCAAATCCAACGGAACCAGCGGCTACATGAAAGCTCTCGATGAAACCGGTATATTGTCTTTGATGCCTCAAAACGCCACAATCTCCGGAAATGCAAGTGAGGATGAAAAGCTTGAGATTCAAGCCGACTACTTATACATGGTCAGCCAGATGCAGAAAGCTGCTGTCAGTGGCTCCAGCGAGAAAGGCAAGTCCAAACGGGGTCTTACTGACTCTCTCGGGCAGACATACGACCAGTGTATACAAGCTTGTAACAAGGTTCAGGCTGCCTCAAATCAAGTCGAAAACTGCTGGGCTGTCAGCACCTTTACCGTCTTGTATGCAGTCTGTGAAGTCGGCTGTAACTGGTATTACTAGTCAAGTTTGTTGCAGGCGACATTCTGTTCTTATTTCACTTCTCCTTTAGCTTTAAGTTCTATCTTACATTACTTTTAATTCACGGTTTTCAATTCATTCACTCTCATTGTGGTGCATCCAAATACAGCAGCCCTATTCTGTTCGTTCTTATTTACAACAATTTGAAGCACCTAAAGGACATTGTATCATAAAATGATTAGACTAAAAGTGGAAAAATGCTAGGCTTCATCGCTTGATTCAGTAGCTTTATGCAAAAAACCACACTTAATCCGTACCAGTTTTAACATGCATGCGAAAAATTTGTACGAATATTCAATTCGAGTTGTAACTCTCAAATTCCAGAAGTATATGGTCAACTGCTTTTCTCGTTTTGTGTGCTTTTTCGCTACCTATTATATATCTTGCTCTACGCACCTACATTAATGAGTTCAGTTACTTTTCTACATCGGCTGGCCGCTGTAAATACAACACAGGGTCGATTCACAAAAAAATATGCAACAAACAATAAAGGATACTATAAAAAAGTGAAAAGAGACCGTCAAGCCTATCTGTAAGCCTTTCTCAAAGTTGAGAACAAAGTGCGAAGCTTTAACTCACTTAAAACAATCGACATTAAAACCCATCTTGGGAGCAAGTAAACCAACCAAAATGAAGAGGTCGACATATCACCTCTATACTTTCTGACAACTCCGATTTTTGCATTCTCAAAATCAGAGACCACCTTCTTTGCATACACCTCAGAGGCCATGATGTTTGGGTTTTTAAAATACTCTGCGCTTCCTTCCTCGTACTCTTTAAGACCCTTCACTGCATACAAAGACTCGTTGCCAATTTTTGTTACACTTGGCATACCAGTCTTAACAGTGCCTGTGACAAAGTTGATGACTTTCACACCAAAAGGCTCTAACTCTGCTGCCAACACGTTCGCGTAACTATCAATAGCAGCCTTGCTGGCACAGTAGGAGGTCTCGAATGGAACTGCCAAAAGGCCTGCAACCGAGCCGGTGAACCCAATTGTTCCTTTTGTCTTGATAACGTAAGGCCCCAACTCTCTTACAACCTTCATCGGACCAATGACATTGACAGCGAATGTCTTCTCAATTGCTTCATCGGTAGCATCCAAAGCAGGTTCTATATGTACTATACCAGCGTTGTTATGCAAAATATCGATTTTTCCATCGTATTCGGCCTCAATAATTTTCTTCAAGTTGGAGATATCGTCCTTAACCGTCACATCGAACTTGACTGCCTTTATGCGTGGGGACTCATCTGCCAATTCAGTCAAAAGATCTAGCCGACGTGCAAGAGCAATAACATTGTACTCGGTCGATCTCTTGATAAACTCAAGTGCAACAGCACGGCCAATTCCGGAGGAGGCACCAGTGATAACAACAGTTTTAGGCATTTTTTAAAAATGTATCAAATCTTGACAGGATTAATCAGTATGATAAGCAAAGCTGTTTTGATGTTACAAGCTCATAAGCTTCGAATAACAAAGGCTTCTCATAAGTCTCATTCAATTACATTCAGGCATATATATATATATTGGAAATGGGATAGCCACCTTTTACGCTGCTCACCGAACTCAGTATACAAGTCCGAAAAAAATCCTGCGATTACTAATTGAAAACTCCCACCAAACCACACCAAACCATAAAAGAATATCTGAGCCTCAATGGCGAATAGCTTCCTGTTAGCACTAAGCATTGACCCTAGCAGGTTTAGGCTCTATCGGACTTGCTGTAGTGAAATCTATCCATGATCGATATACATTATTTCCGTTCTCACTAAGCGAAGAAAGTATGCCCTTATCGAATTTGCTGATTACCAATGTAACAGAGATTAGTGGTAATTTACCGCTCAGTTGAATAAAAAGTTCTGAGCTGAACTAGAGGCAAAATTGCTTTTTTTGTTATCATTTCTCGGATGTATCCGAGAAACTCAAGTTTCTCATGGGTAGACAAAACAAAAACACGCGTGCTGTCTTCATGGTGCGAAAAAGGTCGGACAGGAGTACAGTTTAGTTCGTCGGTATGGAAGTGTCAAATGTGTTTGAACTGTGTCATTACGGTTCAGGTTGACAGCCTGCATATTAACTTCGATACCACAATACTTTGTATTTCCTCTTTTATCGAGTAGCCGGAAAAAAATTGTGAACAAACGAATTGTCGCGGTCGGATACTTACAAGTAGTTGCAACATGCAAATTACCACAAAGTGATTCCTATGCTAACTATTCAGCATACAGTGTAAGCTGAAAGAATAAGTAGTATCATTGACCTAGTGATTATAGCTCCTTGTTCACCTTGTCATCCTTTGAATACCTGCAATGTGAAATCTTGGACGTTACTCCAGATGCCAGTCAAAACTTCCAAATAAATCTATAAGCAAAACATGCGGCTACCTTGCGTAATAAAAACTTTGACATTTGGAGTTCATCTCTTTCCAAAAATAGGCCGGAAGACATTTTCTAGTCTAGAAGTGGCTGCCCAATATGGGCACTAGTTGGAGATGACAATAATGAGAGCGACGCGAAAATTTTTGAAAAAATAAAAAAAACAAAAATAAAGCGTGCTTTATGTTATGAACGCGAAAAAAAATCTCAAATAATATAAGTATCCTCGACAATGCCTAAAATTTTCCACTCTTCGTTGTAGCTTTCATATTGTTGTTTAGTTTGTGCCTTCCTTTTAGCTCATTATCATCACTTCCATTAATAAAACCAATATCATCACGATCTTTTGCCATATCACAAATAATGTCCATCACTGAATCAGTCACAAAGAAAGCCAAGGTCTCTGATCTTCTCAAAGTGTATAGAAGAAGCAAGAACGCCACTTTACCAACGAAAGGATCTCCTTTGTCAGCAGGATACGACTTATACTCGTCCGAAGACTCTAATATCCCTGCCAAGGGCCAAGGAATGGTTGCTACTGATATCTCTGTTATCGTGCCAATAGGAACATACGGAAGAGTGGCTCCAAGATCTGGATTAGCTGTCAAACATGGTATTTCTACTGGTGCTGGTGTCATTGATGCAGATTATCGTGGAGAAGTCAAGGTTGTGTTGTTCAATCACTCAGACAAAGACTTCGAAATCAAGAAAGGTGACAGAATCGCCCAATTGGTATTAGAGAAAATAGTCAACGCTGAGATCACCGAGATCACTCAGGAGGAGTTGGACGTCACCGAGAGAGGTGCTGGAGGGTTTGGGAGTACTGGTAAATAGGGAGGTGGCTTGCACTTGATAGTATAATATAACGATTGATATTCTTTTTTAGTCATGCGTACTTTCATATTGAACGGGGATCAACCGGAGCACGAGGGCGCTGTGTCATACCCTTTATTGTGCTCTTAAACCCGTTTGGGCAATCAAATGAACCTCTCGTCTGTAATTGAATGTACAAGAGATGCGCCAAGTTCATGTTTCATAAAACTACTCAGATCTCTGTAATATGATGCACGGGTGTTTTGTGCCAGTGCAGGGATGTCCCTCGCATTATTTTTTCATTCTCAACATGTAACAATAATGCATGTGAGTTCAGCTTGGACTTGACGTCAAATTGAACAATTGGCTAACCAACAATACATATCAAAGGAAAGGTTCGCGAACGTGAGACACTACCGCACATAATTGAGCTTTACAACTTTCCATCAAAAATTGAATTGAGCAGCTATAGCACTTCTACTTATCTTCTTTGACTAACATAAACCAAATTTATCAATTGTAAGACAAACAAAAAGAAACAAAAAGAAACAGCAATCACATATGACGAAAATGCTGCGCGACGCAGCAATATGTAGAAAAGAAGGGAACCAAGAAAACAGGGAAAACAAATGTATTACTTTTATTTAATCCAAATCCCAGAATCTCTTCTTTTTGGACGATGCAGTGGAGCTACCAGACTTGGAGATGTAAGGAGTCTTGGTGATTGTAGCAGCATAGCCTCCAGAGCCGGTTCCTTGGGCTGAGGCTGGATTGATGATGGAGGTAGGTGTATAAGACCAACCAGGGGTGATTGTAGAGTAACAATTAGGAGAAGGAGACACGCTAGTGTAGTATGTGACGGCACTGGTAGGAAACTTCATAGTCCAGGTTGTAGCGGTCACAGTTGTGCCTGGTTGGGACTGCATTGGGGCAAATTTGTAGTGGCCGGTCTGCAAAGTGTAAGGAACCGTAAATGAAGAGGAAACAGACATGGTAGCCAATTCATTGGTACTACTAGATGACGAGACGGACACTTGGGAGGAAGCTGCAGCATCACTAAGAGATCCTGAGGTGACTTTAGTACCAGTCATTCCTGACAACTGGAACCGATTTGTGTAATGAATACTGAAACCGCTGGCGTAGGTGGCATACACCTGGATGAAATACACACCGGTAGCACCGGCCGTGGCGGGAATCTTGGCGGTGTATGTGTTATCTGAAATAGTTTGGGAATCAGCAATGGTGGTGATTGCCTCAATATCACTATTTGTACCTGTACAAAGGGTGAAGGTATAAGACTTGACATCACTCAAACTCATCCCGGAACTACCGTCGTCCACCCAGGAGATAGGCACAGAGGCATATGAACCTGAAACCGTGAACGTCTGACCAGAAACAGGCTTGGAGAGGGAGACATCCGACAAGGAAAAGGATATTTGGAGGACAAAAATCAAAAGAAAAGATATTAACGACTGAGGCACCCACATGATTGACTGTATGTATTATTGATGTGTGAGATGGTATGGTCGATGATCTAGCGAGTTGTTGCGAAAACCTGCAGAGGGATGACTGAAATGCAAATGACTACTGACGACTGAAACCAAACGGACAAAAAGCAGAAAAGAGATCAAAAAATGATCTAGATGATGGTGACGATGCTGACGTTAACGAAGATGGTCGACGATTGACCTGAAAAATCAATTTGATGAAAACAGTTCTGAATATGCTGAAGTAGAGTTAGTTGGCTGATGTGTGATTAAGCCCCGAAAAGAACAAAAAAATTGATTTCGCCACGACAGGGATGACTACGTTAATATGGGAGAAATGCTGCAAAGAGTCTGGGCTTAGCGAGTGGAAGCGTGTATATTGGACCGATGAATATTGATGATGGAGATCTCCGAACAGCGATCTGAGGTCGTTATGACTGCAGAAACCAGAACAGGATCATGAACTACAAAAATCTGTAGAAATCAAGAGAAGTTTGAAGAACAAATTTTTTATTTCATTTTCCTACTAGTTTTAGATCTCTCCTATAGTCAAACTGCATTTTACCGATTTAGCTGCACAAGCACAATTAAGAACATAATAAGATTGGAAATGCTAAGGAAGAAAAAAGAAAAAATTTTTATGTTAGATATTATTGTTCTATTCTTTGGATGTTTCTCTTTTGAATTGATCCGCTTAGCTCGGTTTTTTTCCTGGTATTTCATGAACTGAGGGCTTTTGTACTCACAGAAAAAATGTTAAGTGGAGGTCAAAGTTAAAGAGGGAGGTAAAAAGCTACGGTATCAGCACACTGGGCCGGATGTTAGCACTGGTGCTGGAAAGGCCTTTCCGGCGACCGCGGTTGACGTTGAACAGTCGCATGATGCACTTGCAAGGCGGTGAATAAGGGAGGCATCGGTCACACAGGACACGCACGCAATATATAGCTGATAGTTCAACTTGCGTGTCCATCCTTTAAGCCCTTTGAGCTTAATTTCTCCTTCATCCTGGCTTTTCCTTTCACCATATGGTATCGAGTTACTAGACGCACGCTGCACTACCGCACAAAGCCCTCGCATAGCCACTGTCGCAGACGTCGATACAAATCTCTCTTCACAGGAAAAGAGCGATCCTGTACATCCGCATCCACTAATTAATCAGTAATTAATATTAAGTAGACACGTCGTGCTTGGCAACTTGCGTGTCTAATGTGTGTGTATACACGATGTCTCCCATGACAATTTCCACACACACAAAGGCAGGTTACCAGGGTGATGAAATTTGCTTTTGCGTTTAACACCGCCTACAAGGCAGGATCCGGGTCTAAAGCACACGGTCATTGACTGGATTTTCTGAATCGCCGTCTGAAAGTTTGTTTTTTCCCACGTATGAATTAATCTTTACCTCAATTATGAAACGGGAAATTCGTAATTTCGTAATTTCGTCCACTGACGAGGGGCAGGAAATTTCAGGCTGCCGGATCAACTGGAAAATGCCGTGGGAGTGGTATAGGGGCCAAAGGGGTGGATTCTGATTCATGGGGGTGGGTCGCGGCTGAAACGATCCGTTGTATTGGACTACGTCATACTTGTCTAGCAGACAGATGCTCTACGCATGCACATATATGTAGATAGACATTTAAATCGTTGTTTATATAGGAAATCAATAAATAGCTACTAAACTGAACACGCGAACTTCCTTCTTAGATCTCTCTGATGAATTCGTTGGCCTTGAACGTCTTTCCCTTCACCTTTTCAAGACCCTCGCCGCCATAACTCAACAATCCGTCTATTTCCACCAATCCGTCGCCCTCGACTTCCCCTCCGTTCTCCTTGATCCATTTGGTGTGCAACTGTCTAAGCGCCAAACCGCTGGTCTGAGGGTTGTCACTTTTTGTTCCTGGAGCGTTTTTAAGAGGCGAGAACTCCTCGCTTCTCTTGACGTCCAAAGAGGCAAATTTCTCCAAAGGAATGCTTGGGAAGATATCGAAGATAAACTGCTCCAATTTGATCCCGTTTGCCTCGGTTGGTTTCACGTATTCGTTGTTTTCGTTCAAATGGCCAATCTTCTTCTTAGCTATGTGGTAAGGCAACCACTTTCTGCTGCTGATCCACTCTTGCAATTGCTGTTGCAACAATTTCATGCTGTAGTAGTGCTGGACGATGTTTGCGGCTCTCAAGTTCAATAATTCTGGGTTTTTTGCGTCCCTTTCCTCAGCCAATTCCTTGCTGATCTCAGAATATTCAATAACAGAAGGCTTACCGTTTTTGCTGATGATGAGCCCCACAGACTCGCTAGGTTCGGTCTTTCTGACCACCTTAGTGGCTAATTCAATTCCATTGTCCACCGCAAACCCAAGGAAAAGAGGATCTGCCACTTTGGCAAGACAATTGTCCACAGCATACATGTGGATGTGTTCGATGCCTTTACTGACAAAATCGTCTAACAACCCGTTGTCGGAGATGGCCTTGTACAAGCCACCGTTGCCGTCAGGGGATCTGGTCAACGTGGTTCTGGTTTCTCTGTATATTTTCTTCCCGTCCATGGTGAATGCTGGCAAGGTTCCCTGGTTGAAAAACGTGATGTTTCTGGCATCGAGGCCAAAGTAGTTGTTTTCCTTGAAAAACTTCTCGGTTTTGGCTCTGGTAGGTGCACTGGTCATGATATACCAGTAGATCACGACGTCTTTGCCCGATGATCCGGCAGCAAGCTTCTGAAGTGTGATGATTCTTTTTGCTTGCAACTCAAACAAGGATGTTTTCGAAGGAATGTCAATGATATAGGTCCCCTTAGGGTCGGAGGAGCCTAATCTGGTGCCCTGGCCCCCAGCCATAAGCAAAACTGCGACTTTGTTTTCGCTGATCAACTTCAACCCCAAATCATGGTATTTTGCCTGCTTCTTAGGGTCGATGTAGTTTGGATCATCCTCGTTCAACGAGTACCAAGACTCGCTAGGAAGCTGGTCGATCTTGCTGGTGGATTTGGAGTTATTTTTAGAGAATTCAAGTGCCTCTGTCACCTGGTCAAAGAGCTTTTCGTCCAATTGTGAAAGCTCTTTGAGAAGCTCCGCCTTTTCGGCGTCGCTGACCTTAGAAGGGTCGCAATAAATCTTTTCTAATGACATGTTCGCAGACTGTAGTTATGGATAGTGAGATGGAGTTTCTTCTAGATAGACGTCTGGTTCTTTCAGCGCAAGACAAGAGCTGTCCTTTATAGTTTTCAATTTTTTTCTTGTCTCCTCAAAAGAATTCTTTTCCTTGGAGACATTTTGTGTTTCATGTTAAAGTATGGAAAAAATGTCGCTAAAATTAGATTGCGATGAATAACCCACAACCACGTTGCGTTTCTTTCATTCCGAGTGGATCCACGCAATGGCATTGGTGGACCCCTGAGGGTAAATTTTCCTTTCCCACAGCAGTGTGCCTTGGAGCGGATCGACGGTTTTGATCGCCGGCTGCCTCCACACAAACGTCTTTCGATGGTTTCCTTTCCATTAGTGGCAGCTAAATTTAGCTGCTAGTGGAAAAATAGGACATGTACCATTGGCGTGGTTTGCGAAAAACTGGAAGATGAAAATTTCAAAGAAAGAGTAAACACATCAACTTGCGTCAAGGTTGCACAAAAGGTAGCTATTGCAGCCATCATTACAAACCGTTATATAACTCAAGTCGCAAACCGTCAAACCAGGCACTCGTTTTATCACACCAGGGCAAACTTATATCACTGCAAGTTGTGCAATAAGCCAACTCATAAGGCAAATGGGGCAAACGGAAGAGCACAACATGGATTTCAAAATAAAGAGACTCAAGGACGAGAACAAACTTCTCGCTTTTGAAAAAGACCAGGAGATCCAAAAATTGAAGAACGAGCTTGAGGTACAACGCCAGAAAACCCGCGAAGTGGAACTGGTCGTAGCACAGCTCTCGCAGGAAAACACAGAACTAGTGAAGAGAGTGGAGAGCTCAGAAGCAAAGATACAAGAAGTGTTGAAGGCCTCTGAGAAAAAATTACAGCTGATTCAGGAGCAATTTCAGCAGAAACAGGCGTCATTGAGGCTGGACGATCAAGATATATACGAGGCGCACAGACTCCAGTCTTCTCAGAAAGACCAGGACCATTTTAATGGCGAGTATGGTGCGCTAATCGGTGTACTACGCCGTGACCTAAACAAAGCAACAGCAGAGAAAAGCAAACTCACACAGCGCGTAGCGGAATTGGAAAACCTATTGGAGCAAGCACGAACCACCTCTGGGAGTGGCCGGTTTGATGAAGACGAGTTCATCAAATTGAACCAGGAAATCGTCAAATTGAAAGAGGAGAATCAGACATTGATAATCGACGACGCGACGTTCCACAAAGCCCTCAGCGATGCCCAGTTTTACAGAGTGACCAACAGAGTGCTCAATGAAAACATAGTGTCGCTTAAGGCCGAACTCCAGCAGGCTAGTGCGCGCAACTACCGAAACAAGGCGCTTTTAGAGCACAAAACTGCTGAGGCAAACAGAGCTAGTCTCATGTTGCGCGTAGCTGGTCTAGACCAGCCTGGCGCGTCCATATCTTCGTATGCGGAACTACAAGCACAGGCGGAAAGATGCAAGATCCAAATAGAGCTTCTCATGAATGAAGTACGTACTTGGGCTACAGTATTTAAGGGCCAGCTGGTGAAAATTTCCAACCTAAGTGATATGAACAGCAGTCTTAAGGAAAAAATAATGCAGTTACAAACACAGGTCGCCAATCTTGAAACCCACAATCAGCTATTGCAGCAACAGATCAGCTATTTGAGCGTAAAACTGCAGGCTTTACCGGTTTCCAGCAACGGAAACCAGCAAGCGGTATTAGGAGAGGGTGTGGTTGAGCTGCCAGCAGTTTCGGACAAGGAGGCAAAACTACAGACATTAATCGATATGTACAAAAAGGTTCTTGCACAGCCACAAGGAAACAAAAGATTGAGGCTTGACGAAACTGCAGTTGGCGTAGGAAGCGCAAATATTACTAGCACCGACCATACGTTTGATAAACTGGAAGCTATATGCCTGAGGCAAGAGTCCGCACTGGAGGTACTAAAGGCAAGCCTTGCTGCCAAAGACGAGAAAATCAAGCAGCTTGTCGCTGATCTTGAGAAATATATCGAGCGGGAGAACTCTAAAGACGGCGACATCAATGACGAGTTGATTCTACAACTAGAAGACAATCCGTTCTTGATCAACCAGCGAATCAAGCTTGAACAGCTCAAGGCGTTGAAGAAGGAGAATGAGGCGCTTTTCCAGGAGAAGTTTGAGCTGACAGGCGACAGAATGGTTCCTATCGAGGTCATGGAACGTATGAACGTCGAGCTTCAGCAGGAGGTTGCCAAGAACGAGTCTGCAATCAAAAAACACGATCGGTTGGTGCAAGCGTACTCCAAGAGGTCGCTTGAGTTCATTGATGCTGTCAACGAGTTGTTTGGATACAAATTGGAGTTTTTGGGGGGGAAGAAGATCAAATTGAGCTCGTCGGCTTTTGCTATCGCCGACGGTTCGTCCAACAGTACCAATAAAAAATTTTTGATTGCCGATATGCGAACTAAATCAATACTGGTGACAGATGAATGTGCTGACGAGGATTTCAGGAACACCGTCAATAATTTGGTCAAATACTGGATTGGCGATCGGAAAATGATTTCCTGCTTTTTGTCTGCTTTGAATTTGGAGATTCTCAATAAATGAGTATTCTCAACTTGGAGCTTTAGCAAATAGGTGGGATACTGGAACTGTGGTTTGGAATAAACACTTTGCAATATATTTTCTAGCTCTACGAGCTATTGTTTGTACTTTAAAGATAAGAATTCGCATACAGTAGACTACTCGAAGCGGTAATTGACTGTCAAATAAGCTACTACGCAAACATCGACATTCTTGCATTTGCCAAGCTACATCATGGGCAAATGAAATAACAAGGATGCATTTTCGCACAGAGTATGTAATTGTGAAGAATCAAAGAAAGGAATACGGAGTGATTCTGGGAACAACTGATCATATAAAGGAGAAGGTAGTAAGAAGATTGGAGAAGGTAGTAAAAAGATTAAAGAAGGTAGTAAGAAGATTGGAGAAGGTGGAGAAGTATATGAATAGAAGACTTAAACCCTTTGCTCACTTATCGGTACTAATACCGATGCACCCCGTCTACACTCTATTCTATTGGCCAATATCGTAAATCGCAATCTCCTTAAAGACAAATACCACGCAACGGCATCGAAAACGGAACTTTATCCTGCCGAGCATCCATCTTTTCTATATCCGTCCCCGAGCTGTCAAATCCAAATTGGAGCTGAAATGCGTAGAAAAAGCAAATTTATGCTTGCTTATTCAAGTCACAAGAGGTGTAGCCATCTCTCGGAATATACGCCCTGGATGTTTCTACATAATGCGTAAATCCACCAAACCCTCCTTGTAAAAGCGTAGACTGAGCTAAAGCAAAAAAATATTGCCCGCAACTATATTGCGGGTGCGGTAGTAAACATTTCGTGGATGCGGTAGTAAACATTTTCTGGATGCTAAAGTCCGTCCGTCATAACCGGTCGCAAAATGTGGCAGCATCCACTCCACAAGCTATGGTAGACATGCTCCGCAATATCAGCACAATTGACCGATGTCGAGGCCCCGGGTACAGCAGCAGCAATTGTCGAGACAGTAAGGTTTCACCCACCACGAATCAGACATTTATCCGGTGGTTTTTAGATGGCCCTGTTATCGACTATTAGTTGCACAATGAAACAAAGCAAAAAAAAGTGCTCGTTTGTTTTCTTTGTATTTTCTCCTATATCCCTCGTTCCCCTTGTATTTGCTCTAGTTTCCTATATATATCTGTGATCTTGCTGTTTTGAGATTTGTTTGCTTGATTGCTGTTCATTTTTTTGTTTCTGTTTATCTCTCTTTCCATCGATAGAACATACAGCTACAATAGACAATGACTTCTGTGACACCATCACCAAAGAAAATTGAATTGTTTTCCAATGAATACTTCTACACATGCACATTAGGGGGTGTGTTGGCATGCGGGCCAACCCATTCCCTTGTGACCCCATTGGATCTTGTGAAATGCAGAAGACAGGTTGATGCTGCTCTTTACACCTCCAACTTGCAAGGCTGGAAATCCATAATTAAGGCTGAGGGTTTTGGTGGGATATTCACTGGTATAGGAGCAACCTTCATTGGTTATTCGTTCCAGGGTGCCGGTAAATATGGTCTTTACGAGCTTTTCAAGTACAAATATGGAGAACTTGTTGGAAAGGCCAATGCTGAAAAATATAAAACCTCTTTGTATCTTGCTGCCTCTGCTTCTGCTGAATTCTTTGCTGATATTGCCTTGTGTCCTTGGGAAGCAATCAAAGTCAAAACCCAAACCACAATTCCCCCATATGCCTCCAACGTCTTTGAGGGATGGTCGAAAATCACTGCCAAGGAAGGTGTTGCCGGATTATATAAAGGATTGGTTCCATTGTGGTTCAGACAAATTCCATACACCATGGTGAAGTTTGCATCTTTCGAAAGAATCGTTGAGAGTATCTACAACTACTTGCCAAAGAAGAAATCCGAGTACTCTCTTCCTCAACAGACAGGTGTGTCCTTCCTTGGTGGTTATATCGCTGGTATCTTTTGTGCAATTGTCTCTCACCCTGCCGATGTTATGGTCTCGAAAATCAATGCTGAAAAACTCCCAACCGAGTCTACTGGCCAGGCTGTTGGCCGTATCTACTCCAAGATCGGTTTTGGTGGATTATGGAATGGTTTAGTGGTGAGAATTGTTATGATTGGTACGCTTACTGGTACCCAGTGGTTGATCTACGATAGTTTCAAGGCGTATGTTGGGCTTCCAACTACAGGTGGTCATTAGAAGGGTCATTGTAATACGCTTATTTTCAATACACGTACCTATATTAGATATAATTGACTGTAGATTCTGCTCAACAGGTGGGGCTGGTTTTGTACTATTTGCTAAATGAACCGGCTTGAGGTAAGTCTGAAACAGAGCTGTTTATCGGCCCGCCATAGTGGTGCCTTTCGGTGCCTACAATACGATTATGCATGTAATTTCATGCAATGCCTGCTATATTGCCAATTGCGAAAATCACCGTTTCCCATCACCTTTCAAAATAGAAGGACCATTGCCTTAGTTTATATAGTCATATATGAATGACAGCTAATGAAAACGACAAGGTCTAAGAATAGCATTCCCGACAAAACTACGCAGCCTCTGCACTTAGCAGGTAAAAAACTTTTGACATTTTTAGACGCAACATCTATCAGCACCACATCATCCTCAAGGAGTAAATTAATCATACACAATAAAACCAAAATAATAAAGTAAAATGAAAGAAAACACATAAAGCCAATCGAAACAATAGCAAAGGAAATAAATAGTAGTGGAGAAAAAAAATCTATATGATACATGCCAAACCAGAGCTGAGCACTGTGAATTCTATGGAGTAAAAATCTTTCTGTGTCTTATTGAACAACAAGCTCAACTTGTCGTCGTTCTTGTTCTTGCCTCCGCTTGTAGTCTCAGAGGCGTCAATATTGTTAAGGATGTACTTTCTGACGAATCTGTCGGCATGGCTATTTTCGATAAACAAGATCTTGCTTTTGAACTGTTCGCGTTCCTGAGTGAGACGATAGTTTCTGACTTGCGAGAAAGTGTTGGACTTGCCCTCGTTGATCAATTTTGTCAAAATGCCTGCCACTTTCTCCTGGAACAAGTCAAAATCGTCCATGGTTTCAAGATCCATTCTATCTGTGTCCAAACTCGAAAAGTCAAAGTCTGTGGAGATGATGTTCAAGCCCTCGTAGTCGTCGACATCGAGTGATTTGAACTGCTTCTCCACTTGCTTTTCCAAGTAGTCATCCTCGACGACATTGTCCTCTATATCTGTGGCTGCCGCCTCTAATTGTAGATCAGCAATAGAAGGTCTTCTCGATAAGGACATTCTTCCGTAGATCTTGTGGCGAAGACCCTTATTCGTAGTGGAAACAGGAGTGACCGGAGTGGATGTTTTAAGCTTCTGGGATAACTTTTGCTTTCCATTGGCCTTGCTCTTTTTATCGCTTTTTTTATCATTCTTTCTGTCACTCTTTTTGTCGGCCTTCTTGGTCTTGCTGTTGAACGCAATGCTGCCGTTAGACACAATTGCAAAGCAGTTGTTCCAGCGGTCGCTGCTCTTCAACGATTTGATACATTTGTATCCGTAGATTGTGTCGAAAAGCTCGACCTCGTTCAAGTATTCGTACCAGTTTGCGCTATCTGCATTGGTCAGCTTTCCGGCACTATTTGGAGTCAAGGAGATTGTCGTGGCCAAACTTCCGGCTGAGTCGCAGTTGCGGTCCAAGGACAAATCGCTTTCGCTCGAGTTCAGCGCAGAAACTTCGGAGCTTACTGTGGGGCGTCTTCTGATAGGAGCTACTACTGTTTTTGGAGAGTAGATCCCCGAGGAGATTTGGTGAAATTCCGAGAAGTTTGGCTTCAAAAAGTTGAATCCCAGCAAGTTTTCCTTGTAGAAGTCCATCGACTCTATCAGGGTGACAGGATAGTATACATCGCTTCTCAACTTGAACTGTGGCATTTTAACGATATCCTCGCAATCACTTTCGTCGTTATTGAGGGCATCAAGCCCGGCTTCGAGAACATATGGCCGCAACGAATCCCCAAACTCGTCCTCTTCATCATCTTCCTCTTCCTCGTCTTCAGAAAGAATAGCAAACGAAGAGCTGCGCCGATGGGCGCCTCCACTATTAGCTGCAGGATCGCTGGAGACGGCCACAGCATCGGCTTGAAGCTCGTAATGAGAGTCCATAGAGGAGTCGCTGTTTCTTCTATCGGCGAACAAATCGCTGGCTCTTTCTGCATCAGCAACAGGCGTGGCAGATTCTACAGCAGGGGCGGCAGAAACCGCATTTATGCGGCTGCGGTTAGCACGGCGTGATCTACGCGTTCTACGGGGCAACGAACGACTCTTAGGGAGGCATCTGGAGTCTAGAGGGGACGCGATATTCACTGCGCTGGTCAATAAAAAAAACCACGAGACAAACTTGCGGAGATTGACAAACTTGACAATCATCTGGTGGAGCTCGATCCTGAGCCGAAGCACGAAATTCTTCCGTTTGTAGTCGGAAGCCTTGCCGATTTTGGCAAGCTGCACGGAATACGAGCTGTACAAGTCGCCGACAAACGGGATATTTTCCCGGGACACACCGGCGGTGGTTTCGCTGCTGAACAAAAGCTGGCGAACCACCTGGAGGCTGTGCTCGTCGGCTATTTTGTATATGTCCCTGGCAATGATGTCGAAAATGTGGAGAAAGGAGTACTCGGCAGAGTTTTTCTTTCGGATGATGTTGTCGTTGAATTTGGTGAGAAGGCCGGCGGACTTTTTGAAGAGGCTTTTTACGGTGAGGGCAGTGAACTCGGAAGCAGCCGAGGAAGACACGCCGCCGTAGGTGCCCCAGGCGTCAAACTCGCTGAGCTGGGTCTTTAGATAGATCTGCGACTTCTCGAAGCGTTCGTTCACCAACAAGTCGATCTTCTTGAAAAAGAAGTCCAACATGTTCTCGATGTTTTTGTCCTTGATGCGGTAGAAGTTCAACTGTGTGGAGTTGATGTTCATGAGCAAGGGCCGCCACTGTCTGTTTCGGGAGATTGTGTAGGGCGAGGCCAACTCCAACTTGTGGTACACGAGGGCAAAAGCCTCGTTTGTGGGCAGGTAGTGCGGAGGGCGGATTGTGGAGTAGTGTGGGGGAAGATCCATGGTGTGGGGAAAATCTATGAGGTGGGTATGGCTGTGAGAGGTGGTGGAGTATGCGAGAGAACAGGCTGGAGGCGGATGTATAGGGATTATATACTAAAATACAGTCCAGGTCACAAACAAAACCGACGGTTCGTCATAGGAATAAGACTACCAGTTTAGGGTGGTTCTGCCATAAAAAAAGGAAAAGCGCACTAAAACCCATTAACTCTATCCTGGGACAAAGCGGAATTTTGGCCTGGATAGCATCGGAAAAAGCCACAGCTGCCAGCAGTTTGTGCTTGTGGCGTAGTATGCAGGAATTGAAGTGGGTGAACTGTGCTCTACTGCTGAACTGTGCTCTACTGCTGAACTGCTATGCTTCTGCTGGTCTGGACATTTGCGATAGGGGCAAAGGAATAAAGATTGGCCTTCACCAGGCATAAAAAAACAAGGTTTTTTCGTCAGTCCTGTAAGCTGACATGCTCCTACGAAGCTCTGGAGATCTGGCGATCACAGGGAAATGGAAATGAAACGAGGACAGGTAGTCGAGACTAGATGTGAGTAGTTGTGACTAGTTTCTGGGAAGCTAGTGTGCCCAAGGAGGCTAGATTGGCGATAAGGTTTTTAGGTTTTTGATTCCAGACTAAGTGGCGAATAGAAACGATCAGAAGTAAGCGGAGTAAGCGAAGTGACGAAGTGAGCGAAGTGAGCGATAAGATAAGGTGGTCAGGGTAGGGCAGGGCCATAAAGTGATTATTCAAGTATATAGGTGGTCGGGGCCAAGGCAAGGCCATAAAATGGTTATTTGAGTATATAGGTGGTCAGGGCAGGGCAGGGCCATAAAGTGATTATTTGAGTATATAGGTGGCCAAGGCACAAGATAATATCTGGATCTATGTGGCCAAGACACATGATTATCTAAATATGTAGGTGGCCAAGATGATTATCCAAATATACGGTGTGGCCCTATCTGGATATGTGTGGCCAATGACACTAATATATATTTAGTGGCCTACATATACGCATGACAGCATCGCTCCTTATCCTCTTTCCATGTGATGTCTCGATATCAATTTTGACATACCCTAATGCAATAAAAACCGAAAAAGTAATTATTTACCAAAATGCGTACAGACATACATAATATCTAGTATATAGGTGGCCAAGCACGAAATGATTTACCAAAAACACGGTAAACCCCTATCTACATATATCGCCAAGGAACATCACCCAAACACACGGCAAACCCCTATCTACATCTATCCCCAATATAATACCTACTCCAACAAACCAAAAGCAATCATTTACTAAAAAACATAAACAACAAAAACATACATAGAAAAACATTAATCGTAGCCAGTAATCCCTACCCACCCTTACCAACAGAAACATCCAAGGACTCCGTCGACGACGAAGACCTCGAGTACCCCGGAAGCGTCCGGAGATTCACCCCCGAGTTGTTCACGCTCAACGTGCACGGCGACACCGCCACAGACCCCCCGGCCCTGCCCAGAGAGCCCCGCAAGCCCCCCAGGCCCCCCAGGGCCCCCAAGGAGCCCCCCAAGGAGGCCAACAAGCACTTCAGGTTCTCCAAGGAGTGTGCCAGCGAGCTGCTGCCCTCGTCGTCCGAGGAGCTCGACGAGGAGTCCGCACCGTCCTCTGCGTCCGCCTGGTTGTCCAACTGGTAGTACCAGTGCTCGTTGATGTCGTCGTCAAGAAAGGCGGACCCGTCGGAGCTGTCGTCGTCAAAAAAGGCCTCGGACCCGTCGGAGCTGTTTCCGTCGCCCACACGGGCCGGGCGGTCGATGTAGAAGCCGGGCTGCTTCTTCTTGCGCATGATCTGGTCCTTTTCCACCGCGTAGAACCAGTTGGTGGCCTCGTCGTACTGGTACATGTTCCAGTCGACCCCGTAGGGCTTGGGCTCGAGCACATAGACGCAGTGGAGCGGCACGTCGAGCTCGGTGATGTAGCTGTTGTCCAAGTTCATAAAGTACGCCAACAACACGCGGGCCACCACCTTGTGGGTGATCAACAAAATGTGGTCCTCGAGGCGCTCCAACTCGACAATGAGCGGCCGCAACCGGTTGATGACGTCCAAGTACGACTCGCCGCCGGGGAACCGGTAGAGGAGCTTCTTGCGGGCGCTGTCGGCCTGGAAAAAGACCGTCTGGTACTGCGCAAAGTCCTTGGGGTACTTCTGGGCAAACTTGGCGGGCCTGTAGCCGTTGACCTTGCCGTGCGAGAGCTCGTTGAGCATTTTCAACTGCTTGACCGCAAAGTGCGCGTCGTTGAAGAAGCGCGACGTCTGGATCGTTGGCCGGAGCATGCTGGTCCACACGGAAAAGTGCAAGTCCGGGCGGACTTTCTTGGGCCGCGCAGGCTGCGCACCGGCGGCCTGGGCAAAATAGAGCTCCTTGAGCTGCCGGAGACGGAACTCCTTCTTCTTGAACGTCATGAACTTCGTCAAGGCCTTGCTGTACTTCTCGCCAAGCGGGGTGAGGCGCGACCGGCTGCGCGAGCACCCCAAGCGGCCCTGGACGTTGTCGTAGGTCTCGCCGTGGCGCGTGATCCATATCTGGCGCTCGTTGAGGTTGAAGTTGAGCATAAAGAACACCACCTGCGACGAGAGGAACCCCGAGATGTTGCAGCTGGTGATTTTCTTGCCGGCGTTGATGATCTTGATGTACTGGAGGTTTTCGCCCTCTGCGGCGTACAGGGCCTCCTCGCGGTCGTCAATGGTCTCGTAGGCGCGCTCGTAGTTGGCCAAGCGGTTTTTGAAGTCGCGGAGGGCAAGCTCCGGGTCGCGGTGGCGGTAGTCCGGGCCGCTGAGCTTCAAGCGCATGTTGCGCTCGATGATCTGTGCGTCTGTGCAGACGCTCTCCAAAAAGAGGATTTTGAGGCTGGCGAAGTTGGTTTTCGTGCGGATGGCCTCGATGATGTGCCGCCGGCGCACCTTGGTGGTGTTTGTTGCGTCGAAAATCCCGCACGTGCCGCCCTCGTTGAGCAAGTAGTTGAGGAGCTGGTCCAAGGTCTCCATGGCCCACGCCTCGCGGATCCGGAGGGTTTCGCTGTTCAGCGGGTCGAAGAAGTGCGCGTCGTGGCTTTCCGACGCCTGTTCCGCCATGTCGAACGGACACGACGCCGGGCCGGTGTTTTTCGTCGACTGTCTGCGGGTGTTGCCCACGTTGAAGATCTTGGTGTTGTACTGCAACCAGTTCAAGTAGCGGGTGATTTTCTTGGTCAAATACGACTTTCCCCGCGCAGGCAAGCCCACCATGACGATCACCAACTTGGAGTTGATGTCGTTGATGATCCCGTTGGGGTTTGTCTTCGACTTGGTCTGCCCGGGCACGTCGATTGTCGAGTACGGGTTGCCCGAGTTGTCCATGGAGTTCTCGAGCGTGAGGTTGTGGAGCGAGTCGATCAGGTGGAGCGTCCCGCGCGTCTGGAGGTTGCTGAGGATCTGCGAGATCGTCTTGTCGAGAACCTCCTCGCTGGGGACCCCGTCTGGGGCTTGGTGTTCGGGGGATGTCCTCGTGGGGGTTCCCGCCATTGTGCTGTGCTATATGTGCTATACGCTGTGCTATATATGTGCTATACGCTGTGCTAAATATTATGTGCTATGTGTGCTATATACTGGTACGCAAGTTGCTGCTAGAGTCTCTGGGCCTGCCTGGATTCTAACCCTGCGGATTCTTGGTCCTTTATACTGATGTTGATAACGAAAGCCTGAAAATTTTTTTTGGATCCTCGTTTCTTTTTCCGCCTGCTTTTTCCGTCCGGCTTGATCCCCATGCGGTTTTTGTGCAGGCTGGAGGGGGAAACTCGATTGCCTTTATAATGCTAGGCTGCAACAGAAAATAGACAAATGGCGAAACACAAAAATGACTAATTTCCTTCGGGACTGCGTTTGTCGCTTGTGACACAGCCTTTGGTGCTGGTTTCACATACACTCACATCCACAGATCCACAAAACCAGTAGGCACACTGCTGAAACCGGAGTTCCCAAAACATAATGACCAGTATCATGGATGACTTAAAACACCGACCGCTTTTTTCGCGGAGGGCGGCGGGGGCCGCGGGGTGCGCACCCCCCACCCGATTCTCCGAAATCTCAACGTTGCTTTTTTTTCGGGCATCGAGCAATGCTCCATCACGTGTGCGTGCCACACCACTAACACATATATCCACCGTTAGCTGATGGGATTTCCCTGCAGCCCCTAAGGAGCCCCTCTAGCAAAAAGGCGAGCTCAGTCGTAAGCGCGGGTGGAGTTTTTTGCCCAGCTTTGTTTACATTAGGGCGGCTATTGTCCGTGTGCAATTATTGCTAATTTGGGGTGGGGAGGTCAGGTTCCGCTACGGTATTTTTCCGGACAGTCATCGATCGGATAATTTTTGCCCTATCCAGCACCAATTTGCTGGAATAAAAGGCATCGCTTTTTTCATTCCGGTTTTCCATACTGAAAACAGCTCTTCGCGCGTTTCCGAACGTCCATTATGGTTTTTTCAAGAAAAAAGTTTCTCCGGAAAAGCGCTAAGCGAAGTGTTAGTCATAGCTGATAACCTAGAACTACCATAGAATTGTAATCAAACAAAGAATTCTCATTTGTTCGTCAAGATTAACCCTTCGCATTGGTGAAATTACCTAGCGACCGAGCTACATTCGTACTATATACTAATCATCAATAAATTCAAGGGTGTCAAAATTAAGGATAACTCTAATTTGCCGGCCAAGTGTAAAAAATGAAATGGATTGTCGCGACGTTGATAACGGGGGTAGTAGTTAATAAGAGCTTGAGGAGTACAGGTGTGATATTTAGTAATTGACAAAAAATGAGATGGATTGACTGTTGCTTCTGACGTTGATTACGAAATCAGCAATCAATAAGATCTTGAGAAGTACAGGTGTGATGAAAATCGTGTCCCTGTATTGTACCAAAGTCAAATGATTCCACTGACATTGAGTGCTGAAATTGATAGCGAGCCCCTCCCGGACCACGTTCTACATGCGATGGATGGTGCGAACAGATATCAACAGATACACTCCAAAAAATTTGCAGACCATACCTACAAAAGGCTGTTGTTGCAGTCCATCGATTCCTGAATTCCAAAAAAGTGGCTTTCTTTAACTACTAACCCACTGTTAACTACAAAGCATATATTGTCATTATCTATGGTCATTTATTATTGCATGTAATGTTATATCTGCTTTATTGTGCTGCTTGCTTTATTGTGCTGCTTGCTTCATTGTGCCTCCCAGTCTCAAACACCCTTCTTGAAGGCATTGAAAAACCTTGAAGACGGTTTCTTCGATATCGAAATCTCCTTCATTTTCGCATGTAAAGACCCCTCGTGGATATTCAGCGCGGAATACACAAGTCTCATTCCAGGCCGCTCTCCTACCATCTTCTTAAAACGTTCGGTCCCCGATTCTACTCTGTTTTCATCTTCATACTCTTCCTCAGCTGTTTCCTTGTGAACATCACTTGAAGCAACTATCAAACTATTACGACTGCTTCCGCCGCTGCTTCTTATCATCCCTAGACTACGTGTGCTAGAGTTTTTTGTCAACGGCGGTCTTAGTAGCGATACTCTGCTAGAGGAACTCCCGTTATTCTTTCCTTTAAGGCCACCAACGTTTATAGAGCTATTGCTGATGGTAGCTGTAAGTCTAGGCGAGTGTTTTGGCGAGCCCATTGCTGGAGGTGTATTTCCAGTATCGCTGAGGCTCTCTGGACTCAATGAAAAGTAGTCTTGCGTGTTATGATTATGGCTTGTGATGATAATTTCTGGCGCAACGTCTGTGAATTCCTGTGATTTTCCATTACTTGTGACTGTTGTGGCCGATGGAAGAGGATTTGAAGTGGTAGCAGACAATTCAGGTTGCTGTGCATTGGCCGATTTTTGCTTGACTCTGCTTTCGATGAACTTGGCCCGTTCGAGCGGAGTTTTGAAGCGAAGAAGTGATTTGAGATAGTTATACCATAGAAGTATCTCTTTAGGTTTCTCAGACTTGAAGGTTATTTTGTTGCTTCCGTCATTGGGATTGTGAAAATGCATCATCGATTCTTCCTCGTCCTGGTCGACAAACGATCTGCCGTTACTGTTGGAATTGACGTGTCCCGGCTTATAATATATAGCAAAGCGGTTCTTCTGGTAGTCAAACGGTCCTAAAGTACAGAAATCCAAGCGATATCCTGTGGTGGGTTCTTTGGCATCGTTCATGGTGAATATCTTTCTTTTCCCCGTAACTGCGAACTCAAATAATGTGGTAACTGTCAACAAATAGAATGCTTCTCTGTAGTTTTTGAGAAACTTGGACTTTCTCATCAAAAAGCCTGTTTTAATGCATTTGGACATGTAGACGTCTTGGAAAGGGTAATATATATCGGACAACTTTCTTGCCTTCGGAATAACTTCGTTCACTTTAATGTCTTTGATGAAATTCTGCCCGTCATCTCTGTCAATAAACTCATTCCATTCCCTGTATGTTGGTTGGGAAACAAACCCCTTTTTGAGCAAATCATTGATCATCAAATCGTAAGTTACCCTTATTTGCGCATCTATGCTGGATATGTATGATGCTAGAGTGTCCTGGATCTCCTTGACTATGATTTTTTCAAGTTCGGAAGCAGTAGTTTGCAAATTGATGTACGCTTCTCTTACATAGTTTTCTTGGAGCAACTGGCTTCTTAACTGGACATCCAACTTCCATTTGATAAGAAATGGATCCTCGGGGACATTCCAGCCTTCTATTTTGGCTAGATCGCCCAGACCGTTGCCAAACATCAAATCAAGGCCTCCACCGTTACCACATCTTTTATCTTTCCCCCCACTCTTTCTGGATCTTTCTCGCGAACCAGAATCTCCTTCTTTAGACTCTTTATAGCCATCGTTGTCTTTGATTACCATTGTATTATAGCCCATATCGTATTCTTTGGCATCTTCAATGCTATCTCCGGTAACAGCCGCTGCAAGAGCCTTTTTGGCTACGTCTTTTCGTATTCCTAAAAAGCCGTGATCAACTGCTGCTGCTGCTGCCACTGAGCTGCCTGAAGACGTCATGGAACTTTTTTGTCTTCTATGATACGAATTTAGGGTACGAGGGCGAGAATCAGATCCAGATATGGTAGTACTTCCTGTAGAAACGTCCTCCTGAAATCCATATTCGTTGAACTCACTTACGCTATTGTTACGAGCATTACCGTCGAACAAAATGTTGTTTTCCCAGTTTTTGGTGGAAGACGGGGTTACTGTTTTGTATGTACCAATATTAGCGACTCTCTTGAGAGTTTCGAGGTATTTTGACAATATCTGGCCAGTACTAGCAATCTCAGTACTCAAGTCGTTCTTAAAGTCATCATTTAAGGACTTTATTTCCCTGATTTTCACATCTAGCTGTTTACGAAGCTCCTCGAGACGAGGAATTGCCATTTGCGAGAGTTCCGTGGCAAGCTTCTGGTTCTTCCAGGCTAAACTCTTGTGGTAATTGATCAAAATGTTCGGGACATCTTGGATGGAACGCAGAGCAAACGGAGAAAAAAAAGATTGTGTCAACTTATCGTCTTTGTCTGACGGTTGGCTCATTATGGAGAACTTTCCACCGTTTTTGGTGTCGTCATTATCATTATTATATTCGTTACTGTCGTCTGAAGATACCAGATCTTCTTTAACTAGCTCGCTCATTTCTTTAGGAGTGGGCAAATTGTCTCTATAGTTCAAGTTGATGGAAACCCCGTTGGTAAAGTACGGAAAGTTCACAGAATCACATAGATTGGCATGAATTTCCGCAGTTTGCTTCGATGATATGGCAAGCACTCTGTAGTATTCAATAAGCGATTTTAGGATACGTGCCCAGCCCTTGAATCGCTGGACCAAATGCGCCACAGGTTGGTTCACCGGAGGAACATT
This sequence comes from Saccharomycopsis sp. NRRL Y-5750, assembly GCA_030564765.1. Taxonomy (NCBI): domain Eukaryota; kingdom Fungi; phylum Ascomycota; class Saccharomycetes; order Ascoideales; family Saccharomycopsidaceae; genus Saccharomycopsis; species Saccharomycopsis sp. NRRL Y-5750. Next base: position 125,456 of record JAKTZD010000028.1, on the reverse strand, counting down.
GAGAAAAAACGGTGATCTCTTATCGCTACTGGACAATATCAAGGCCTTCAATTCGTCAAGGTCGGCATTCAGCAAAATCTCCAAGGAATTTCCAAGATTGATCTGCAAATAGTCGGAGAACTTGTCTTTCTCTGTTCCAGCCCCTATTGGGGAGACATTTGTTTGAGCAGCTCCTCCTCCGGGTGTTCCAGAGCCTACAAGCGAGTTCCGTGAGCTTCCCCGGAGATTACCAGACGTATTTATTGAGGTTGAGGACATTGATCTCTGTATTAACGGACTAGATCCGACTGATACAGAAGCCATTTCTCTAGATGTTTCTTCTAATGTTGTCTGTTTCTTTATGTCCAATGTATAATTATATAGCTAAGGGAAAGCTGATGGTTTAAATAAAGACTCAACTTGATGCGATATTATAGTTTGCTTGTTTTAGAGGAGGGCCCTAATCTTTTCGTTTTTCTTCAGCTTTCTTTTTTCGTTTTTCTCTATGAATTTCTTCTTTTGTAGCAAGCATCGGAGTTGGAAAAAAGAGACAAACGAAATGCCAACCCAATTGCCTATATAATAGCGAGCTAAACCGCGAGAATGATCATCCTCTTTTTCTGCTCACAAAGACTCGTGGGCATTCGGTACAAATCAGTCGCTAAATCCTTGACTTATCCTACTAAAGAAAATCTGAGTGTATTTGTAATCGTAAGCTTAGTGCGATGCTTAGTTTCAAATATTCCAACTCCTATTAAGGGAAAATAGGAATAGAAAAAGAAAAGACACAATAAACCTGAAAAGTATCAGACAAAAAGCCATCAAGTTATCGTCTTGGCTCGGCTCGGGGCTGAGAGATGCCCCTCTGCTTGTGCTTTTTTAATAACACACTGAAAACAAAATCTAAGTGGTTCGGAGTGTATACAAAATTTCCAGTCAACAAAGCAATACTTCTAAAATAAGCACATGTTCCTACTCTTGATTGGGTTATTTGTGAAAGAAAAAGGGCTATAGAGGTTCTCGGATTTTTCGCCATTGTCTGGGGAATAATAGGGCTATAGATCTTTAAGACCTCACCCCGGCTGGGGAATAATAGGGCTTGAGATTTTCAGGCCTTTGCATTCTGACTGGGTGCTATAGAGGCTCTGAAACAGCTGAAGGAGAATAATAGCAAAAGGAAGCTGACAATCACAAAGGAATGAGGAATCTGGTTCGTATCGATCTTTTGCTATTATGCTTATCTTTTTTTGTCTTTTTCGTCCCTGTACAAATATGGCATATTTCCGTTTATTGTCTGTCCTTTGATTGTTGATTTGTAATGGATGTGCGGTATTTGTAGACTTCTTACTCCTGTTTGCTTGCTTCCCAGTGGCTTCGAAGCTGTGTTTTTAGGCGTATTAGGTTCAGACCCTATAGAAAGCTCCGGATGCTCCAATGTACGCCGATCCTGTGCTTGCGCCCCCCGGTTCTTGGTTACGAGCCCATGTATTGCATCTCGGTTTTCAACATCGCATGCAAGTATGCGCCTGAGTTTTCCCAGGATTGAAACAGCAAGAGCATATCCGCTGACCTTGTATACTGTGAAAGACAGTTTTGTCTGTTGATGATTTACACTTGTTGTACTGCTTGTCAGGTTTCTCTTTTTGTATTTTTGCTTTTTTTGGCCTTCTTTTTGTTGTTACTTTTTATTTGTCAAACCGTTTTGTGCTATAAATACATAGCTCGCTCAATGGAAGACAAAATAAAATACTCACCACGAGATGGTGGTCATAAAAATAAAAAATTAACAAAAGCTCATAGCAAACTGTCTAACAAATTCATGGCCATCAGACCCCACCATTGACTGTAGATGACCAGGCAAGCTAAAACTCTTTTAACTCGTGATCCGTTTTCCACTACGTGTCTCCATCTCATACCCCGCCATGGATCGGATCACTAGCTCACAGTTGATCTACTGAAACAAATACCACGAAACTAAACTCGATCGTATCACTAGGCGGTTCTCTACCACTACTGACTGTTGGGTAGCTACGCAACTTCAGTTTTAGCTCTACCCTTCATCTACGTGAACAGAGCACTTTTTGACTCGAGCACCTGACTGCTCTGAGGCGAAATGAATAAGCCCGAGGAAACCAAAAAAATTGGTGATCTAGTGTAAGCCGAATCAAGATATGATGCATATTATTTTTTAGTGCTTAGTTGTGGTACTAGTTTTATGCATTACAGTAGACGGGTCCCGCGTGCACTTAGGCATAAGCCCATCAGCATGATTTGGGTACTGTTGGGCTATGCGGAATTGCCAAGTCATGATTGACTCAAGTGTCCAGAATCATAATGCCCAAATCCCAATACGCAATTTGAGTTACATCATTGCCCCCGCTGCTGATGATAATGGCCAAATGGCCAATCGATAATCAGGGCGTGAGGAATTAGTTGCTTTTCCTGCTTCTAAAAAAAACATTCCAACTGTGGTGGTGACCCGATGCTGATTACAAGATTGAGGAACATCGGAGACATTGACCTTTCCTGGAGCGAGCAAGGGAGTCAATTCTGCGTTGACATCCGAGGGTGTTTGCACAACTGCAATAACAATGCGCAACTCCTTCGAGGCATAATTGAAGATCAGAAAAGGACTCAAGTGACTCGAATGTGCTCGTGTCCCGAGGAAAAAAAGCAATGGTTGGTAGCCATTCCTGTAAGTAAATGTACCGCGTAATCAATTACAACAATAGTAAAACTAAAAGAATATCAATAGCTTTAGCAATTGTTAAGTGATTCGCAGAAATGAAATCGAGATTAAGAGTGTTAATTGAAGGAGTCAAAAAAACAGTCTGGCCTTAGAGCGCACTAAAAACAAAGCAAAAAAAAAACGGAAATTCATTTACGGACAAAAACCCCCTTCGAGAAATTTCTTTATTGATGGGAAGCAAGACAAAACATAACTGAAAAGGACCGATTTAATGAACTGCACATAATACCTTGCTAATAATGTTCACCAGCAATTAGTGACCTAACAAAGGATCGCTACACATAGGACCGCTACATACCTTGATTCAGTGGACATTGAAGCTCTAGCTTCAGTAACTTGAAAAATCCTTAGATTTTTCACGTTTTTTAAGCTTCTCTTTTTATGAGTGTCTGGGGACGCTATTCCTTTCTATACGTTTGAGTAGCAGATAAAAATGTTCGGAGAAAATTGTAGGAACTAAGGAACACCTCCTTTACCCTGTGTTGTTGACCAGTACACTCTTCAGATTAAGCTATTCCCATTCCGCCACCTAACAGCCTTTCAGGACTCAACTTAACTTGATGAGAAGGCAAGGCTGTTTGATATTCAGGCAAGCTGGCTCTATCTGAATCATCATGAAAACGAGGTTTTAAAAAGATATTTGAGACTGACATATTTCAGATGAAAATCAATTGATTGACTGCCTCTTTGTATAGATTCGGAAATGATTACTCATGCAGCAATGCCAGACAGCCAAGACGGCTACAGAAAAGTGGCTAACAAACGCAGACGTTCTAAAACAGAGTATGTGACTGAGACACACGACAACTACTGTAAAGTTTGTAATGTCCCAATGCACCATTTTCATCTTGACAAGTAAAACCAGGATAAAAGTGATATAGACGAAAAGAAGTAAAATTTGGCCAAAAAGTAGGTTGTTCAGCTTTTGTCGTGGACATCTAGAGCCACATTTCGGCTGGAATTGGACAATTAGTATCTCAAAATATCAGCTGCACTCCTCCTACATTAATTAAGCAGAACCTTGGAGCTCTTTGATTCGTCAAATTTTTTTCTCTGGCCAGCTTAATTGCCTACCACCATATGTGCTCCAAGGGTACTAGCTGTTAGTTCGCAGTCACAAGTACTTTAGCAGCACTCTCCACCATAACACTAGCATGTTTTTTATCATAGGGGTCGAAGAAACTATCATCACGGCTCAAGAAAACGCAACAAGAATCTAAGCTACAAGCTAGCGATTTGCTTTTAGGACGGGTGTTTAGCTTGGTAAAGTCTATAGACCATAGCTTAGCTAACAGCGGATCCTTTTTCTGTTCTGTAGGTTTTAGTGTCGATTGTTCAAGACAAATCAGAATAAGGAAACAGGACCTAGACTTTTTTACTGGCTGTGACGAAAAACTGTGTGCCTAAAAGCTGTTGAAATTCATGGCTGTTGCCGTAGTTGTGTTTGACAAAGCCAGCAAAATAAGAAAATCCTTCGTTTTCTTGTTTTATGGCCTCTTTTCTTTTTGTTTGATAGTAGAGTATCGACAGACTGCACACAGGTGTCTCACATTCAACTTTAACGTTGGAGCTTTTGGGAGAAAGTGGGGCGGAATGGGGATTTTACATGATGTATTCTTTCCACACAAAAGTACCATTTTTCTTACCGGGCGAGAACCACAGGGCGGGTGCATACGACCGTGGCTGAGGGCGCGGCAGGGGGAGCAGGGGTGTGTCCCGACGGTAAGAAGGGCCTCCCTTGGGGCGACCGACTTTTTCACTTGACTTGACATAATTTCTACGTTGTCTTCGGGCCAGTCGCAGGTGTTTACCAGAGCTTCAATTGGATGTTAAGATCTGGAGATTGACTAATTGCCTGGCCTTCAAGCCTGTGGGTGGCCCTTTTTCCTTGTGGGACGCAATTAATTTTTGTGAGCGCGAGCAGTTTCTAAGAAAGCAGGAGGAGAATCTAGGTTCAGTTTTACAGTTCGTAATACCATTGGTGGAGATCATTGATTTTCACGAACATTGCTTTCAAGGAGCTCCTTTGTTGCTCGTAAAATGTTCGAGCGAACATCAAATATGATAGGCGCCAGACAGTCACCATTATTAGCGTTCCGGCACCTGGCTAATGTCGCCGTGGTTTGTTGTTACAGAATTGTTATCGTCTCTCTAGAGTGTCAAAGGGTGCACAAGAAAATCGCAGTGTATACAGATCTCAAATCGGCAAAATTTCATCCCACAGTAATGCAATAAACTCGACGACAACTCGACAAAATTGCACAAATGACCCCCTGAGATGATTCATGTAGACCCGCAATCAAAATGGTCATATTTTTGTAGGTCTTGGTGGGGTATTGTTGGATGATCTCTTATATAGCGCATTGCGCAGTATTATATTGATCACCCGATTATTATCAAGTGTTACAGAAAAAAACATTCTATACTTTAAAGAGGTGAAAAACAAGACGGAAGGAAAATTCGTGGGCGAGTGCCGGAAAAAACTCTAAGCGAGACGCAATTAGCATGAAAGATTTTATGAGGTCAATATAGCCTCAAATAAAATATTTATAGCCAATGAAAGAGCATAGATGTGAATCGTCATTTAGATGAAGCAATTACTGCAATCGACAGCATGTTACATGGATTAAAAACTTACAGTAGCAAAAAAGTTGGGTGATAATTTCGTTTCTCCTTCGGTCTTTTTCTCGAGACATCCGTGGGCCAATGTTACAGCCGGAAACATGATGGACAAAGCTTGAAAATGATACACCCGGCCAGTAAGCTTTCTCGATTGTCAGCATCCTTTCTTTTTTAAAGTCTCCTTCTTACAGCCAGTAACTTTGTGGGTTGTGGAGTGTGAAGTGCGAAGCGTAGACTGAAGATCAAAGGCATAGATCGCTAAACTTAGAATACCCTGTGGTGTGTAGGCGAAAGCACCAAAGGAGCGGCCACAAGCAACACGATCATTCTGAAATGCGAACAATCGATCGCCAGCGCAATCGTGGAAGAACCCCCTCTCTTCGCGGAAGCTTGTTCGCCTATACGTGAACTATTTTGAGTGTACCCTGACTGTACATAGGAGGTATAGAGAAAACGAATAGAGTAATGTAACGATCTGGACCTTCTTTTCCATCCCTCGTTAATGCACCTAAAGCAGCGAAACCTTCCCACAATACGATACAGTCGCTGTAGCTGGCTGACCATAAATGAATAACATGATGTTGTTAATAATAGCTAATTAATCGAGTGGTTTCAACCAAATGAAGCAATCCACCCTACGAATCTCTGGCAGGGGGTGCTTAGGAAAACACACAAAGTACCCATTTTCTTCCGACGTGGAGGTGGTTGTTATGCGAATAGTCTTTTATGGCCAAAACAAAGAAAAAAACGCGCAGAAGCAGAAACGCATGCAGACTGCTGCAGCCGAGCGCGTGTTCCGCGATGTGTGCAGCATTCAACGTCCAAACACATTTCGCAGTGAAAAACTCTAAAATGTTTTAGATTCATTACGCTTTCTGTCACCACAATAGTAATCAATGGTTTTCAGATAGTCCCCTACAACACGTACTCTCTCTTATTTTGTATATGCCCTCACAATCAAATTTATGCTTCTGGCTCTGCAAAAAGAAAAGGCAAAACTAATTTATGAAAAGGGAAAGGATGAATCCACACAACTGTTATGGAGAGGAACGAAAAGTGCAAAAATTATGATTTTCCTAGCCAGTACTGAGTTCGTAGTATCAAGGGAAATAGGTGAAGAATTTTAGTGGGTTTTCTCCAAAGCAGAAAGGTCCTTTTTTCAATTATAAAAATATTTGATTCAAGCATTAGCATAAACAATAGGATTCACATAGCGGCAGCAGTATTAAACATTAAACATTTTTTATATATATTCTTCAAGATATCTCCATTTTTTTGAGCTGTATAGCGGTGACTTTTGCAACATTGATCTAGGATTTTCTTCTCTCTCTCACAGCATTACTTTCCCTCATAGTCAAGACCTCGCATCTTCTGCCATACCCACAATAAACATATACAAGAGCAACTCGCAGTTCTTCATCATCAATATGTCCCAAGGTCACTCTTCTCTCTATCCTATAGCTCTTGCTAACTCGGAATTGCGGGCTCACAAATTGGCAATCAACGAATACCAGGATGAATTGTCGGTGAATCTCATGAACTTGGAAGAAACCTACAAGCCAGACTTGTCGTTGATTGAATCACAGCCTGAGTTTACGCTGGAGCTTAGATCCCCATTGTTGGATTTCTTGCACAAGGTGACGAAACGCACAAAGCTCACGGTGGGAATTTTCTACCATGCAGTGAAATTGTTCGACCGTTACTGCTCCAAAAGAGTGGTGCTCAAGTCCCAGGCACAATTGGTTGGCTGCACCTGTCTTTGGTTAGCTGCCAAAGAGCAAGGTGGATGCAACCATATTGTCAACTCTTTGAACAAGCCAATAGAAAACCGCTACTTGGGTCCAACCCAGCGTTGTAGAATCCCAAGACTCATAGAACTTGTCCAGTTATGTGGCCCAGCATGTGGCTACGACGAAGGCATGTTTGTCCAGATGGAAACCCACATTTTGAACACTTTGGACTGGAACATTTCCCAGCCTGATCTCTACAGCTGGGTGTTCAACGTCCACGAGCTCCAGTTGCTTTTGGACGACTCTTTGATTGACTTCAAAAAGACTTTCTACTTGAAAAACTTCATTGTGGAGTTGTCTTTATACTCACCTCATTTCATCATGTGCAGTGGATTGTCGCTCTCGTTGCTTATAAAGAAAATCCTCACCATTCTCGTGTTGAACGACGAGTCCCACTACCATATCTCTCCTAAGAACTTGAAAAAGATCCTAGCCGACAACAAACCAGAAAACTACAACTACTTCATCTCCAATGCTCCTCAAGCGTTGCCTCCTCATGCTAATGCGTTTGACTCGTGCGATCCAAGAGATAACTTGATCCACTTCAACTATCAGGATGATGAAAGCAACAGCGAGAACGACGACACCTACGAGATCAACCGTTTGATCTTTGCCATTGCTACTGTTTCCACTACGATATTCCAGGCATACACCTCCACTGAATACAAAGAAGTCAACGATTTGATTACCAAAGTATACAAAGTATGTGTCTCCCACGTGTTGGCCCTCAAGGAGGAAGAAAAGGCCATGAAACGCCAATTGCAACAACAACAGGCAGCCACTGCAAGCAGCCACTCCTCCCCATCCTTTATCTCTGTCAGCAGATCCGCTAGTCCTATCTCTCAGATATCTCGCGACTACGATTTAGCCAACAGCAAAAAACGTCCTCTTTATTGCAACAGCAATCCATCTGCTTCTTTCAGCTCCACAGGCCAGAGATCTCCTTCGTGCTACTCCACGGCATCCTCTTGCAGTGATGAAGATACTTATCTGACGTTTAGTGTGCGAAAGGGCAGCTGTGACACCAATTCATCAATTGCATCGTATTGTTCGCCTATATCCTCGCCTACGACCACTGAGGGCAGCAGCGGCATGGCCTCTTCAAGAAGCAACAGTGCCAGCAATCTCCTCTCGGTGCCCAAATGCGGATTGCTGCTGATGAACTTTTTCTACAAACATATTCAACACCAACAGCAGCATTGTCGCTGATAGACTCCGAACTCTGCCACTACTGCTACTCATGAAAAATTTTTCAATTCTTTCTGATTAACTTATATTACTAGTCACTCTTTGTGCAAGGGAATTGCTTACACTTCGTCCTTTGCTGCTCAAGACCTGATTCTTACAACGCCCCTACTGCAGGGTATCACACTCATGATTACGAACATTTTTGTCTTCTCTTAACATCTTTTTGTCTTATTATATTATTACTAGTCACTGATTTTTTTATTTTCTTTTTGGGTCTTTTTGTTTTCGTTTTTTAGCTACTGAAACAAATAAATAATGAAAAAGCATCCACAATACACTGAACTCAGATAGATTATGTCGCATAAAAGTCTGTAGGCTTGTCTTGTCTTAAACCAGTCCCGTTGGTGTTGCTTTGCTGATTGATCGATGGGTCAGCGAGGGACAGTGATCCATGCCTGGTCTCACAATGCCAAAATCAATTGAAACTGTTCCTTTTTGCTGGTTGTTTCTTCTTCTGGGAGGAATCTGTGGGTTTGTCAATATGATGTCTCACCTGTATGCGCTCTGCTAAGACCCAGCCAAGCGGTCTTCCTGGCGGCCGCTAATTGACTTTGATGCATTGTGACTCAATGGCGTGAGCCAATGGGATGAGCTAACGAAATGGAAAATTTTTCAAAGCTTGCAAGTCACGTCATAGAAGCATCTGAAAAACTGGTCAGATCAGAGCATTTTATCTCGTACAATCACCTATACAGTAGAAACTGGTCAGGATCCTTCGCTACATCGTATAAGGGCATTCAGCCGAGAGCATTCGAGAAGATAAGGATCAACGTGGGGAATATAACGTTTCGCGTCGTACGGTATACCTTAAGATGTAGTTTTCTGTTTCGAGAGTAGATGTGTTACATGGTTTGTGCTTATTGGGCCTGCCCAGAGCAGTCTTTCGTCTGTCCATACCCTGGCTCCACAAGAAGGGGCATTGGCTCTGACATTTAGTGCCTCCACCATCTGAAATTTGCAGTTTCGTTCTATTTTCATTCGCGCTCGGGGATGTATAGAAGCGAACGCGCATTGGGTAAATATTTTTGCAAAATACTTGTTATTAGCAACTCTGAGCACCTACTCACCTTCCAAGCCCTGAATTCATGACAATGGTGATGCACCTTATCATTAATCATGAATTAGCCAGGGGAAGCAAAACAAAGTAAAAAATTTTCAATCAATCGAAATTGACTCTGATGACGGCTCAGACAAAACCACCTGGAAGGTTGAGAGCATTTATCTTGCAGGTCTGGACGCTTGAGACCTGTGAAATTTTGTGAGACCAATTGTTGATGTGTGATAATTAAGACTTTTATTGATGCAGCATTGGAATTAATATCACAACAATCAGTTCTACTAGCGCTATTTCTATTAATATTATTGTTATAAGTAAATAATTGAACCTCTTTTACTGCCAGCATCGCCTCTTTCAAGATGTTGCTTCGAATTGACTGCACTTTCCATCTGCAGATATATCTGCATATATGACTTCGGGCAAGCCTCTGTTGACATCCTAAGATTTCATAGCGTGGAATTGTGCGCTTTTTCGAAACGCACGCATGTGCACAGACACGAAAGATCCATCATTCTAGTGCACCAAATATGATAGACTAGTGGGTATTCAGCATGTGTAGTATTCAGTATGAGACTTCTAAGCATTCAAAAGAAATTCTATAGACACATGATTGATGAGCAGAGGTGTAGATATTTTATTACGGGAATCAACGCGCACCAACAGGGGAAGTTTTCCTATGACGAACAACTGACAACCTATAGGTTGTGGCTCATGATCTAGACCACTCTACATGAAGGGATCATCAAGCGCGTAGCCCAACACTTGGACCATTTTACCCAAAGCGTACAGTTTATAACATATTTATCATCCAAATCATTTCACCCAAAGCGAACAAACACCATGAATTAGGTAGATAACCGGATTTGTACTAAAGTTATTATGTGAATTATATCCCAACAACTCCCTACATACCATACATACCAATGCTTCAATTAACCCTTTCCTCTCTAGGTTATATCCCTTCAGCTACAATCCTTAAACTGTCTCAATCCACAGTACATCCAAACAGGCTCTCTTAGCACTTGGCCGCATCTCTCACGGTTACGAAGCACGGGTATGGGACACGCAAATAATGACATGCTGTCAACACGGGCAAAAATACCCATTGATTCTTCCGCTCTGGTAGAGAGCCTTGGAGTATAGGTCCACATTATAGTATACAGGCGTGAGGCCCCCTCCCTCCAGCCTATTGTCTCACCCTGTTTTACACTTCATTCTCCATGGCAATTTTCGCTCGGAATTAAGTCTTAATTACACGCATAACATGCCCTGAATGTACCAGCAGCAGGCATCACTAGCACCCAAAAACACCCCGCTATGGCTGGATCCATGGCTATTTCAATTCTATTTCAATTGCCGGACCATGTTACAATCCCTACGGCCTTCAAAGCTACATCAAATGCATAATCACGCCCACGACCGGCGATCCTTATCGCTAGGTGTTCAAAACAACGAGGAAAGGCTTCTGTCTAACAACTAAGTTTTGGTGCGAAAAGCCATTTTTGCAATGCAATAAGAAAAAAAGATTGGGTCAAAATAATAACACCGAAGACGTTGAAATATTTCACCTAGGAGTTTAGAGCAGCCAAACTGACAGCAAAGAGAATAGAAAGCGCAGCAAAAGAGAAGAAAGAAGATACAAAGAACTCCACAATTACATCGCCATTGTTGTTGTTGTCTCCCATATTTATGCATCTCATCGTATAAAGATTCGAGAATCTTTCTGGGCTTTCTTTCCATCCAGCCAGCTTATTTTATCTTTCCGCTTACTGATTGATCGATTGATTAATTGAAAAGTTCTAGGCCATTTCTCCAAAAGAAAAGCAACTATTGCGTTATGAAGGTCCTTGACCAGTCAAAACTCAACACCGCCGATGCTGGTAACAAATCCGACGAGCATTATAAGCTGAAGCTCACGCCTTTGCGATACCGTATCCGGAAATGGCTTCTTCCGTATGTTCAGGCAGAAACCCCCATACTAAACTGCTTGCAGCTGGCCCTCCGATGCCATTTCTTCGACTTGTACTTCTCATGGACCGCTAATTTGGCCAGTCACACCTTCTACATCATTATGTTGCCCCTTCCAATGTGGTTTGGCTATGTTGATCTTGCACGCGACTTGGTGTGGATTCTTGGCTTTGGAGTGTTTTTGACCGGCTGTGCAAAGGACTACTTCTGTTTGCCTAGACCTAGATCGCCTCCGTTGCATCGTATCACCCTTAGTGGATACACTGCTAAGGAATACGGATTCCCGTCTACCCATTCTGCCAATGCTACTGGGGTTACTTCCTTGCTTTTGTACTACTACATCACATGCCATATTCACGAGTATCTGACCCTTACCAGTGTATGTGTGTTTTTGGGGATGTTTGTGTACTATTTCAGCTTGATCTTCGGCCGTGTATACTGTGGGATGCACGGGTTTCTTGATATCACGTCGGGAAGTTTGATAGGACTCACATGCACCATTTCTCGTGTTTTCATTCGTAATTATTGGGACCCGATAATATTAAAAGACGAACCATGCAACTTATGGATTCCTTTTTCGATTATTGGGTTTGTGGCCTTATGTGTCCATTTCCATGCCCAACCAGTTGACGATTGCCCTTGCTTTGACGACTCTGTGGCGTTCATCGGGGTTATTTTGGGTATTGAGTTAAGTCACTATTATTTCTCGAAAATGCCTATCACGAAGATGGCCATCGATCCTGCGCACGGCATATTTTCGAGTGTCACTATGCCTTTCAACTTTAAAGAGCTTGGGATCGCAAAGTCGGTTATCCGGGTTATCATAGGGATATCTTTGGTGGTTGTATGGAAAACTATCAGCAAAAAAATTATTTTGAAGATATTGACACCTATTTACTCTCGGCTTGGCCTCAGTATCCCTAGAAACTTCTACCAGCCAGTTAGCGAGTCCAAGGAGTCATTTGACGAGATATACAAGGAGTCTATTGAACGTTTGGATGGGGAAAAAGTTGCAGATATTCCTAACCTTGTTGAGTCTTTGACAAAAAGACATAGCGTGGTGGATCACAAAGGCCCCGAAACATTAGTAGATGCGTATGCTTTAGTGGATAACCAGTCGACGGAGAATTTAGGGAAACTAGAGAAGGAGAAGATTATGATACATGAATGTTTGTCGTTCAAGCCGCGTTACGACGTGGAAATCCTCACAAAATTGATAGTATATGCCGGTATTCCGTGTATGGCGACTATCGGGTTCTCCATTGCGACCCAGGTGCTCGGTGTTTCATATGATCCATACAAGAAGGCTATATGAATTGCAATACCCCTTTGAATGCGAATCCTTTTACCCCGCTTGTTGAATTTGTGATCGCATGCTCTTACTTCGGTCTTTTTTTTGTGTGTATATGTACTATTTCTCTTTCTGTTTCTGTTTCTGTTCGCAGTTCATTGACAATATCCAGGATAGCTCCTTTTAATTACCGTTATGGCTTTAGACTAATAATAAAATAATGTTGTACTCGTGTCTCACGGCACACTATTCAAGGAATAGCAATGTTTTGATGGCTATGTGTGGCGAGGGTGTACAGATCAAGTATCGTAGCAAGAAAAACCACAGAAGGCATAGCAGGGACGTAACTACAGGGGAGATAAGCATATAGACACAATAGGGACATAATAGGAACGGAAAACTCTTGGCTTGAAGTCTTTACGAGCCACACCACATGCAAGCGGTGACGCGTAGAAAGTATGCTGAAAGATAGATCTCTGTTAAGGAATTGTGTCACGGAATAGTGTGATTCTGAGATTATTCTTTCATTGTCTGGACATTAAGAAGAGGGGATATGAGAATGAAAACAAGAATGCACACAAGAACAACAAAGAGACACAAATACTTGGGACGAGTACAAGAACACCCACAATAGACACACACATATACGTCTACAAAGACCATAGCCAATACTCAGGGAAAAACAATGGACAACTATCGTGGATAGAACACTCATATTAGACACCCACAATGAAAATCCTGCAAACAATGAAACAGAGCTAGTTAATACGGAGGGTGTGCGTATTTCGTAAATTGTATGATCATGACGTGTTACACATAGTCACGGAACAAAGATATTTCTGAATCGGCTTGACTATTTTCCGGCTGGTGATTTGATATTAGGATACACAAGGGTCAAATAAGAAGTCCCAAAGAACTTTTGGCCAGATACTACTCTAAAGTAAGAGGTGATTCAACAAAGGAACCACCCTTAACTACGCTCGCAATTATGAACGTGTCGTATGTTACACGCACACCAAATAGAAGTGAATTTGATCCTGCTGATCTTGCAATAAGTTAGTGTTACTACACCTACTCGAAAAAGGAATATGGCCCCTCTTTATTGGCCCTTTAGATTTTCAGCGAAACGGTAGAACAAGAGTCAATTCCACGCTCTTCCGTACGGAGATCCCAGGAACGTCCTGGATGCCCATACTTTCTGGGCTCCTAAGACGTCCGAAAACATTTTCCACCCTCTAAATCCAGAAACACAAATTGGCAAACCAATCGGTGCTAACACATGCAACACACTGCTCGTCACCTATTTACGGAAAAAAGATCAGTAGTTCTTTCTGGTGACACAAATTAGGAATCAAATCAACAACCTATGTAAGACACGAAAACAAACAGTCTCTCCACAAGACACCCTATGAGACACATTCTACGTGATTCATCATTAATAATTATCAACAGTATCTCTATCTACGTTTGTGTACACAGCCAATCTCAAAAACCACACAATAAAGGTTCTTGGCTACGTCAAAAACCCTGCTGTGGGGGAAATAGACCGCGATGACCTACAAATTGCAATTTGAAATTGCAAATTATCGCCTATCAATTGCAATTTGATTCATAATTATCGATTTCTTCCGAACAGACGACCAAAAGGCTGAGACCACTCCAAAAATTGATGAGTCTCCACCGAAGACCTTCCTTCAGTTTTGTTTGCACTTCCACGCCTCTTTAGATACACATAGCTTGCCGTTTGTAGTTGAGGGATGCCCTCACACTTATATAGCGATGCCGTAGCCTTCGAATCTCCGATGCTTTAGCGTATCTCGAGCAGGGTAAAAAGACGCATTTTTTGGCTCGTCCCTCGATCAGCGTTCCTCAGTTAAAAACGGAACTTTTCTAAGAAAAATTAATTTTCAGCGACTCTCTCAGAAAAAAAAAAAAGCGAATCAGAATATTTTAGTCCCTTTTGATATTCATTTAAGACCATATGTTCGACGAAGCCTGAGTGTTCGTACAAGTATACACTCGTTTAGCCTGAGTGCAGGATCCTTATAAAAGAAGCGTGGACATCATATTCAGGTAGTTCGCTTTACCTAGTTCTACGTCGTTGCAATTCTAGTGTTTCTATAGTTCACCACATCTCAAAGATAAAACCATACCGTCTATCAGTATCATTGAGTCTATGCCTCCAATAGACACTTTGATACCTTCAAACAACTCACAATAGTCTAGATCTCCCAGAACATGGACTTGGACCCCTCAGTAGAGTTGCAGAGCGACATACTATCGTCTTCCCTGTCGCCTTCACCTCCTCCGTCGTCCTACTCTTCCTCATCGTCGCCCTTCTCCAGACGTCACCCAAACCACCGCCAACACCGCCACAATAGCTCTGGGTCTTACAGCGAAGACTTTGGAGACTCCAGAGTGCCTTTAGACATGCGAAATAGCGATGAAAACACGGGTGAGTTGACGCCCATGTCGTCAAACGAATCGTCACAGTATATGTACCGTGGAGGCTTCGATAACGACGAGGAGTTCCACCGGAAGCCCTCAAAAATTAATATAGCTAAGTTGAAGCCCACCAGGAGCGCCAGCAACGACTCTGACACCGACCATTCGTCCATATCTTCGTCCGTGGCTGACTCAAACGTCTCTTCTTCAGGAAGACTTCTGCGGGTTCCTCTGAGTCAGCAGGGCGGTGGACGCAGCAATAGCGTGCACTCGCGCAAACAGCGTAACAAACAGAGACGAATCAGCTCTAAGCAGTTTAAAATTTTTCGTAACTTGTTGATTCTAGAGCAGAGTCTCCGTACCCAATATGCTGAGCAGCAGTCGCTCCGTTTTAAGTTCCTTACGTTCTATTTTCTGATGATCTTTATCAGTCTTGTGATATTTTACAAGCTTTTCCTCTATTCGCCCTCGGTCAACAATACCATAACATCGTTCTCCACAGCATCCTCGATCACAATATCCAAGCCAAAAGACATCATTCAGCTCCGAAAACACAAGCCGAAGGGAAGTGGCGGGCAGCTTTTCTTACAGTTTTTCCTATTTTTCCAGATCATCACCCTTGCGTTATTTCACATCAGCGGAGAGTATCGTAGAACAATCCATGATCCTAAGAAGTTCCTTAATTTGACTAACAAGTCGCTCCGCCAGCTCAATATACGGCTTGTCAAATTGCCCAAAAGCGTGCCCGACAAAGTATCCAATGGGCTCAAGGCCGTGCTCCAGTTTTTTATCTGGCTTTTGATCTATGCCATTGAATCAGTTTTGCCGTTCAGACACATGCTTATTGCGAAAAACTTCCTATATTTAAAGGATATCTTGAAAACCTTGAAGATCCTCAGCTTGAAGTTGATCTTGTTGCATTTGAGCGACGATCCCATGCGTTTAAGCAGCAATTTCAACATCAAATTGCGCTTGAATTCCAGAGTATTCAGCCCTGATGTGCGTGAAAGCTGGGAATTGTTCAGAAACGAGTTCTGGCAGCGGGAATTCCAAAGAAGAATCGAAATTATCTATTCTATCCAGTTTGACACTGATATAAATGCCATAGCAAGAATGATTTTGAACAACGAGCCAATGACTAAGGACACCTCCTCCTCTGTGGCGTCTCCTAATCCTACCACTGCTTCTCCTTCTAAAAGAAGATCTAAAAGGCTTTCAACAAGCAGCATTATCTCTGACAGAAGAGGTTTTGGTTCTCCCGAACGTAGAACCCCTCCTTCTTCTGCTGCGCAACTAGGAAATCAAGAAGACGATCTAGTTGACGCTTTTCCTTCTTCTCCTAGTCTTCTTCCTAGTCCTACTTTTTTCAAGCCCCCTACCAGCTCAGAGTCGCGTAATTCGTCCCCGAAACCGTTTAATCGTCGCGAATTGTTGAAAAGGGACCGCGATGACCGCCGGGAAAGAAGAAAATCGCAGAATTTGTTGATCCAGCAGGCGCAGAGCCAGGGATTGGACTTCTCCCCGCACAAATTGAGACCCGAGGGTCTAAGCAGCGATCTGGCGATCTACGACGATTTTTCCGATGAAACAATATGATTTTGCTCTCGGTAATTGATGGAATAACATAAATGGGGGATTGTGCCTTCCCAGAGAAGGTATCTAGGAGATCCGCCTGTCAACGCACTAATCCACAAAAAGATCTACTCAACGGTCAACGCATTTGCCAGAATATTTTGCATTTTGATTTTTATCTCGTTTATTAGTTTTCTTTCTATTTAGTTACTTATTAGTTTATGCTCCTCCCATGCTTATGCTTTGATTTTTTGATACCATTCATTATTGCGGCTTACCACCGCTGCGGCTCTCATATTCTTTTCCTTGACGATTTTTCTTCTATAACTTCATGAATACCAAACTTTGCTTTATTGACGATTTTTAGAATTTCCCACAAAACCTATGCTTTGCGATAGTCTTCTAGCATTTCTTCGTTACTTTGAAACTTCATGACTTTCCCAACTTATGCTTTGCATTTAAAACTTCATGAATTTCCCAAATTTGTGCTTCTTTTCTTTCTCACTCTTGGTATGTTTCAACAAGCCATGTCCACTGCTGCTTCCAGAACCAAACACTATTGGCTGTTTTTGTTGTGCAGGCTTCTGGGGAGCCTGGCCTGGTCTTTGTGCAGCTATTTGAGGCTGGTTTGGTGGGAGGTTTGGCTTGGGTAATCCATTATCGTAAAGAAACTCCGGCACCTTGTCGTTGGTCTCACGCTGGAGTCTGTAAGGCAACAAAGGATTGAGTTGGTTAGGATGAGGATTGTTTAGGTTTTTGAGGTTGAAAACTGTTTCTTCAGGAACTAGAATGTTCTCACTTCCAATATACACATCCTTGTTCATTTTCTCACCAATGTCATAAGCAGCCTTGATCTCCCCTGTGGTGATGCCTCCCACCATGTATATTATGATCTTTTGTCTTTTGATATGTACCGAGGTTTTGCTGGTGGTTGACCATGTAGCCTTCAATCTAGGGTTTCTCAAAGATGTAGTGCTGTTTCCGCCGCCAATATTGCCACTACCTCCTAAGAAATCGTCTTCAGGGTCTTCGAGGAGGCTATTGTTGGCCTCGTTGGCATAAGGGAACTCGTGGAGCTCCTGGTTCTGATTTTCAACTAAAAGACGGGTGATTTTGTAAATGGCAGGTCTGTATCTCGAGGTGTTGAACCCGTCGTTGTCAATCTCCCCATAGTCGATGTTTTTGGCCACTTTGGCGTGTTTGTGACGATGTCCCTCGGTTTCGACCTGTTCCAAAGTCTTGAAAACATCGTGGTTCAAGACCTTCAAGTTTTTGAACAACTGGGTATTTTCGGTGATTTCCTTAGGACTGAAAAAACCCAAGAAGTTGAAAAGCTGCACCAAATCTGACTGCAAAACCCCGTCTTTTCGCTTCAAAACATAGAGCAAAAGCAACCGGAACCTGTGGGTGATGGATATCTCCTTCATTGCGTCCAACTGGGTGATCATGTCCAAAGTTAGCTGCTGAAGCCTCACCTGTTGGTTGTTGATGTCGTAGCCGTTAGCCACAATGATTTGCTCCAAATTGGAGATCTCTCCGAGCTTCAAATCGATGTTCATTTGCAAAAATTTTTCGATAAGTTGTTTGTGGAGGAAAAGCAATCTTCTCTCCTCGTCAAACTCAGTGGAATTGGCCATAATATGGAGAATATCGGTGGTAGACGTAGCATTATCACGGTTGACTAACAAAGGGTTGTCCTCAATCAACTTATCTATGCTTTTGGTCAATTGCTGGTACGCTTCACTTATATGGGCAAAACGGAACTGTAGAAAGTACTTATCCCCCCCTGTTTGGTTGAGTTTTGATAGTTTTCTGATCTTAACCTTCCGCTCGTTTTCAGAAGTGTAAAAGTATACAGAGTTTTTGCTATTGAACTCCTTTTTGGTGCTGTAGTCATATATCATAGACTCGTAGTTGAATTCGTGAAGAAGGATCTCTGGAAGGTCCAATGTTCTGTCCGTGATCAACAAAATCGCTCTTTCGGTGCCTCCACTGGCCCCTCCTGAGTTACGGTCGCCTGGGCCGCCCGGGGTAGGCCCAAGGCTGAATTCCGGGTGCTTACGCATGTAGTCGTCTACCTGTTCCTGTAGTTTGGTCGCAATAAGCTTCGAGACTACTGTTGACTGGGTATGAGATATTTTAGGCGAATAGTAGCGAATTACGGGGTATTCGTTGGTCACTATACACAAGTTAAGCAAAGAGTTGACTACAAGCTCGATCTGGTAATTGATTAGGTTCTGGAAGATCGGATTGTAGTAGATCTGCATCGAGTAGTTGTTCAAAAGCAATCTGTCTGAGAATCTCGCATAGTCTTCCTTTATCTTTTCCCGGAGTTTTGGGTCGTTTTCGTCCATGTTCTTCTGCACAGGCGCAGACATGTCCTGGGTGGTGTCGTAAGTGGTCAAAAAGACCCGCTTGTCGATTGGCAAAAAGTTGAAATTGAATACCTTCATGAAACGGATAAATTGCTTGTAGACCGGATTGTGGTTCATGGTGAAATCCTGAATTATGTTATCTACAGACGGAGAGGGCAATAGGTAGATATACATCCCTGCATACCGTGGAGGTTGGACCTTGAAATCGGTCTTCAAGCATGACAAAGAGAACCTGGTAGGATCGATAATGTAGATGGCCTCAATTGAAGGCTGGCATTTGCGCTGCTTGTCTATTCTGTCCACGGCAGTGACCGTCCGCAACAAGGTTTTTTGGTCGACCAAGGCATTGACAAGAAACTCCGTTGTTTCGTCGAGAACCAAGTACTTCAAGTTGTTTCTCGTCTTGATGCTGTTCAAGTGTGACAAGAGACTGTTTCTTTGCAATTCTATCAAGTCCGACATCGTGGCTTCTCCAGAAAAAAAGGAAACAACCAAACAGGCAAAAAAGGGAGTTGATGGCTTATAGGAGGCTTTCGGCAATAAACTGGAGCAATTGAGGCCTTAAGTGTTCCACCTGTGAAAGGGTCTTTCAGGCCAGAATTATGGCCAGAAATTAGGTGATGTTGTTATGTTGCCAAATGTCGTTTTTCATTTGATAATAATTATTAATGGTAGCCGCACCACGCACGTGATTTTCGCTTCTGCTTCCATCACGCGAGCCCTGCAGGGGTGGTGTACCATTAGTGCGGAACCCCAACGGCTGAAAAATTTTCCTAAGTCCGTGAGTCATATTCGCTTATATAAGCGATGAGACAGGTATGCAATGTGGCTGGGGCATAAACGGTATTACTCATGAAATTTCCAGATTTTTCTTATCTGCGTATAAAAGATGGCTGAAAAATTAGATAAAAGGGCCTAGTTCTCTTTCCCATT
The DNA here is from genome assembly GCA_030564765.1 of Saccharomycopsis sp. NRRL Y-5750. Classification (NCBI taxonomy): domain Eukaryota; kingdom Fungi; phylum Ascomycota; class Saccharomycetes; order Ascoideales; family Saccharomycopsidaceae; genus Saccharomycopsis; species Saccharomycopsis sp. NRRL Y-5750. The sequence continues at coordinate 105,427 of JAKTZD010000028.1, read as the reverse complement.
GACACTTGAGCTCTAAACTGTTAACCAAGTGTAAACTAGCTGATATTACTCACACATACACACACTAACAACGACTATCATCATGGCTAACCAAGTTATTCTCCATTTAAGAGCAGAAACCAAACCTCTTGAGGCAAGAGCCTGTTTGACACCAACCACCACCAAACAGTTGATCGAGGCTGGCTTCAAAATATATGTTGAAGAATCCAGCCAATCGATCTTCGACATTGAGGAATATAAGCAAGCAGGAGCCATAATAGTTCCTGAAGGCTCGTGGAAATCCGCCCCAAGAGAAAGAATTATAATTGGGTTGAAAGAGTTGGAGGAGGAAAGCTTCCCATTGATTCACACCCACATTCAGTTTGCCCATTGCTACAAACACCAGGCCGGCTGGAAAGATGTTTTGGGAAGATTTGTTCAGGGGCACGGCACTCTTTACGACCTTGAGTTCTTAGAAAATGACCAAGGTAGAAGAGTCGCAGCCTTTGGATTTTACGCAGGGTTTGCAGGTGCTGCTTTGGGTCTCAAAGACTGGTGTTTCAAGCAAGTTACTGACGATGACTCAAAAGATTTGCCTGGTGTCTCTCCTTACCCAAACGAGGACGAGTTGATCAAGGACGTCAAACTTGACTTGTCTGAAGCATTGGCCAAAACCAACGGTAGAAAACCAAAAGTGTTGATCATCGGTGCTTTAGGAAGATGTGGATCCGGTGCCATTACCTTGTTGAAATCCGTGGGAATTCCAGACGAAAACATCATTAAATGGGATATGAAAGAAACTGCCCCAGGTGGTCCATTCAAAGAGATTGCCGATGCTGATATCTTCATCAACTGCATTTACTTATCCAAGCCTATTCCACCTTTTGTCAACTTGGATCTTTTGAACCAAGAAGGAAGAAACTTGAGAACTGTCGTTGACGTCTCTGCTGATACTACGAATCCTCACAACCCAATTCCTATCTACACAATTGCTACAGTTTTCCCTGAACCTACTGTGCCTGTTGCAACCACCAAAGGACCAAAAGTGTCTGTGATCAGTATTGACCACTTGCCTTCATTGTTGCCAAGAGAAGCCTCTGAGTTTTTCAGCCGCGACTTGGTTCCTAGCTTGTTGGAATTGCCTAACAGAGACACTGCCAGTGTATGGGTCAAAGCTAAGAAATTGTTTGACAGAAAAGTGATTGAGATGCAAAGAGAATCTAAGTTGTGATTGGATGAAACAAGAGACTGGTATATTTTAGATTGTATATTACTTGCAGGTCTTTACCTGCTGGTGTATTATTGACTTGCCGGTATAATAGAGGTGGACAACACCTAATAGACGCTGGTCACCTGGCGGAAGCCAGGTGGTGTATAACATTAAAATATATTATATTATTCGTGACGAGAAGACGTAGGGAAGGAAGTGAATGTTGTTTCATTCGTACGTTGATAGACATTCAATTGATGGACGCTAAGCACATCAAACACTCGACTTGCACGATCAGCTTTTCAGCACGTCAAATGATTTGACGTTTTTGACTCAGATCCATCAACATTATTTCAGGGAAAAAAGGCGTAAGTGTCATGTCACGGCACAAATGCCCACGGAATATATACAAAGTGAATGGAAATCATATACAGAGCAATTGCAAAGTATCTGAATAGTGATTAACAACTAAATACATAGTGATTGCAGTATAAATAAGTACATAACGATTACAAATCGTCAATACACACTGAAACCAGTAGACAATTATTCCCAGTCTGTACCGACTCCAGAAGAAGGGCTCACAATTACAACCATAATAATTGACCAATGCCATCAACAAACTACAGGATCACATCTGTACACTGTAATATCTACCATTGGCACATCTCCTTACTCAAAACATACATTAATATTTCCAGCATAAAACGCTCGGCTATCTACACAAAGACTCACCACTATCAACAAACTTCTAACATACTTCCCTTCCCCAAATAGACCAGTCAGCCTATTTCTGTTTCCCAAAAAGCTGGCTAACCTTGCTAAAGATCCCCTCAGCCGGCTTCACTAACTTATAATCAAGAGCCAATTGATTACTCGTAGGCTTTCCTGACTCCAAATGCTCCTTAACAATCTCAGCCAACCCCTCAATAAACAATGGATCGTCGTTCAAAGACGCGGATCTCTTGAGCTTCTCAGGATACTTGACTTCTTCCTTCAATTCAATGTCAATTTCATGCAAGGTTTCAATATGGTCTGAAGTAAAAGCAATAGGCACTATAACCACTCCCTTGTAATCTTCGCCTTGTTCCTCGAGTTTTTTCACAATAGCAGGGGTTTTGCCTCCGAGCCATGGCTTAGGACCGACCTGGGATTGCCAGACAAGTCTGTACGGGTTGGAGAAGTTAAGTTTCTCCATAACAGCATACACTGTGGCCGCAACTTCTGCTGGATATGCATCTCCAGTGTTGATAACGTCCATCGGCAACGAATGGGCAGAGAATAAGACTGTCACGTGTTTTCTGTCGGCCTCTGGGAACTCCTGGAGGGTGTCGCTAATATGATTGGCCACAGCCTGGGTGAACTTCCCGTTTTTAGGCCATCTGTCGATAACGGACCACTCGATAGTTCTCTTGGGATCAAGTTGGACAGTTTTACGCCATAACTCGTTGATACTGGAGCCTGTGGTGGAGTAGCTGAATTGCGGATATTGTGAAAAAGCAACGGCCCGGGTCACACCGTCCTCCAACATCTGGGGCAAAGTGTCTTCGGTGTAAGGACGGGCATAACGGAAGGCAACATAGGGCTTGTGGGGAGCTGTAGAAGGGCTTTCTTTGTCTAGGATCTCACAGACCTTCTTGGCTTGGTATTCAGACCATTTGCGGATAGGTGAGCCTCCTCCAATCTCGGCATAACGTTGCTCAATCATTGGGGTTCTTCTTCTGGCAATCCACTTTCCGGCGTAGTTTTGGAACGGCAATTGAATCAAATCTCTGTCGGAAAACAACCGGAGCAAGAAGTCGTACGTTTCCTTGATTGTAGAGGGTCCCCCCATGTTCATGAACATCACTGCGGTCTTTGGGGCCCCATTTTTGGGCTTGGTTGCTTCATCGGTTCTTACGATGAAACTTTCCGAGAAATATCTCTTAGATAAAGTAATAACGGTTTTGGAGGCAGAAGCCCCGCCAACTCTCACAATTCTGCTATTGAGCATTTTTGCTGATGTTTTTGTCCGTGTTTGTCAGCTAATGTGTCATAAATCGAGCCAATATGTCTCAAGAGTCGCTCGTCTGCAGGCCTGAGCAGTAGCAAGGTGAAAAATTGCAATATGCCGGGATTCGGATCAGACTCAGCACGCGGAACGACGCTCCTAACCGAAGAGTGGCGTGTGTTATGAGCGCGTGCGTGGAAACGAAAAAAAAATCGCGAAAAGTAAACATAAACAAAAACAAGCGACAGAATATCATCAGCAAGTATGATGAGAAGCTGCGAGGCAAGACAGTGGTGATAACAGCGGTGTATTGGACATATTTAGCGCGCAATTGTGGCCTAGAATCACAAAATGGACTTTAATTTGGGCGAGTACTCCTCGCTGTTCCAGGAGGCCGACAAAGACCAGTTCTCGGTGTCCCATCCCGAGCTGAAAATTTCAGATGTCACCGAGATTTTGGCAGACAATCCGTTTGCGATTGTTTCAAACGAAGACGTGTTCGATAAAATAAATGACCTCTGTTTGGCATACCAAACGCTTGACAAAAAGCTCAAGCACCAGGTCATTGATATCGTGTGCACTTCTGCATCGATACAGGCCGACAACACACGCCATACTGTAGATATATCAGACACCGATGCCTTTCCACAGCACAAAAAGGTCATCCAGATGTACAGCTACCTCTTGAATGTGTTGCTTGTGTATTTTGGCCTCGAGGACATCAGCTCATATCAAACAGGTGTGTCTAAAAAACCGTCTGCCGAAGTGGTGGAGAAATTCAAAAACAACTGCAAGCAGATCGAAAATGTCTTGGATGCCGCCAGCAAAATCCTCCAAATCAAGCTCAGCAAGCTCTTAGAGACCACTCCTGAGAAAGATCTTCTTATATCGCTATTTACGCGTCCTGTATACTCGCTCATGGAGTCTGAGCAGCGCATGAAGGTGGCAGCCGTGAAAATATTCATGTTCAGAATAATATGCGTGTCGGTAAAAAACCATGGCCACGCTTCAGCAGCACAGGCTGCCATTATTCAAAATCTCACCTACTTTACCCATCTAAACCACGCTATGGCCGAACTTCTTGACATTCTTGTGAAGGACTACGATTATCCGCAACTTACCGAGGAAATTTTGCTAGAAATCAGCAACAAACAGTTCAATGCCAACGACAACAACGGACCAAAATCCATATCGCAGTTTGTGATCAGATTGTCGGAATTGTCGCCTATTTCTGTGCTCAAGCAAATGACCTCCATATCAAGACTTTTGGATAATAACTCATATACACTTAGATGCTCTGTGGTGGAGGCCTGTGGAAACATTGTTGTGCGTATATGCAGCAATCCGCAGGACTTTGAGCGGTATCAGGCGCAAACCGAGAAGCTTTTGAACCTAATTCAGGAGAGATTCTTAGATCAAAACCCGTTTGTGAGAACTAAGGCAATCCAGGCATTGCTAAAAGTCACGAAATTAGATGTGAAGTTCACTTCAAAGAGACAGACATTTATTGAGCTTGCAGTGAGATCCCTAGATGATAAAAGCTCGCTTGTGAGACGGAATTCCATCAAATTGGTGTCGGAATTAGTCTTGACCCATCCTTTTGGCCTTTTGCACGGAACGTCGCTCAATCTAGAGACATGGAAGAAGAGACTAGCAGATTCCGAGAAGGCCTTGGAGGAGTTCAGAGACTCTATAGCGGGGAACAACGAAGCACGTATTGAAGAGGAAAAAGAAGAGGAGAACGAAGAGGAGAAAGAAGATGCAGAGAAAGAGGGAGATGAGGATGAAGATGTCGAAATGAAGGACGTTGATGAGGAAGATGAAGAAGAAGATGAAGAGGAAGATAAAGAGGAAGAGGAAGATGATGATGACAAGGAAACTACGAACAATCCTGAGAAATCTTTGTCAGCATCAACTAACAACCCCCTGGTAAGCAACACTTTCCACAAAATGAATTTGACCATCAAATACTACAAAGACGCCATCGAGTTCATTAAACTCATAGAAAAGGGATCCCTCACGATATCCAGTCTTTTGTTTTCGCGAAACAAAAACGAGGTCCTTGAATCGATGGATTTTTTTGTTCTTGCTGACGCTTATGATATAAGCAATGCCAAGATCGGGATCAAAAAGATGCTCCATTTGGTTTGGATGAAGGGAACCAACGATGACGGAACTGCCATTGCTAATCACTTATTTGAATGCTACAACACTTTATTTCTAACTGCTCCTAGCAGTGCCACAGCCTTGGCTGCAGCAACATATGTTGCCAAAAATCTTATTTCATTGACCTTCAAGACTTCCCCAGCTGATCTTGCTTCTTTGGAGAAGCTTCTCAGCTCTATGTACGAAGAGGAGCTTCTAGACAACACCGTAGTGAAAATTTTATGGCAAATATACGTGAGGAAGGCCGATGATGAAGAATCTAGGAAGCAAAAAAGAGGGGCGATTATCATTCTTGGCATGATCTCCTCTGCAAACAACGAGGTTGCCTTGCGAGGCCTCCCAAATATTCTATCTGTTGCACTAGCCAAAAGTAAATCAGACGACCTAGAACTAGCCAAATACTCGTGTATTGCCCTACAAAGAGTTGTTCCAATGGGCAATAATCTCAAAAAGACCCGCGAAAAGTTCAAGATTCCCCGCGAACAGGAAGTGTTGGAGAAGTTGTGCAATTGTTTGCTAGAGTACAGCGATGAGATGGATTGGTACCCGTTTGCCGAACAGGCGGTCAATGCTATATATGCGTGCTCTTCGCAGCCCGATCGTACCGCGAGCGAGCTTCTCCGGCGTAAAATCAAGCAGGTTTTCCAGCCGTCTGAGAAGGAAGAGATAATCAATGAGGACAAAGATGGGAAAGACGATAAGAATGACGAGGATGGCGACATTGTGTTGGAAAAAGAAAATCCAAATGATGATGAAAATGGCCAAAAGGAATCATCGAAGGATGATGAAAATGACGAAAGTGAATCTTCGAAAAATGATGAAAATGGCCAAAAAGAATTGCCAAATGAAAACGATAACATTGAAAAGGAATCCTCAAATGACGAGAATAATACCCAAAAAGAATCGCCCAAACAAAGAATATCCCAAACCGTGGCATTATCCCAGCTTCTATTCATCGTTGGCCACGTAGCGATTAAGACTATCGTCCATTTGGAAAGATGTGAAGCAGACTTCAAAAAAAAGAAAATTGAAGAAGAGTCCGAAAAGGCCAAGCAGAAGAAAAGAACAGCAGCTGCTAATAAAAACAACGACGGCAATAAGCCTGAAGAAAAGGATGAACTTGAGATGATTGGAGGAACTAGTGAAGACGATTTTGCTGATGCTGTGATATACATCAAGGAAAGAGAATTGCTTTACGGCGAAAGGTCGCTTCTCTCCAAATTTGGACCTTTGGTGAAGGAAATATGCTCCAATAACGTGAAGTACAACAATGTGATGCTTCAGAGATCTGCGGTGATATGTATGGAGAAGTTAATGTGTGTGTCTTCGAGATACTGCGAGGAAAACTTGCCTTTGTTGATTACTTTGATGGAAAAGTCCACTGATCCAATTATTCGGTCGAATGTTGTTCTTGGCCTTGGTGACATGGCTGTTTGCTTCAATAATTTGGTTGACGAGAACACTGACTACATATATAGACGGTTGAATGATAGCAATATCATGGTGCAAAGAACATGTTTGATGACGGTGACGTTCTTGATTTTGGCGGGACAGGTCAAAGTGAAGGGTCAATTGGCCACAATGGCAAAATGTTTGGAGAATCCAGATCATGGGATCTCCGATATGTGTCGTTTGTTCTTCACAGAATTGGCCAGCAAAGATAATGCAATCTATAATGGCTTCATTGACATATTCAGTGGATTGTCTACTGATAAGGAGCTTTCCAAAGATTCGATGAAGAGAATATTGAAGTTTTTGATTGGCTTCGTTGAAAAGGAGAAGCAGCAGAAACAGTTGTCCGACAAGCTTTTGACAAGATTGATCAAGACTCACGATGAGGAGGAATGGAAAGACGTGGCCTTTGTGTTGCAGACGTTGCCATATAAGAACGAGAAGGCTACTGCTATTATTAATGAAGGATTTAAAATGGTGGGAGCACGTAATTGAATCTCTGGTTTGGTGGATATATATGTACAAAACTCTTTTCGCACTTGCTACTGAATACATTAATTGCGCCTTTTATATTCCCTACTGAAAGATATCAAAAGTATACATAAAAATTCAAATCAAATGATGATAAAGCTCAAATCACTTTTCTATTGTCGAGTGTACTACTCCTAGAATATACAATGGATGATTACGAAAGATCAACAGTCACCTTTTCCTTTGTTTTCTGTTGCTTTCTCTTTTTGTTCTTTTTGTTCTTGTTCTTCTTGCTACCAAACAATATCTTCTTGGTGCCCTCTCCATCAGTCTCGTACTCACTATCGGTTTTGTAGTCATCTTCAGCCTCATACGTTCTTTTCTTCATAGATGCCGCTTTTTCGACGTCTTCTGCCACCACAGCCACGCAATTGAGTCTTTCTCCTGCATCGTACACAGCAACTTGTTCATGGGTGTCCAAATTCCATACAACTATCGTTCCGTTAGATGCAATAGACACAAGGAATGTTGGACTCTTGTCACTGTCAGCATTCGTAGGCTTGAAAAGCTTGAAGTCTTTGACACGATTGGTGTGTCCCAACAATTTGAACTGTGGTTCAACGTCTAATTCTTCCTTGACTTCTTCATCTTCTTCTGGTTCTGCTGAATCATCTTTTTCATTATCGGTTCCCAAAAGCTTAATCAAGTTGTAGAAGTTAATACGTCCATTGCCAAGACCAACAACCAAGTTCTCTTCATCATCAATATCAAAAAGCTCGATGTGCATCACCGGGGTCTTGAATACAAATATCTTGAACAATTTGGATGTGTTAGTTTTGTAAACGAGTATACGGTCAAGAAGAACCACAAAGAAGTAGTCGCCTTTGAGAGACCAGCGAACAAACGTAGGTTTCTGGGCTTTGGTGATCACATATTTCAATTTGAGGGCGGCAGCCTTCTTCATTGTCATCAAGTTCCATAACCTTATGGTGGAATCGTTCGAACAACTGATTGCGATTTTGTTAGATGGATGAATAGCCAAGTCGGTGACGGCGTCCTTATGGCCTTTCAATTTGCCAAAGATTTCCCAGTCCTTGACGCGCCATACAATGATAGAGTGGTCATTGGCACCCGAGAGAAGCCACTTGCCATTATCGGAGAACTTCAAAGTGTTGACAGACCCCTCATGAGCAAGAAGATCCCCGAGCTCTTTACGTTTCTGCAAGTCATAGATCTTGATATGTTCGTCCTTGGATCCACTGACCAAGTATCTCTTCGACGCATTGATGCAGTAAATTGACAAGGCATGGGCCTCGAAGTGAAAGATTGGCTGAAAAACGGCTGTTTTTTTCAGTTCAGCATCGTCTTTGACAGAGGCAGCCGGGATTACCACCGACAAGCACATGAGATTATGCTCATATGATCCGGTGATTATTCTGAATTGAGAAGACCCAGTGTTTGAAACTTCTGAGGTACTCATCTTGTATTTGTGTTATGCAATGTATTGATAGAAAGACGCGGATTATCTACGTAATGCGTATCCTGCAGTATGTGAGATGGATGTCACTTGATATTGATAGTACATAAAAATTTTTCAGTGAAATTTTTTTTTTTTTCACATCATCGATGAGGTCAATTTTAGTGTGTAGGTTCACGTAGTCTGTAATGTACACTTTAGAAAGTGGCATTTAGATGGTTCAGTCAACAAAGGTGAGTGTCTAAGAAGACGTGAAAGGGAATCGCCGCAAACGAGAGTTAGATTGTCATGATCTTGTCTGGAATAATATAAGTATACTTTGATATTGAGTGGCCTCAAGTTTGAGGGAAATATGATTGTTAACAGCTAATGATAGCTGCAGAGATAAACAGGCGAGTGAACAGATAGATAAACTGATTTGCAGCACAAGAATGGGCAGACAAACAGACACCAAACAAGTTTGTGTACGTTTAGAGGAAATTGGGTACTTGTAAGGAGGTAAAAAGACCACAAAAAAAATCAGGCAGCTAGACAGATAATCAGGCAGCTAGGCAGACACTGAAGGTAATTTAGGAGCTAGAAATAGGCGCACATTAGTCCATTAGACGGCCGCATTAAGAGAGCAGTGCAAAAAGGCTCATTCTTTGAGACTTGTAACTGCAAAATATAGCCAGAAAATACGAAAGACACACATATTGCGAAGCTTTGATCAGGCGTGCAGAAAATGATATCGCTCAAGACATAAATCAACGTTCGTGTATGGACATGAAGATGATGGACCTAACGTGTGTATTTTCTTACTTAACACCGAAAGCAAGCAGGCTCGCATAACTGGTTTGCTGTTCAGAGCAAACTGACAAAGACAGAGTCATATTCAGAAACAAACACTGACAGACACTGACAGACATTTTGCGCAGACACGGACCCAGATATTGGGTAGCACCCCATTTGGCCAGTGCTACAAACAGTCAGATGCTGTTGTAAACGAGAATGACTCTACGGGGCATATAGCACTGTAAAAGCATCATCAGCAACCATAAATGCATCGGCAGTAATTAAAAGCATCTAATATAGATATATAGTTACATAAATAGATAGATACGGGTGCTGGAGTGTCCAGTTTAGCAGGTTAGCACGCTGTAGTTGGTGGACGGCCATGCGGAACCATGCGCCATGCCGCAGGTGTATGCACGTTACCGATTATCCGGGCAAACTCTGGCCGTTTTTCCACCTGTGCCACTGGGAAGTGGAAGCGGACGCGGAGCGGGGAAGCTTGGCGTTGCGTGCAGCGGTCCCTTCGGCAGCGCAACTTAGTGCTGAGGGGCACGTGGTGTACATAAAAAGAGGTATTTAATTTGCCGAGTGACGATTTGCTGCTTGAGAAGACCTCCACGCACAGAAGCAATTAGACAACAACGACGAGCAGAAACAAACGATCCAACCTTCTGACTACTAACGATCAGTGCGTATCATCAAGACAAACTCTAAATAAAAATTTTCGTCAGTTTCTTTCTCTAGTGGATAGTTGCAGTCGATTACTGCTGCCTGAGCTGCGTGAGTGCAATAATATCCAGAATTTTTCTGTCCTTTCTTTCTGTTTGTTCACATATTGTGAAGTTTGTGGCGAGGACAGCACCCAAACGACCATCATCTTTCCAGGGCGCGTACAGTGTAATTTGCAATTTGCAATTCGGAGACAGCCATTTAATTTGCCATTCGGAGAAACCATTCAGTTGCAATTAGGAAACAGCCATTCAAGTTGCAATTAGCCATTCAATTTGCAATTCGGAGAAACCATTCAAGCAGGAAGTGATATGATCCTCAAGTGCTCTGTGTATTAGCCACCCACCCTCGCTAGTTGCCACAGATTCCACAATTTCCAAGCCACACCAGCCACTCCGTCGAGGACATCACCAGCCACTCCGTCGAGGACATCACCAGCCACTCCGTCAGGACATCGTAAATTTGCCACACTTGCCCCCCTCGAGGACACCACACAAGGCAATCTGCAAAGATCGAATCATCCTTGAGTCGGAATCACAGCGTCCACCTCACAGCACTTGTCTGCCTGCCACAACCTCCATCAATCCCTGTTGCACCGCCTCAAGAGACACAAAAAGCCTAAAATTTTTCTTGTTTTCGCAGAGCAAAAAAAATTAACCTACCAAGGGCATTGCACAAGAGTGATTCCCTGCCTTGCTATACACCCGTGTCAAGCGGAATTCCACCCACCCTGCGTCCACGGGCGCTGCTACTATTCCCTTACAGCTAGCGAGCTTGTCTACACATCGTAACAGACCGCCTATGTCGAATTACATCGGCTCGCCCCGCGGCAACTACGCGGTTCCCTCGAAACTCGTCACCTCCAACAGCTCGTTGCCACAGAAACGCAAGCGCGTCACCCGTGCGTGCGACGAGTGCCGCAAGAAGAAGGTGAAGTGCGACGGGATGAATCCGTGCGTGCACTGCAAGGTGTACTCGTACCGGTGCACATACAACCAGCCGTCGATAAGGAAGAAGAAGATCCTTTCGCAGGATCTCCAGAAGAAAATACAGGTCTACGAGGGCTTTCTCAAGATGCTTTTCCCGGAGATGAACCTCGAGGTGTTTGCGAAGATGAAGGAGGAGGCGGAGGACCCGAATTATGCCGCGTTGGGGCAGTTGGTGAATGCGGGGGCGCAGGGGCAAATGGCGAATGCGGGGACGCCGGGGCAGTTGGCGAATGCACAAGGGGCGCCGGGGCCCCGCGTGATGGACCTTGCGGCGTTTGCGGCGGCGTTCAACGAGCGGTTCAAGGGCCTAGGCGGGGAGGCCTCCAGCGGGCCCAAAAAGGCGCCCAAAGAGCCCGAGGAGGACGAGGAGGACGAGGAGACCCCCGCAGAGGCCACCCCCAAGCTAGAATCGAACCCAAACCCCCTCAGCATGTTGACGGTGCCCCGGGGCATCTCTGCAAAGGTCATCAAGATCAGCCTTCCCCCCCTCGAGGAAACGCTCCATTTGGTGAATCTCGCGTGCGACAGTGCGCGCCTCTTCAAGTTCTACAACCGCCTCAACCTCATCGAGCACATCAAGGCGTTCTACGCCACACAGACGTCCGCCCCGGCGGAAAACGACGAGCCCGACCACAACAAAAAGCTCGCCTTGGTGTACAGCTTCCTCGCGGTGGGCGCGCTTTTGAAAAACGACGCAAACTCGTACAACTACTACAACGCAGCGCACCTGCTCCTCAAGAAGAAGATCATCGAGACAAACGACATCATGAACTTGCAGCTGTTGTTCCTCTTGATCATTTTCCTCCAGTGCACCGCGAAGTTGTCGCTGTGCTACACATACGTGGGCCTTGCGCTCCGCACGGCGTTCCGCATCGGGCTCCACCGCAAAATCAACAACTTGAGCCCCATCGAGCTGGAGAACCGCAAGCGCTTGTTCTGGTCCATCTACAAGCTCGACATCTACATGAACACCATCCTCGGGTTGCCGTTGATTCCCGACGACGAAATCGACCAGGACCTCCCGCGCGACGTGGAGGACGAGAACATCACCGAGCGCGGCTATGTGGCCGCCACAGGGCCCGAAAGCAGCCGCCTGTTGACGTCCATTGCCATCTCCAACGACCACACAAGGTTGATCCTCATTCTCGGGCACATTGTCAAGAACATCTACCCCATCAACACCAACTCGTACTACGAAAAGAAGCGCATCATCTCGAACCTCGTGCCCAAGGTCAAGTTGATGGAGCGCGAGCTTGAGGACTGGTTGAAGCGGCTCCCCGCAGAGCTCAACCCCTTCAACGAGGAGCTCCCAGTGAAGTACTACCCGCAGAACCGGCTCCTCAAGCTCAGCTATCTCCACATCCAGCTTGCCTTGTACCGCCCGTTCATCCACTTGACGTCGCACAAGTTCCTCCGGTCCCCGCACATCAACAAGGACTCGATCCAGTACGGCATCAACTGCATCAACGTGGCCATCATGATTGTCGATTTGTCTGAGGAGATGTACACGCGGCAGCTTTTGAACGGCGCGTACTGGTTCAGCATCTACCCGATCTTCTACTCTGTGGCGTGCCTTGTGTACTACATCCACGAGAACGCAAACCACGTGAACGCAGACGACGAAATCATGCGCCAGATATGCGTGCACGCGCGCAAGGGGAAAAACGTGTTGATCAACTTGAAGAACAACTCGCTTGCGGCGACGCGGACGTACCAGATATTGAATGTGATGTTTGAGAAGCTCAACCGGCGGACAAAGACGTTTCACAATGGGCATAAGTATTATTTCGAGGACCGTCCGCAGCCGGGAGAGGCTTCCTCAAGTGGGCCCGCAAATGGGCCGCAAAATAGCAATATCTCGTCAAATGGCCCCCAAAATAGCAATATCTCGTCTGGAGCCAATGGGGGCCCCGCGAATGGCCCCCCAAATAGCAATATCTCCTCTGCGGCGTCCACACCGACCCCCTCAGCGCCGCTGGCCATTTCAGACTCGTTTTTGCCTTCTATTGCGTCCATGGTCCCCCTGGGCCAGTCTATGGCCTCCCTGGGCCAGTCTATGGCTTCCCTGGGCCAGTCCATGGCCTCCCTGGGCCAGTCTATGAACCCCCTGGCCTCCCAGGCCCCCCAGGCCCCACCGGCCCCTCCTCCCCCCCTCCTCGACATCGACTCCCTCGCTTCAACCTTCAACTCACCCACTTCCATCCTGACAAACCCCTACCCCTCCTTCCAGCTCAATTTCGCCGACCAAAGCAACCAGTTCGCCCAGTTCGACTTCCGCAACGCAAACGACCCCTCCAACATCCTCCAGCAGAAGCTCCAGCTGCAGTACGCGTCCATTCCAATGGCAAACAACAATCTCGACGACATGATCTCCGCTTCAGACGACAACCAGAAATACTACGGCAGCATGATCGACAAGTTCGACATGAAGCTTTTTGGCCGTTTCTTGCCCCCATACATGTTGACCTCCTACAAGTCGCCCAGCAACGCAGGCACCCCGCCCGCAAAGCCCGCAGGGAACCCCATGAACGACGTGATCCTCTCCCCGGGCGCCTTCACCGACAACAGCAACTATTCCGGGGTCAACGCAAACGCAAACGCCAGCAGTTTTGCCTTGGACCTGATCCCCTTGACCCAGGACGTGTCGATGACCTCGACAAACGACCTCAGCACCCCCGAACTGAACATCCTCATGAGCGTCAACGGCAGCAACACCAACAACGGGCGCAAAAAGAACTATGCCGACACCAACCCCGACAACGAGGTTATTTTCTTCAACAACAGCGACAACAACCCGGCCCCAATGGCCGCCATAGAGCAGGCTGCCGGCCAGACTGCCGCACAGGAGCCTGCCCTGGACGAGCCTGTGTCCAAGGATGCGCAGCGCGGCAAGAGTGCCGCGGATAAGTCCCCAGGATCGTCGCCGTCGCCTGCCTCGCCGGCCCAGGGTGCCAAGGGCTCTACGGGCGGAAACAATGTGTTTTTGGGCAACGAAATGCCAAATCTCGGGATTGTGTGGGGCGACACCAACGACTCGGACTTTAAAATAGACTTGTGATTGATATTCGCGTAATAAATTAATTGATATTCCTGGAGTTTGTAAAGGCGTGCCACGCGTTGGCAGGTGGACTGTACTGAAATACACTGTAAATGGAGTGTATTGAATCACTCGGATACTTGTAGACTTGATGGAGAGTTTGAAAAGTCAGGGATGGTTTGGATATCTGTCTACATATGCGCATATCAATGGCAAACACTAACTATGCAATACACCCATCAACCACCGCTTCTAATGCTATGTGTGAACCAATATTGTCCAACATTCTCCATCAACCACCGCTATTAGTGCTATATGCGAACCAATATTGTCCAACATTCTCCATCATGTGACGTTCGGGACGTCCACAAACAGCTACCCTGCACCCTTTCTTACTTTGCCTTAAGGCATGTCTGCAGCCATGGATGTCTAAAAAAGACCTAAAAGGGCATTCGAAAAAGGAACGACAATACATGCAACTTTTACTGGTACTGCAGCACAGCGCAGCTTTCTACAGGCGCCCGCATGTATGGCAAATCACCGGCTTACTATACAAACGTTTTGGCTGATCGGCACCCTCTTTTTGATCTGCGTGGTTCACATTCAGAAGATCGTTTCATTCCAGGCTGAGAACCAATCCAAACATACTATTGGGACGATTGCCATGCACGCCAGGATGAAAACAAGCTTCGGTCTAGGAACACAAGATAGTCCAAAACATGGCATGCAAAAGCACACTCACAGTGCGAGCCATAACGAAATGGAAGTCAATTGTAGACAATTGTACAGTGATGACTGCTGTGATCTCGATAAAAATACTGTTCCCCTGATTTTCCACTGGGTGGTGGATCCATCCTTAGAAGTCTTCCCATATGTGGTTATATTGTATACTCATCTTTGACGAGCTGCACAGATTTGAGTGTGGTTAAAATAGTCGCGTAGGAGTCTTTCGCACTATGTCTTTAGCTCCCCACTGTCTTTAGCATACACTTACGACCCATTTCTTCCGCAAATAATATTTAGCGTCCACTTACAATCAGCTACGTTGAGTGTTGTATTACTGTAATGTATCCCTCTGCCTCTTGGTGTGGACACCGTCTGTCCATGGAACGGAAAGTATCTTATGCTGAATCAAAGTATCGCCAGATACCCCCGTTTTGAGTTTCGCACACTAATCTAAATCCAAGCAATAAATCAATCAATCAATCAATCAATCAAAGTGAAAAAATTTTCTGTTTAGGTAAATTTCACTAATTGGTGCTCTGTTTAAGCAGGAAATCCTTTGCAACTTGTATAAATCAACTCAAAATCTCCCTTTTTCTGGCTTTTCCTCTGTTATTAATTAACATTAATTTCGTGGTTCTGCTACGTATCTAATATCGTGTTAATTAACTGACTGCTCCTCCAGGCCTTCACGCTCCAGTTGCCAAAAGGTACACCTTTTCGCTTCTGTTGTTAAATCCGCAGACATATTCGTGTAGCTTCCCGTTTCGGCGAAACCACTCGACGTGTTTTTTCCACTCATACTGGACATATTTGTCAGTTGATCTGGTATTTAAAGCTGCTGGAAGTCCCTCTCACCTTGATACTGCCACAGGATTCGGCCTCAAGATCAGTATACAAAACCGCATTGGAAGTGTGTACACCGAGAGAGAAAAAAATGCTTTTATCGCTTCTTACGTTTATCATTGGAGGTTTGATCTGTTACATTTTCCTAAACAGCTCAGAAGGCTCACGCATTGCTGGTACCTATACCGGTAGCAATGCTAGTAATGGAAAACACAGCAGATCGTCTTCCAAGAATGAGAACCAGGATAGCGTGAACGACACCCTTCAGCTAATCAAACAGAAGTTGGACAAATCAAACGACGATCGAGTGGTTGAGCTCAAAGACGAGATTGAGGACCTAAAGTCCCAGATAGAGGCCAAGGTCAACATCATTGAACAGAAAAACGGCCACATCAACCTTATCAATCAGGAGTTCCATACCCTCCAACGAAACTACAACAGGCTCAAAAAGGAATCGATTTTCTTGAAAGACCAGCTCCATAATGCCCAATTGGATATCGTGGAGTTTGAACATGAAAACGTGAATCTAGTCAACCAGTTAAACGAGGCCTTGAACCACATCAATTCATTGGACCATATCATTGAGTCCGAAAGATCCACCGATCATTCGGTGTCCAAGCTTGACGAAGAAGAAGAGGATCTTGCTGCTGCCGAGGCTGCTGAGGCTCAAACTGTCGCCAAAGCAAAAGCCGACAACTTGCACATCTTGCTTGTTCCCGAAGCCACTGCAAATGGTGGGGAGGACGATATTTTGCAGAATTCGGACGTTACCACTGTCACATTGCCTAATGGTGACGACGATGACGACCAAAAGAGCAGAAACGGGTTGATGATGAGACTGGATAACAATCTCAGTGGGAATTTCATTGGCGAGTCTACCACGATTACAGGGAAGCTCAGCAACCAGAAACTTGATAGTGATTTGAAACAATTACTGCCACTGCCACAACTTGACGACGCTGTGAGACTCACAAGAGCCGATCTTCCGTCATCTAGACATAGTAAAAGCAATCTGGCTGCTTCTCCTTCTAATGCTGACGATGAATACGATGAAAGCGATTTGAACATTTCTCCGTTGCGCAGAAAGAGCCAAAGATCGGCAAGCACCGTTAGTGATGCCGGCAAGAAAGCTCAAGCCCTTCGCGCTTCTGCAGGCAAAAAGCAGAATATCCCCAAGTTTCTTAATAACTATGAGATGTACAAGCCTTTAGAAAAGCGGTCTATGGATTTCAACCCGGATGCTCTCAACGAAAACTCAGACTTGTATTCCTTTGCCTCTAATATTATATATGACGAAAACATCATTACGAACGCAAACCCACCTTCGCCAATGAAGTACAACATGCCTAACAACAAGCGTCATAGCAAGACTCTGAGCACTCACTCAAGCAAGTCAAACAAATCTAACTCAACCAGAGTCATCATCAACAGCGACAGTGGCTCTGAAATCATGGTTCAAGGCCCCAGTGCTGCTAAGGTCAAGTCCAAAGGTAGATTCAGTTTTGGCAGACATCACAGTACCAGCAGTAACCGTCATAACACTCATGAAAACATCACCGCCACTCGTGCAGCTTCTGCCTCTGCGGCTTCTGGAAACACCAATATCAACAGCAGCAACAGTAATGGCAACTCTGCGGCAATGCACGGCTACCATCAGTTTGATTTGCACGAGGAAAAGTTTGACGAGTACAAATACCATTGGGAGCAATCTAACAAAAACACCAGTATCGAGGTGTCGGCTAAGCAGAGCAACATCAATCCCAGAAGCTACGAAGAGGAAGATGACGACAGATTCATGAAATCTGGCAGACGGAAGTCGGAGATTAGTTCCGAGGAAGTAGAGAAGGAAACGAAAACCGACTACGATATGGACGAACAGCAGCAGGAGTTTGGCAACACAACATATCCAGGAGCTATGTCTTCTGCGCAGGTTGCTGCGCAAGCTGCTGCTGCTTTGGCTGCTACGATGAACGAAGACGAGGTGTTAATGGTTGACCATCAGAGGGGTGTTATCTACTCAAAAGAGTACAACAACTCGAACAATCTTATACCTAAGCTCAGTAAGAATAACAAGTTCGGGTTCAAAAGAAGAGGTAACGAACGTTCATTCTCTGCTTCAACATAGACGTATATAGTGTTTTTTTTTTTTTTTTACATGTTTCTCTTTCTTCATTCTTCCTAATCCTTCATTTCTTTCCTCTTAGCTTTTTGTTTTATATTCTTTGCCTTCTGCTCTTTCTTCTGCTACTACTCTCATTGGTTTCTGTTTTTGTCTTTACCTTTTTTGTCTTTTTGTCTCAGCTCAGTGTTTCGGTCTTCCTATTTAATGCAATCAATACATTCTATATAATGTCAAAAAGACCTCCAGCACTACGAAAAGTGTAAGGCCCCGCAAGGCCGCCGCCAATTTTGCAAAATGCAAGCTCTCTGATGGCCTTGCCCTTTTCCTGTCATGATGTAATAATTGATGCCATTCATACAAAGGATCCCTATCAACGGTATCATACGATTGTCCTACTGTAATTACTCAAATGATTTCTCTACACTTTAAGTTGGGGTATATACCAGAGTATACATTTTGGCAGTAAATCAAAGTTAACAAAAAATACTGTCATATTTGAGAATATAACCTGTAGGTTACAGCGTATTCATAAATTTTCAAAGGGCAAACGGGACTAACTACGCACAAATTTTTTACAGCCTGCAGTAAGCCTGCATGTACGACGGTTTTTCGCAGGGCGGTTTTTCGCGCTGCCCTTAGGATTTAACAAAACCCTTTTTCCTGATCAAAAAAAAGAGTTCATGGAATAAATCAATTTAATCCATAACCGTGAGGCCACTTGTTTGCTACGCATAGCGAATAAAGAGCTGTGCGCATGGCAAGCCGGCTTGCGACTTATAAACTGTATCGGGTGTAAGGTTTTGCTGTTTTCCTTCGATTTGAAGAACTTGATGTGGGCATCGAAATATTTGTATACAAATTTCTAATGGTGCCTCAGATATGGGTGCCATATTTCATGAGTGTCCTTCCAAGGCTAAAGAAGTTGAGAAAATTGGCCATTTTGATGGCCAAGATAAACACCTTGAGCATGCAACCACTGGTGAAGAGCTATGCTTTTGGGGCTTTGTATTACTGGGATCCGTCCTGCCTATACAAGTTTGAGTTTGAGTGTAATCTTTCTTAAAAAGCATTCCCTTCAGCAGCTTCTCAAACTTGATATCTCTCAGACTAAAAAACAGCAACGACATAGATGAAATAGCATCCCACGATGTGTCGCCATCACTGAGCTAAAAGTTGACTTCGGTGACAATTTCGAGTCCCATTTTATTCGGATATGTGCAGCGCGCTTCTTTAGTTTGAAAAAGCTCAAAATTCGGATGTCAAGTGGTTTCAGGGCCTCTCGAGGAAATGTTTTCCCACTCTACTAGAGATTGAGTTGCTTGATTGTCAGTTTTTGGACTGAAAACGTCTTTTTTTTCTTTAACCCAAATCTGTTGAGAAAGATCGTTCTCACTGAATGGCGGCCTTCAGAGTATAATGATATCGAGCTAATTCCTGGATTGGACACTCTCTTTGGGAATTCAATCTTCTGACGATTATCACAAACACCGCGGTTTTCGAAACTTGATGTCTATGGTCCTATCAGAAGGCTCAAACATATCCGGAAAAACGAAACTATACCTTCAAAATCTTGAGACTTTGGTTATCAATCAGATACAGCTCGCGGACTTGGATTTGCAACTTTCGGAGTTGCGTCATTTGAAGATCGCGGGATGCCCCGTTCGTTGCTTTTCCAACTGGAAAAAAAATAAAGATTGTGTGCAAAAAGCTTTCCTACATGGAGATTAGCTTGTATGTGTTTGAGTCTTTCGATTTGTCCTCGTGTCCTCGCTACGGACTGAAAACTGCAAAATCAAGCCTTTTGGACGTAGAATCACTCAACCATTCCCAGATCTTACGAACGTCGAGTTTTCTGACTGCACTATCGGAAAATTCAAAACCTTCCCTTTGGTCGGATGCCAAATTCACTCGGTAAATGCTGTGAACCGCTTGATTTTTTTATAGAATTTTTACTGTAAGGACACCGCCAGCATGAACCCAGTATCTCTTGGGGGGATTTCCACGCAAGCGTTTTTGAGTGGAGAATATGTCCAATCCAAGTCGCGTTGCGCTAGATTTTTTCAAAAGGGTTTCCGCTGCTCCGCTGCTTTGAATCCTTTTTTACAGCAGAAAATGGAGCTGGTGCATTGGCTTACTCTGGCTTTTTCTGAATCCCATTACACAGTAGGGATAGAACAAGTGCATCGTTGGCTCACTCTGGATCCCATTTCATAGCAGAAAATAAAACAGATGCATCTTTAGCCCGTCGGTCCGAGATCAAACTCTGTCTAGAGGTTTTAAGATTGAAGAGGTGTCACTTATTGTAATCTCTGCGAAGGCAATTACAGCAGAGGTTCCTAGGGGAGTTCCCGCTACAAAGCCTGGTGTACATCTTTTGGCGCAGATCACAAGTTTGTTGCACAGTTCTACGTTTATTATGGATTACCGGAGGAGATTGTGAGTGACAGGGATCCGATCTTCATTTCGAAGTTCTGGAAGAGCTTCATGTTGATGGTGGGGGTTGAGCGAAAATTAAGTTCTATCGCACACCCGCAAACCGATGGACAAACGGAGAGAGCAAACAGATATCTTGTCCAGCTATTACGGTGCTTTCTGGAGGAGAAGAAACGGAAATGGAAGGATATATTACCGTTAGTGCAGTTTGCCATGAATACAACCTTTCAAGAATCGCTAAAAACTACTCCGTTTATGGCTTACACGGGTCGGCTGCCTCGAACATGGTCGATAGTCAAACTGATCAACTTAGGCGAGGCAATGGAAAATGGAAACGTCGCTGCACCTGACACAAGGGGTGATTGTATATATCAGCTGATACCAACGGGTGAAGGATATGTAAAGGTTAGTATGCCCTTTCTTAGGTTACGTTATCTATAAAGCCTCTTCTCCAATCTATGAAACTATATAGGGACATACAAAATAACGTGGAAATCTTTTATAGAGAATATTTCTGGGTCTACAAAGTCTACACTATCATAACATTTGAAGAGAAAACTATATTTTCATACACTAACTTACATAAATGCTTGGGTAGCTCAATGGATGAGCTCCCTACGCTTGCTTCAGCGATCGCGTTAGCGCTTGCCTTTGCGCTCGCTGAGACGAGCAGTCGTGGGTTCGAGTCCCGACTAAAAAAACGTGAGATTGAGAATCTTGGAAACGAAACATTTTGGCCGGTGAAAAACAATCTGCTTATTAAATCGATCGACTTTCAGCTGAGAACAAAAAAGGTTGATATGGTTTATTGAAAGGTTTGACCGATGTATTGTTTATATTGTGAAAGCTTTGCTGTTTTGAATTTCTGAAGCTTCAACTAATGTACTGTTTTGATTTTCTGAAGCTTCGACCAATGTACTGTTTGAATTTTCTGAAGCTTCGACCAATGTACTGTTCAATTTCTGCTCGTGTGAAAGCTACCGACGTACTGTTTTATTTTTGTTTCGTATGAGATCAATATGAGTTCAACGTTTGAGTTTTGAGTGAGCACTTTGTTGATGAGGGTCTCTGAAACAGATATGGCCAGCGAATAAAAAGAGTGATGCTCATCAACAGCTACAAACTGGGCTGCTACACAACCGCAGATATTCGCCCATGCAAACCAATTGGCTAAGGAAAAGTTGAAGTTTGACACCGATGTCTTTTAGGTTAATTACGTCAGCAGGGCTCGAAACCCCCGTTTCTACAGACGGATGGCTGTCAATCAGTCCAACAGTGAAGCAATTGCACTAGGCAATCTCTAGGAACTTCGCGATACGCGAGGCGTACGCAATACGAATAGCTTTTGAGGGTTATGAGAAGCCCTTGGGTTATGAAAAGCCCTTGGGTTATGAAAAGCCCTTGGGTTATGAAAAGCCCTTGGGTTATGAAAAGCCTTTGACGGTTATGAATGTTGGGGAATAAAAGAAAACGGAGAGGCGGTTCAGAGGGGACAGAAAGAGGCTGAGGAAACGATGTATGGACAAGAATGATCAGTCATATATGATATATATATGACTATATATAGTTTGCAGATATGAAAAGGCAGCTGATGTAGGAGATAGTAGACAGAACAGCCCCTATCCACAGTAACTCCAACCGTAGTAGATCTGTCCCTTGTTTTGCCGGGCCCTTGAGACAAACTTACGGAATTCAGACTTTCAATATCTCCAGGGTGGCAGTCAACACCATAGGCAAGACAGACTGAATAAGGAGACTGTCCCAAATCCGAAAGCTAGCGAAGGTGTACTTTGTGGCTTAAGCCACCGCAGGGTCCCTTGTCCCAGCCTCGAAATCCGCAGTTTAGGCGTGGATCCGTCCCCAGCGAAAAAGAAAAAGACACTTAACAAAAATAAAAAAAGCGATATTTTGCGCAGAGCTTCATCCTTATGCCAGCTAGCAAAGACAAACCGTAGCCAACACACACGATGCGCTTTGCCCCAGTACTTGTCTTTCTCACGGCCCTCCAGGTGCACCTCGCGCTTGCGGGCAACTACATCGAAACCTCCAGCTTGTTGACATGCATGCGCAACTCCCAGGTCACCGCGTCGTACTTCAACGTGGTGTACACCACCAACGACAGCACGGTCAACTTCGACATCTCGGCCATCACCACGCTCACGGGGTACATCCGCGCAGAAATCCAGGTGGTTGTGTACGGGTTGAACGTGATCGAGAAGAACATCACCGTGTGCAACCTCGGCTTCACCGCATTGTGCCCGATCTCCGCAGGCCGCATCGACGTCGACTCCAACTACCAGGTGAGCAGCAGCATCACCAAGCAGATCCCCGGCATTGCGTTTGCCATCCCGGACCTTGACGCAAAGGTCAAGGTGCTTGTGTACAACAACGACACGAAAAACAACACCCCTGTGGCCTGTGTGGAGGCGGTGTTGTCCAACGGCAAAACGGTGCAGACCAAGTACGCGTCGTGGCCGATTGCCGCGGTGTCCGGGCTTGGGCTCCTCACCTCGGGGATCATTTCCGTGGGCGGCCACCTGAACACCGCCGCGCACATTGCGCTGAACTCGCTTTCGCTTTTTGTGTACTTCCAGAACCTCGCCATCACCTCGATGATGGCGGTCAACCGGGTCCCGCCGATCGCCGCGGCCTGGTGCCAGAACTTCCAGTGGTCCATGGGCATTGTGCACGTGAAGTTTCTCAGCAAGATTGCCAACTGGTACGTGCAGGCCACGGGGGGCTCTGCAACCTCGGTTTTGGCCAACAAGGACGTTCTTTCGATCTCTGTGCAGAAGAAGTTTGTCAAGCGCGCAGGCTACCAGGCCTTGAAGTACCTCAGCGACGTGTACGAGCGCGCACAGGAAAAGGGCTTCATGATGGCCGCGCCGGGCTACACGGACCGCACACACGCCTACGCCGCGCTCCACCGGCGGTTTTCCGACTCGGACGAGGACGTGCTCGACGACAGCCTGTTGTACAACTCCAACGAGAAGAACCTGACCGCCTTGACCAGCAAAATATTGGTTCTCCGGGGCATCCAGCGCGTGGCGTACCTTGCGCACATTGAGATCACCTCGCTCTTCTTCACGGGCATTGTTTTCACGATTTTCTTTGCGTTTGTGCTTGTGTTCTGCATCATGGTGTTCAAGGGCGTTTTGGAGCTTCTTGTCAAGGCAGGGGCCGTCAATCCCGCCAAGTTCACCGAGTACCGCAGCAAATGGGGCTCTGTCATCAAGGGCGCGCTCTACCGCTTGTTTCTCTTTGGGTTGCCGCAGATCAGCCTCCTCTGCCTCTGGGAGCTCACAGAGCGCGACTCGGCGGCCTGTGTGGTGATGGCGGTGGTGCTTTTGGTGCTTGTGCTCGGGGTGCTTGTCCAGGCGGCCGTCAAGCTCTTTCTCATCGGCCGCAAGTCCGTCCAGTTGTACCAGCGCGCCGCCTACTCGCTCTACGGGGACCTGAAGATCTTCTACAAGTACGGGTTCCTCTACGTGCAGTACAGCGCAGAGTGCTACTACTGGATCATCGTGTCCTTGGGCTACATCTTTGTGCGGTCGTTGTTCGTGGCGGTGCTCCAGGCGTACGGGAAGGTCCAGGCGGTGTTGATCTTCGCCACAGAGCTCGTCTACTTCGTGGCGTTGTGCCTGGTGCGGCCGTACATGGACCGGCGCACCAACGTGTTCAACATCTTGATCCACGTGGTCAACTTGGTCAACGCGGTGATCTTCTTGATCTTCTCCAACATCTTTGGCCAGAAGGCGGTGGTGACGTCGATCTGCGGGGTTGTGTTGTTTGTGCTCAACGCGATCTTTGCGCTTGTGTTGCTTCTCTTCACCATCATCACCTGCGTGATGGCCGTGGTGTACAAAAACCCAGACACCAAGTACACCCCGGTCAGCGACGACCGCATGTGCTTCATCCGCCGCGAGGAGGGCGAGGAGGAGAAAATCCGCGAGGGCACGGAGCTTGAGGCGCTTGGGTCCGCCGCGGTGCGCGGCCAGGACGTCGGAAAGACCCTCAGCCAGTCGTACGGGCCGGCCGGCGCCGGAAACGGCTTTGACGAAAGCTCCGGCTACGACATCGACGACGACAAGTTCCCCTCGTCGCGGTTGCCCGTGGACCGCTCAAACTCGCTCACAAACAGGGCGGTGGAGCCGGGGTCGTTGATATACACGCAGAGCAACGCCGCGGGCAGCGCCGCGTCGTTTGGGGCGCTTTCGGGGATGACGGGCGCGCAGAGCGTCAGCAAGCCGGGCAACATCTACAGCGAGGTCAACACGGGCTACAAGGGCGTTGTGGACGGCGCAGGCGGCTACCAGACGTATCCGTACAGCAGCGACGCCAATGGGGGGTGGGGGAGCCAGTATCAGGGGGCAGCCAATCAGTATCAGCAGACAGGCAGCCAGTACCAGGGGGGCAATCAGTACCAGGGGGCCGGCAACAACGGTGGAAATCACAATGGATTTTACTGATTTCAATGTGGCAATTGCAATGGATATAGTATTTGGCAATTGCAATGGATATAGTATTTGGCAATTGCATATACTGATAAGGCAACCAACGGTGGTTATTACTGCGGATGGGAAAGGTGGGAAATGTTTGTGTGTATGTTTGTATGTGGGCCTTTGTATATTATATAGCCACGGCAGGCTTTCTACTGGGCCACGGCAGGCTTTCTACTGGGCCACGGCAGGCTTTCTACTGGGCCACGGCAGGCTTTCTACTGTGGCTGGGGCGAGGCTACTGGGCCACGGCCAGGACCTTGGCTAGGGTTAAATTTCACCTCTATGGTTGTCCTGGCTGTGGCACTTTCACTTCTACAGCTGCCGCGGCCAGGACTTTTTATTGCACTTTTACCTGTATAGCGGCCAACACTTTATCGTACATCCCCCTCTATATCTATAGCTGCCCCGGCCAGGACTTTTTATCACAAAATCACTTTTTTAGTTGCACTGCCCCCACCAGGACTATCGTACATTCACCTCTATCGTCATCTCGTAGCATTACAAACCTCCTTTTTCACACTGTTCTCACCTCAATACCCCTGCTAATATATTACGCTCCTCTTCTTAAAAGAGGCTTTTTTCAGGCCTTTCTATCGTAGCATGTTTCATTATCGTAGCCTGGCCTTCCTATAACTCTAACCATGACCTATCAATGCCTCTATCCCCGCCCTATTATCGCAAATACCTTTTCTAATATCCCGCCTAACCTTCTCATCAAAACATCTAATATCGCCCTCACCTTTTATCTCAAAAACCGTGATTTTCCAGCAAATCTCTGGATCCCAAAATTTCACCTCCAGATTTTTTCACCAGAATTTCACCAACGCTTACTGATATCATATGAATCATAATCAACCATATACCATACACCATACCCATACACCATATACAATCAATGAGCTACGCAGTCACTATCATTGCCAGGGACGTCGAGTTCGACGCCCAAATCATCAACAAGGTCTTTGACCAGATCGACACCATCCCCGACATTGCATTCTACTCAATGAACAATCTCTCCCCCGGAAAAGCAGTCGACTTTGTGTTCCACTTGCTAGACGAGCGCAAGGCGGACGAAATCTACACCAGTGTCAAGAACGCCTTCAAGCAGCTCAACGAGCTGTTCAACGCCTCTGTTGAGCACGACAAAAAGGTGGACTTGATCGTCCAGCCAAACGACGCTTCTCGAAGAAACAAAAAATTGGCGGTTTTCGACATGGACTCCACATTGATCACCCAGGAAGTCATCGAGTTGATCGCTGCTTATGCAGGGGTCCAGGACAAGGTCAAGGAAATCACAGACTCTGCAATGCGTGGAGAAATCGACTTCAAGCAGTCGTTGGCCCAAAGAGTCGCTTTGCTCAAAGGCATCGAGTCCGAGCAGATCTGGAGCCAATTAGAGGAGAAATTGATCATCACAAATGGAGCTAGAGACTTGGTCAAAGGACTTAAAAGCCTAGGTGTCACTACCGCCGTGCTCTCTGGTGGATTTTTACCATTGGCTCGTTTTATCAAGCTGCAATTAGGCTTGGACTATGCTTATGCTAACAACTTGAAGACCGAAATCGATCCCAAACTGGGAAAGGAAGTGCTCAGCGGGGCTACCTTTGGCGAGGTTGTCGACGGACAGCGTAAATCCGAGTTGCTTCAACAAATAGCTGCAGAAATCGGAATCGAAAACAAACAGGCGTTTGCTGTTGGCGATGGTGCTAACGACTTGCCTATGATGTCCGTTGCCGGATGGGGGATTGCCTGGAACGCCAAGCCTAAGGTGCAAAAGGAGGCCCAGTCTGCTTTGAACTCCAAGTCTTTGAAGGATGTGTTTTATATCCTTGGATACAACGACTCGGAGATTGAGGGGTTGCTTGCTTGAACATCTACAAGGACTCGCATTTATAGACGTGCTTATAGACTTAGACTGAATACGGAACTGCTTGCCATATCTGGACCTTATTTGACTATTTGTAGGCCAATTGACGCAGATGTGAAGTGGCTAGACCTCTTACAAGCGCATCATCACCAGCCAAATCCTGGTGCGTGCGCCTAGCAAACTCCCGCGATGATTATGAAATTTCAAAATCCAACCAACCCATCACATCTCCCTCGACTACCATTCATGTGTCTTATCAAAACCCATTGAACAACCCCTGAACACCACACAACCCGCCCCAAAATGTCCTACCAATCAGGAAACCTGGACCCCAATGCCCAGGTGGTGCTAAATGACGTATGCATGCTTTGATCCACTTCTCTACTCCCCATAGATTTACTAACCCCATTAGACTTTCAACATCCGGCAGTCGATACTCTTCTGCATTGAGCTCACAAACACGCTGCTTCTGTCCGGGAAAAGCGGGAAATACCTTATAAGAGAAGTCTTGGAAGCCCTCGACCTATTAATGGCCAATCTTGCAATTCCGCAGGCATCTACAGAGGTTGGATGTATTTTTTTCAACAGCAGAGAAACGTCTCGAAACTGCCAGACGGGAATATACGAATTGTTCCCTTTAGCTAAGCTCAATGTGAAGAATATGAAGCGCCTTAGAGACTTCCTTGAGGACATGTCCACAGCAATTAATCCTGCAGACGTGATTCCGATTATCAAGTACGAAACTGAGTCTGAGTTCTCTGAAAAGAAGACCCAGTTTACCGATGTATTGATAGAATGCAAAAAAAGATTCATGAAGTACAACGACAGAAAGATAGCCTCTTCGTCCGTCACCTACTACAAGAAGATATTTCTTTTCACCGACAACGACACGCCGTACGATGAATCAACAGCAATAGGTGCAACTATCAAAAGAAGCTGTTTGCGGCTTCTTGAAGATTTGGACCGTGCAAAAGTCAATATCTATCCGTTTTTCACGAACAGCAGCATTGGCAAGCCTTTTGATAACGCAGTATACTCAGAACTCTTGTTTTTCAACTCATTCGGTGGCGATGAAAAGGAATTCTCAAGCTCCTTGGCTGCCAACAAAAATGCGGGGCACTTGATGATAAACGAAATCAAGGACAAGGTTTTGAGCACCAAAGAGGTCCACAGGGTCCAATTTATGCTTCCTATGGAAATTGCCCCGGGTCTTATTCTATCAGTGAAGGGATACTCTATAATGTCGCACGAAAAGCCCAAAAATCCTACTAATGTGTACACAAAGTCTGAAAAGCCCAAGATAGCCCACTCTGTTATCAAGAATATCAGTGCGGAAACAGGAAAAGACATTGATCTTACCGCAAGCAAGGTATTGAGAGGCTATAAGCTCCAGGACTCCGTTATTTTTTTGAGTGCTGAACAAATACGGGATATTTTGGACTTTGATAAGCAGACAGAGTCGGCTTCAAACCATTCTGCGCGGCTCAAAGTGATAGGATTTCGCAAGATAAGTGCTGCAGTTCCCTTGGAGTTTAGTACGGGAAAATCCCCCTTTATCTATGCAGATCCAAAGTCGGAATACAAAAATCTTTTCAGGGCTTTCTCTTGCTTCTACCAGTCGCTTCGAAAGCTTGAAAGAGCCGCAATTGTGTGGGGAAAACTCAAAAAAAATGCGTATCCCCATCTCTACGCATTGGTCCCATCTGAGAGTCCATGCTTCAATTTCAATAAGATAACATTCCCACAAGGGTTCTTTCTTGTTCAGCTTCCTTACAAAGACGATATCAGAACGGTTCCGTCACCTAATCCCGTGCCTTTGGAGTATTCACAGGCTTTGCTTGACACCACAAAACGACTTCTATCTAATTTTGAGCTAAAGAAAGGTTATGTGCCTAGAGAATACCACAATCCTACTTTAAATTGGCATTATAAGGTGCTTAGAGAAGAGGCTTTGCTTGAAGAGATCGAAGATGCAAATAATGAGAAAAGTCCCGAAGCTAACTGGGAAAAATTGGTTGAATTCGATGATACATTGAGCAAAGTCGATCGCATTCATAAAATATTGAAGGAAGAGAGAAAGACTTTGGATACAGTGGAAAATCCCACGATGGGACATGTAAAAAGAATTGTCTTGATTCATAATTTTAATTCGTTATTGAATCTTCCAGGCGTTGAGAAAATGAGTCGTCAAGAAGATCTAGCTCCGCCGAAGAAAAGTAGGACGAGGGCGAAGAAGACGAGCACATAAATGTTATATAGCTAACGTATTTAGGCTCTAATTAGTCGACCTATTTGTACTAATATTGCACTCTTTATACTGATTGAGTCGAGATAAAAATTGTTATACCATATTCATGTGACATATCACGTGTATATACCGGATCTCGATCGCGAAAATTAATTCCCAGATTTGCACCGATTTGAAGGAAAAAAAATTTTTAGTCGACTAAGTGACCGACAGCTGGATGGGGTCAGAAGAGGTTACATATTAAGAATAGCAGTTATCGGAATAACCATCACACAATAACGAAATCAACATGTACTACCGCATAACTCAGTTCAGATCCGCAATAGGTCTTCCTGTTATTTACAAGAACACATTGCAGGCCTTGGGGCTCAGAAGAAGAGGGCAGGTAGCATATCAAAAGGTATCGCCAGTATCAGCAGGGATGATTGCCAAGGTGAAAGAAGTAGTCAAGTTAGAGTTGGTTGATGCTCCAAAGACCAAGGCTGAAGAGACGTTCCTTCGAAAGGCGAATCCAGGGTTTACTGTTGAGAAATAAGGGGTGCTCTGGAAATGATCTGTCATTTATATATAATAATGAGTCTTGTCAATAGTTTCTGTCCTAATGTATCGATATTTGTTCATTCTATTTGGAGAACCAGGTGTAGGTGAGGCTAGCAGAGAAAATGTTATGCAATACTTCCATATTGTCCTCAAGGAACACCATCAAACGGCTGACTCCATTCGGTCATCCGTCGTTGTTTTGTTCCAAACTCTGACTGAGAATACTAAGACGTTTTCATATATTGACTACAATAACTGCCAAACTATCAACTTTATACACTTAGTCAAACTTAGAATATAACGTCCATACATTGATCAAAAAAACTAGAATATAAGGTCCATACATCGAATAGCGACGCTAGCAAAAAGAAAACACGCTATTCAGGAAGCAAAGGGGTATAGATTGGGCACACTACCAAATGGTTGCTTTCGCCGGCGACAATAAGTTCATGACACCTTTTTTCAACGGGGAAGAGTTACTTTGTTGCGACAATGAGTTTCTGGAGATCAGGGTTTTTCCCAATCCAGAAAGAGTGCTGGGTTTAGACTTCCAGCTTCCTCCAAGGGATGATGAGGTCAAGGCTCTGTCAATCTGGTCTATTTTGTTAAGATCGTCCAAGAGATTCATTCCGGAGTGCTTCAATGGGGCACTGTTACCGTTACTGTTGCTCATAAAAGTTGAGTTATTGATTGACATGAACGAGGAGTCGTCGACATCACTGGCCACAATGAAGGAAGAGTCCACCATTCTCAACACCGACTCTGCGGTCACTGTCTTCCCATCAGACTTGAAAATCTTTGGCTTCTTCAATTTCTTGGTTTTGTTCTTGAAACCAAGAGTGGCAGCATTTGCGTTTGGCAAGTGGTCGAGATTAGCTGGTCTGGTGAAAAATTGGTCATCGGTGTTTCCTAGTTTTCTCTTTGGGGATTCTTTGAATGAAAGATCTTCTGCGGCAGTATTCTGGTCAACGGTTTTGATTTCAAGGGTATTAGTGTTGAGAAGAAAGCTGCCTAGCTGAAGGGCTTTTCTCTTGAAAGAGTTTTTTTGTATCAAAGCCAATGCAGGGTCCATTGATTCGTTAGCGTAGTACTGGGCAGTCTGAACTCCGGTTTTGGAGTCTTGAGTTTTTGCAAACGAGTCTTCCAAGGGCTTCAACAATCTGCATATGTCTCTCTTCTCGACTCTCTTGATGGAAAGCCCAGTGCTCTTTTTTGAATCGTCGATATTGGCAGCGTCAAAAGTGAAATTTATCGAGTAAAATCTGTCGTTGACCTCAGGCTCTGCGATATCGAAGACGGTGTTGATCACCTTCGTGACAGGAGCTTCGTGTTTTGCGTTGGCGGTGCTGTTGTTGCTCTTTGATCTGATCCTTTGGTGGGAGTAGCGACTGTGGGAGCTCATTGTGAAAAGTATTGACGGAAAAGTATTGTTGGAAAAGAATTGATAGAAAAGTATTTATGGAAAAGTATTGATGAAAAAGTATCAAAGAAGCAAAAGAAAGTGTCTCATAAGTGATGATTAATTGCAAATGGTTAGATTTTACAAATGACGGATATTGGATTAATACTTATAGTAAAATTAGGGCATATTGGATTAATACTCGTAGTTAAATAAAGGCGGTGAAGTGAAACTTTTTGGGCAGGTGTTTTTCTTTTCATGCATGTAGAAGCAGATGGATGATAAGCGATTTCCCGATGAGGAAAATTGACAACATTGATGTTTTTCCTTATTGGCGGTGGATATATCCACATATGAAGGTTGTGTAAATACCAGGATGTGGTGGCAACTCAAGGTGGATATAATCAACAAAAGGCAAATACAATTCTATGAGGCAAAAGGATTTAATGGTGCAAATGCACCTCAAATGGAGTTCAACGAAAGGTGGATATGTCCACTCACAGTGGTTATAACCAGCGAAAGATTGACATAATTTTGCAGAGGCATGTCAAGGTAGATATGACCAACTAAAGATGGATTCTCAACTCGTGGGCTGAAGTCGCGCTTTGTGGGCCTCACTGGGTTGCTAGCAGCAATTTCCGGGGGGCAGAGTACGCCCTGGATGCCCCGAAGGAGCTATTGTAGGGGCCTGAGTTTGGCGAGGAGGACATGATTCCTACTGTGCCGAGGTTTGGTCTTGCCGCTGGTTTCTGCCAGCTTGTCGACCCTTAAGAAGCTACAAATCTTCAAGTTGACCTATTTGGCTTTTGGGTTCCCCTTGCCGCCGTTGAGCCATGCCACTACCATTATGCTTGACCACCGTTTCCCATGAACGTCGAGATAGCCATCTATCGATTGACGCATCTCAAGGTGGATATAACCAACTTCAGGTGAATATCTATGTTGATTTTTCAGTACTCAAGAGAAATCAAGGAGTATGGGGGTTGGTCAAACTAAGTCTGCTACGGTGGTATATAGAAGTCTGGGACACAAGAACTCAACCTCCTTTTGGAACTGTTTATGGTCTTTCTAGACTTTTTGAAAAAGCCTCTGTTGACACCGAGAGGGCTCGCTGTCCTTGCACTGCGTAGTCCTCATGTTAAATGTATTGAATGAAAATTGCTGCAATTTTAACTGCGTTATCACCGTCAAGCGAAACTGTAATTTATTTACATATGGTTTATATTATAGACTTGAAGTATACTCCACTACATTATCTTGACCATGCATTTATGAGACAAAATGGATGTATTGGGCATTTATAGACGTTATAGAGGACGCTTCGAAGCCCACGGTCTGCAAGATATTGCTGACGCCGTTGGAACAGTTCCCCTCGCTTCCTTCTGGGCAGACCTGGCGGAAGAGGAAGAAACTACCCACCCCAATGCTGAAAACGTTACACCAGGTGCAGCCGCCAGCGAGCCCACAACCCCCCAAATAAACGAAGACACCACCATCAGCGACAAGGAAGGCACATCAGCATGTTGGAGAGGGAGCAGAACCAGCTGAGGAAACCCCCGATACCCCATCATAACCGCCAATGAAACGAAAACTGGCCTATGTCTCCCCTCCCGACAGATCATTGCGCTCGAGCAGTAAAATCGAAAAGCAACCAACACCCACGTTATTTGACCTAAAGACTAGAAAGAAGTTTTGGAGAATTCTGAAACAACTCAATATCTCAATAGAATAATAACGTCCTCATTGTATCTATCAACTGCCAAAAAAAGTACGCAATCAACGAATCCATCCTCGAACACTATCGACATACCACAAACGTCATCATACCAATCTAGGAACCGGGGATCTGCACACCAACAGTCATGCGTGGCCTTAAGGAGCTACAGCAATTTGGAAACACCCAAATACTTATACAAAATCCCCGGAGTTTGAGATGCTACAACTGCGGACTTAGATCCGTTGACCCTTCTTTTGGCTTCTTCTTAAAATTACTAGCCCCTCACTCAAAGTTCTTGCTAATGTCGAAGTATAGACAACTATACGGGATAATACACCTCTGTGTACTCGCTATGCTCGATGCAAATCGATCGTGGAATCGTCGTTCCGATAATGACGAACATCAGCACTACACACGGGGAGCAAATTGGCCCGCGATATTCTTCAAGGCAAGGTTGCCATGTAGCTTTTCCTTCTTTGATACTTATATATATCGTCACAGACGCGTAATAAACTCTTTACATTATTTAGAATGCTATCTATCTATCTATTTATGGGTCCTACACACAAAACTTTCACTTGCTATGTCATGAAGACCAACACTGCGTGCACAGATTTTTTCGCTTTAAGGTGCGTTTTGAAAATTTCGTCTTCAAAACGTAGGAAAGAGCAAAAAGTCCCTTGTGTTTGAACTTATATTTATCATTGCACAGTTGGAATCCAGGTATGGAAATTTCACCAATGATCGTGAAATTGGCGCAGCTTTCTACTGGTACTAATTTCAGAGATATTGGCATCCTGAGTATGATAATCGTATTTACGCTCCTAATGTCAGAATCAATAACTCAAAAACATAATTTCCCCATAGTAAATTCTTGGGATCCCTCTTTTTTTTTCATCTAAATTTTCTAGGCAGGCCAAATTTTTCCTTCATAAATGAAGGAAAAATTTTCTTCAAAAAAAATCTCAAAAAGTTTTGAATTTGAACCTCAGCATGCATGCATTTGTAGAAAAGTTTATTTCCGTACATTTGTGGAGAATTTGGTTTCCTTCTCTTGCCTGACTCTCTCTTTCCTGACTTGCTCCTTGCTAATTTGCTCCTTGCTAATTTGCTCCTTTCTAACTTGCTCTAGTAGTTTTTGTTTTCCTTCAGGCCCTTTCTTGAAATGTTTTGATTCTCAAATTAATATTAAATGTCGAAAACGACACTTTTCTCTTTGAATATTTATATCCATCTTTCAGGATAAATATTGACTTTTGAGACGTTTAAAAACTTTTGCTACTAATCAGTACTAACAAATAATGCTATCCGAACTTATGGTAACTAAAGAGCAGCAGCCCGAGTACAAAAGATTCGTGTTGTGGCCTCTTTATGCAACTTCTCTAGTTGTTGTTGCAGGCTGGTACGGCTGGCATAAAAACCCCGTGATGGTAGTCTTGAAGCGTATTTATTCCGCGGAATTTGAGCTAATTCATGATGTTGTTGCAGTTTTGAGAGGGTTTCATCATTTCAATATCATTCTCTCCGATTTTAGAAGTAACGGGTATAAGTTTACCGGTCTTGCTGATGAAGCATTCAGAATCTACCGGGAATGTGTGGCCATGCGCAGTTGCATGATGAATCATGATCCCGGAAATGACATGTTCAAGGCCACAAATAGAAACATGATGTACTTTTTGTTGGCATCGCTTTTTGCTTCTTACGAAATATACACCAATGATGATGACCAGCTCGACAAAAAAATTTACTCTTTGGTCTGTTCTCATTTGGAGATAATCAACAAGTATCAGTTGGAGCTTACAGTCATTTCCAAATTGAAAAAACGTATTTTGGAATACAAAGAGCACATACAGCGCCACGTGCTTCACATCGATGGCTATGAGGACAACTTGAGTAAGTTGAATGGGTTTATGAACAGTTTCGGAGGCCTTGAAGAAAAGATTTTTCTGATGATTGATTGTGGCTGCCCGTTAGAAGATCTTGTTGATTTTGGGCCAGTGGAAGATGAAATGAGAATTGCCCAACCACCAAGCTAAAGGTAGAACTTTGTCTAGAGACTATTGAACTTTTGCTTCCGTAGTTGGGCTTGAGGTGCTTTTATGTATGGTTTTTTTGTATAGGTTTTTTTTTGGTATGGGTTTTTGTGTATGGTTTTATGTGTATGGTTTTATGTGAATGGTTTTATGTGTATGGTTTTATGTGAATGGTTTTTTGTGTATGGTTTTTTGTGTATAGTTTTTTGTGTATGGTTTTTTTGTTCTATGGAAGGGTTGTGATATACAATATTATCTTGAAGTTATGTATAAGTATACATTAGTAACTACAAGTTGCTTCTGTTTTCTCTTTTTGTGGATCTCTTCAGGAACTCGGTTTACGGGGGATTATTGCAGTGATATATAGAGGCACGTCACATACGCGTGATAAACTTTATACAATAGTTAGAATGCTATAAAGAAGTACACTTTATTACCTAGAGGACGCATCGAGTCAGCAAGAGGGCCACGAGTTGTAGGGCCACGAGCTGTCATATATACTTATATATAAGTATATATATATAAGTCGAAATAAACCTATTTTAGTATTTATTGCTGTTTCCTATATCTGTCCCAATGGATTCTCAGTCTTCTTGTCAAGTAGCCGTCCAAAAGGATCGTCTCGGCGAGTTGCTGCCCTCTGGAGCAACGGCGGCCTCTTTTGGCTCATAAGGCTTTGTAGTTGAGCCGCAACTGCGTCTGTTGGTCAAGGCCAACTTGGTGGGATGTAGAAAAAATCCGGTTTTGGCAAAAAAAACTTGATTACAAATCCGGCTTTGTCAGAAAAAATCCGGCTATATCAGAAAAAATCCAGCCAACAATCCCCGGCTGTCAGAAAATATTTGGCTTTGTCAGCATTAGGCCCCTCCCTATTTGGGTTTTTTTGGTTACGTTTACAGGTCAGGTAACTTTGGAACCGTAACCGAGTATTTCTTTATCAGAAAAAATCCAGCCAACAATCCCCGGCTGTCAGAAAAAATTTGGCTTTGTCAGTCAGCATTAGGCTCTGAAAACTCTGCGTCCAGCAGCTCACGGTCTTTGCTTGGTTCTGGTCGGGAAAATAGCCAGATGTTTGCCAGTCCTAAGGCCAGTGGCTCCCAGGTGACCCTAGGACACCTTAGTAAGCGGGGGTCTGCCCTTTCTGATGCCCCAGGCTATAATGCCAGCCGTGCATCCATCATAACGACAACATCAAGCAACAGCGGGGCTTCCAATGTCCACCACTATAAAGATGCCAGTTGCAACCGAAACAGTAACGTGATAAGCAGAACCAGCAACAGTAGAATATACTCGATTCCTAGAACGCTTCTTCTCTTCATGAACACCGATAGGGCTTTGACCGAAAGCCACAGGGTTCTTCTTATCAGTATCATCAAGACGTTGCTCTCCAAAATCAGAAATATCCAGTTTATTGGCACTACGAACAATTTCTACACGTGCTACCTCAATGGCCCCGCTGTTGACAATGGTACTTTGGATAGCATTGATGACGCATCCCTCAAAGCGCACAAGGGCAAATCCATTGGCATAAACACCTATGTAAAGAACCAATTGGTCAAAACCAGCCAGAACGAGATTGAAAACTACTACGATATAGGCATTTTAGCGGTCTCCTCGTCGGAAATCGGGCAGTTGCCTGCACCCTTATGGAGGCGGTATGTAGTGCGTTCCACATTTCGTTTGGGGACTCCTACAGCGATTCTGACGATGATGACGATGATGACGATTTAGCGACGATAATGGGGACGGCGATGACGATAATGAGGAAGACGATAGCAATATAGAATCAGTAACGGCAAGACTAGACTTTGAAGAGATTCAGCAGAAAGAGAAAGCCGATGAGCGGCTCTTAGCGCAACGGATTGTTGACTTAAATCATGCCCGACTGGCCTCTCGTGATTAAGCTCTATTGTTGGATCCTGGCTAAGTATGTTGATTTTCATGCAGAAAATTGCATGGCACAAAATATGTCTACTGTATTGGCCATTGCGCTGCCTAGCCCAGCCCCATTCCTTTCCGGCGAAGCCAGATTCTTTCTGACAAAGCCGAATTGGCAAAACCTTATTCTTTCTGACATATATGTAAGTTAAGAATACATGAATCTATGCTTGAGAAGTGATCTGATTCGGTTGTATTTAGCACACATTCATTACTAGATACACGTTGGAGACGCCATGGCTGCACCTAGTCACGTGACCAATGTGGGGCTCGCTGCTAGTACAGATAGTTGAGGGGGCCAATTTTTTTCCACTCTTGCCTTCCCTCGATGCACACACAGCTGGATTTATTATTAGCGAGTCAAATTTGACTCAGGACGACACTTTTGGAACTACTTTTGGAAGTGTTGTCCTGAGACACGTCCTACACTGAGCCCCCACCAATAATGGTACCAATCATTCTGATTTTGGAGTATAAATACTCCTTAAAGTTCCCCTGGTTGGGTTTCTACCGGTGTGTATGTTTTTTAGGAATGGTGTGGGTTTCTCGGGAACATGATCCATCAATCAGTACTCAGGTATTAGTGGGATACGATGGACATTAATTTTTGGGCCAATCTCTTGAACTTCCTTCTAATGTATTTCATAATAGTTGATGTCAAACTATTGGTGGTGGTTCTTTTTACGATTGATACACTGCTTTACGACAAGGCGGAGCTCTTTGGGGTGGTTATATCTCTCATAAATGACGTTGTAAAGATAATGATACATGGCGCCTTACCATATCTATCACCCATAAATGCACAAAAACTGAACAACAATGAAGCCATATTTTACGTCACTAATGAATATGATAGAAGAATCGACGCAGTAAGTGAGCGGTTGAGGTCTGACCTAAACGACATGGCCAGGAACAGAATGTATATCGATACGGCGATTGATGCGACTTTAGTGAAGCTCAAACGAGAGCACGGCCATGCCATTGTCTATGCAAGCATGGTGATAGTGAGAGTCAATGCAAGGGCTTTTTTCCAACGGCTGCTGAATATGACGTATGTTCATTGGATACGCCGTCAAATTACGAAGGAGGATTCAATATCATTTGCAAAATCACACGGGTTGCCTCTACCACCTAAAAATCCCAAAAATGATACACCGTACTTACCATGTCTTGCAGCAATGTGGGCAGTAGGCGAACTAACAAAGTATGCCACAAAGTTAAGCCAAATTCATTTCAAAATTGAGTCGTTCATAGAGGAATCGGGAACGATAGAAACGACTGCTACGATGAATAACGAATATCTAACATCCTGCTTTCGCGATCCATTCAATAAAGCGAATCAAAAAACGTGCGAAGAAGTGCCAACTTTGGCTCAAGAGCTACAATTGCTGCCGGAAGAACTACAAATGCTACCTGAAGAGCCAATAGCCTTTGGTTTTGACTCCTCTGCTGAGGCCTTGCAGTCAAAAGTCTCAACCGAGTTGAAAGAAGTAATAAACTTTTCAAACGAGGTGCAGGCAAATTGTCTCGACAAATTTGGTTGCTTAGTGTCGTTTGTGAGTATGACTTCTGAAAGCCCAAGTCATTTGGAGGCACGCTGCATTCCTGAGCATCGGGCAGCTATTTTGCCGGTTTGGTGCTTCGTGTTAAGGGTGGTGCTGCGTTCTCTGTTGTTCATATTATTTGGGGTAGGAAATTACATAGGGATAACTCTCTTGGGAGCAAAGAGGTGGAACCCTTTTTCAAGTGACGGCATTTCCACATTGGGTCAGCTATTGAAGACACGCAAAAAAAATACCATTTCGCTCGTCGTATGCATTTTGGTACCCTTCGCCCTTATATTGATATCACGTACAAGGTTTTACTCAGATACTATTAAAAAAATAAGCTGTAAAAGTTCCAATGTGTTTTATTCTTACCATAGTGAAGAACCCCTGACTCCCTTTGACAAAAAACCACATCCTGTGTGGAAAGTTCTCGCGATGATCTATTTCTCTATAGCAGAAGATTTGTCTAGAGATTATGTTGTATTGAATAGCAAAAACTGCAAGTATCCCCTATTTGCCAGAACAAATGCAAGGCTAACCTGGCTGCTTGGTATTCAAGAAGGCTTGATTGTGCCAATCATTGATCGTGATTACTTCTGCGTAAAGTTTGGCACGTTTTCGTCCTTGCGTGCTGACTTTCGTGAAATAGTGAACGCAATAATGATACATTGCAACGCTGTGCGGCACTGCTATGCTAACGAGTATTCCGATATTACATCAATGGATAGCTCAGTTTAAGCAAATAGGCCAGCGTGTTTACAATACAACTAGATTGTTGTTTGCGAACCGACTAACTGAAAACAGCGTTTTGTAGTTATCGTTCTGTTCTTTGCGGCAGCATGTGTAAGGTCCCCCAATATACAACAAATCATACAGATACAACGTAG
Organism: Saccharomycopsis sp. NRRL Y-5750; assembly: GCA_030564765.1. Taxonomy (NCBI): domain Eukaryota; kingdom Fungi; phylum Ascomycota; class Saccharomycetes; order Ascoideales; family Saccharomycopsidaceae; genus Saccharomycopsis; species Saccharomycopsis sp. NRRL Y-5750. The sequence goes on along the minus strand of JAKTZD010000028.1, from coordinate 66,351 downwards.
CACCAGTTTATACAGATACAATACCACACCTGTAGAGATGCCTGTCATTGCTATCCACTACTTGTCTGTAGCCAGCTTGTGATTCGCACAAAAACAATACAGCATCAATTCACGCAAAGACTATTCAGCAATATACAACAATCCATACAGATACAGTACAGCACTAATCAATATCAACAATCCATACAACACAATCTCGCAGCAATACGTATCAACAACTCATACAATTCATTATAGCCCCAATCCATACAAATAGACTATATCAATATCAACAACGCATTCAACACCCACATACTACCAAAGCAATACACCAAACTACGTGGAGGCACAATTGACACCTTATTTACTGAGCGTAAATTGCCACTCGCAAAGGTGTTAAGCCCCGAATGTCCTCAGCTTGTTGATCCAAGCGGTTAGCGGTCAAAGCTTGAACCTGGGGCACTGGAAAGGAAGGCTAGAGCCACCGACGCCTGTCAACTCTACAGTAGTTTGCTGAATGAAATACATGCGTTTATTTATTTATATAAGTGGGTTACTGAAAATGCGCCTCCAACTCGTCGCTTGGAACATCCTCGCCCGCCTCGCGCCGCAAATTGTACTCCTCGATAGCACTGCGGATTTTCTCCAACAAGCCCCGGTCCGAGTTTGCCTGGGGAGTGAAGGGACTTCTAAGGGCCGGCATCGACAAAGGCTGGTCGATTTCCGTGGAATGGGCTCTACAGGGTGCAGGGGAGCCAGGCCACGATTCTTTCCTTTCCCGCGGATAATTTTTTTCCCCGGTGTGACCGCCTTCGGCGGTATCCGTTCCGGCGGGGCCGTTCCTTCCCCCGATGTGACCGCCTTCGGCGGAATCCGTTCCGGCAGGGCCGTTCCTTCCCCCGGCGTGACCGCCTTCGGCGGAATCCGTTCCGGCTTCGCCGGCCTCAACTAAACTCGTGCTTGATTTGTAGGACCTGCGGCGGACAAGTTTGGACGAGAAGGAACTGGAGGACTCCTTGAAATAATCGTCCTCGTCAAACAACGCGGCGGCTTTGGAGCGGGGGGTTTTAGGCGTGTTTGATCCGCGGAGGGAGATGCCGGCGTCGTGGATCCATTTTGCGACCAAGGCGGTCCATCCGCACTGGTGCGAGGCGCCTAGTCCGCGGCCGGTGTCGCCGTCGAAGTATTCGTAGAAGAGAAGCTCGCTGGACGGAGGGCCAGGGGCGGATTTTTTTGGGCCGCCTTCGGCGGATTCCGGCACGGCCTCGTACGGCCTCACGCCCCCGCTGTCCCGCACAAAAATACTCATCAACCGATGCTTGATAGCCTCCGCCACCTGCGCCAAATTCATCTCCCGCCCGCTCCCCGTCGGAAACTCTACCGTAAAGCTGTTCCCATAGTACAAATAGAACCGCTCGAGCGCCTCAATAAGAATAAAGTTCGTTGGGAACCATATGGCCCCCCGCCAGCTGCTGTTCCCGCCAAAAAGCCCGCTGTCGCTCTCCCCCGGCAAGTACTTGACCTCGTAGCGCTGCCCGTGCACGTCCATGTGGAACGGATGCGCTGCGTGGAACTTGGACATCGACCGGATGCCGTACGCAGAGAGAAACTCGTCCTCCGCGAGCATTTTGGCCAAAATCGCCCGCAAACGGTCCCTGCTGACGAGCGAGAGCAACATGCGGCGGCCGATGCCCCGTGCGTCCGTGCTGGCGATGTTCCGGCGCGCCATGGCGGACCGCCGTGCAAGGAGGAAGTTCAAACGCTTGGCAAACCCCGGGAACTTGTCAAGCCACTCGGGCTCCAACGTAAGGGTCGCATACAAGGGAATAAGCCCCACCAAGGACCGCACCGGCAACAACTGCTTGCGGCCGTCCGGATGGATGAGCGCGTCGTAGTAAAAGGCGTCCTTTTCGTCCCACAACGCGTGCCCCGCGTGGGCCATGGCGTCGGCAATGAGCAAAAAGTGCTCGACAAACTTCGACGCGATGTTTTCGTAGACGCTGCGCACCTTGGCGAGCTCGAGCGCGATGTTCAACATCTGGAGCGAGTAGAAGGCCATCCAGCCCGTGGAATCCGCCTGGGCTAGGCGGCCGCCCGTGGGCAACGGCTCGGAGCGGTTGAAAAGCCCGATGTTGTCGAGCCCAAGGAAACCGCCCTCAAAAACGTTGTTTCCGTCCACGTCCTTGCGGTTGACCCACCACGTGAAGTTCACAAGCAACTTCTGGAAGATCTTCTCGAGGAAGTCCGTGTCTGCGCGGCCGCAGAGCTTGCGCTCCGTCTTGTACACCCGGAACGCGGCCCACGCGTGCACCGGCGGGTTGACGTCGCCAAAGTTCCACTCGTACGCCGGAACCGCGCCGTCCTCCTTCATGTACCACTCCGCGCAGAGGAGGAGAAGCTGGTTCTTGGCAAAGTGCGGATCCACCATTGCAAGCGGCACGCAGTGGAACGCCGTGTCCCACGCGGCAAAAAAGGGATATTCCCACTTGTCCGGCATCGACAACACCTCGTCGCAGTGGAGGTGCTTCCAGTGGGCGTTGCGGCCGTTTGCGCGGTTCGGAGGAGGGCGTGTGGGCGCGTTGCGGTCACCGTGCGCCCAGTAGTCCCACACAAAGTGGTAGAACTGCTTGGACCACAACAACCCGGCAAACGCCTGGCGCTGCACTTGCCGGAGCTCTGCGCCGATGGGCAACGGCGAAACCCGCCAGTAGAACTTGTCTGCGTCGTCCTGGCGGCGCCCGAAAAGCGCGTCAAAGGCGGCCTCGTCGAAGGCGGATCCGGGTGCGGATTCCGAGCCGGAGGCGGATTCCGGCTCCGCCGTCCGCCGCGTCATCCGGTACCGCACCGTCACGTAGTCGCCGGCAGGAATCCCCCCGTTCGCGTCAAACGCAAAGTGCGCGCACGCCTTCGTCCCCCTTCGCTCCGGGTTGACCGCGCTGCCGTCCTCGCCCACGATGTAGTCGTGGAACGCGTCCTTGCAGAACCGGTGCGGATTTTCCGTCCCGTAGAGCCGCCTGAAGTTCGTCTCGTTGTCCGTAAACAACAACTCCGGCTCGACGTCCGCGCCGCAGAGGCCCGCCGCAGGCGCAAACTCCACCCGCCGCTCGCCAAACTTCCAGTGGCGGAGCGCAATTGCCTGCCCGGCCTGCCGCATCTGCGGTTTGGGCCGCCCCTGCTCCTCGAGGGTGTCCCACCCCCACGTGTTGCGCAACACCACCTGCGGCATAATGTGGAGCGGCGCCGGCTGGTCCCCGCGGTTGTACGCGGTGATCCGGAAGCAGAGCTCCTCGGGATCGTCGTCCGCCTTGGCCATTTCAAACACAACGTCAAAGTAGTTGTCGTCCGCAAACACCCCCGTGTCGGCAAGCTCGAACTCCGGCTCGAGCCGCGTCCGCCGCGCAGACTCCTCCACAAGCTCCCGGTACGGAAACCGCCGGTGGGGGTACTTGTAGAGGTACTTCATGTACGAGTGGGTGGGGGTGTTGTCGAGGTAGTAGTACAAGTCCTTGACGTCCTCGCCGTGGTTGCCCTGCGGGCCTGTCACCCCAAACGCCTTCTCCTTGAGGATCTCGTCGTTCTCGTTCCAGAGCGCCATCGAGAAACACACCAACTGGTGTGTGTCGGCCACCCCGGCGAGTCCGTCCTCGCCCCAGCGGTACACGCGCGACCGGGACTCCTCGAACGAGAACGCCTCCCAGGCGTTGCCGTCCGCCGAGTAGTCCTCGCGCACCGTGGCCCACTGGCGCTCCCCAAGGTAGGGGCCCCAGCGTTTCCAGTACTGCGCTGTTAGTCGCAGGCTGGATATTTACTTACAAATGTTGTGTCTAGTGTTCATGGTGGATACGTACTTTTTGCTTGAGTCTGTCCTCCTCGAGCCGGGCGTCCTCGGCCGTGGATGTCGAGAAAGTCATGGTTATTCTGCTGGTTGTTGTATGTGTATATATGTACTACATATATATGAAGTATGTGTGGATTGGTTCAAGTGGCAACGTTGCTAAGTACGAAACAAATTAATTAAAAAGTTGTAAATCGATCGAAGGCAAATTTCCTCGGCAGAAAAATTGGCGCTGATAAGCGGAGCGGGTAGCCACTTATCAAGCCACTTATCGAAGCCACTTGTCGATAAGTCGGTCGATGGCAACTCGATTGGGACGGCTTTTGGCTTTGACTTTGTTTTGACTGTCTTTGACCTTCTGGCCGGGTGCTTGCACATTGCTTTTGCAACGGTCTTATGGATAAGATAACAGCAATCACAAACACATCGATGTGCCTCGATCGAGGCGGTTTCGAGATTTTGATTGATTACAGCTGGGTGCAGCGGGATACATCGAGATGCATGCCCCTTGCATACCCCGTGGGCAACTCACTTGTGGGCATGGCACAATTCGATATTGTCTGAAATTGCATTGGGATTGATGATGAGATTGACCTGTTGGACAAAGAGAGAACTTTGCTCGAGATTGGCTTTATGAAGCAATGAGAGGGTTTGGCATTTAGATCCTCCACGAGCAGTTGTTATATTTCAAGGCGTCGCACAGCAGCTATTGGCCTATTGAATGAAAATGGGCCACAATTGCATTGAGATACTTACTCCACGGGCAATTACTCTACTCCAAAGTAAATATTGGCCTTTTGGATATGAAGACTGGCCACACTTGCATATCCCATGGTCGAATACTGTGCCTCAAAGCGTCGCGCAGCAGAGAAACCTGCTGGACAGAAATGAACCCATATCGACATGATGGATTCGACAGATCGTGGATCAGGATCTTCTATGAACAAAAAGCATAAAAGGCCACACATTTCCAATTAGATTACCGAATCAGATATAGGTCTTCATCTCTGTCTCATATTTCATCCTGTAGTCACCTATCTGTGGCCGTCAACTTCCAATTTCCAAGGCAACTATGGGATCATGCACCTTTGGTACTCTGTATCCTCAATGCCAACCACCAATTCTTCAAGGCGAGGTGACGAGCACTGGCATTACATGGAGAGATAAAGAACATTTTAGGAAGTAACCCTTTGCCAGTTCTGGTTGATATTGACATCTATTCTTTGAGGCACAGTGCAGCTTTTCAGTTATTATATATTAGTGCGATATATCGCCAACGATGCAAACTTCAAACCGTAGTTCAAAATCCAAGAATGAAATACATGTCTCTATCTATATACGGTCCAACCACTCGAATAGACAATAGTATTCAAATCTATCTGCCTGAACTGTGTAGCAAACAACTATGCTCACTTCAGATACCGACTGTCACTTTACAATATTCACTCCAAATTTTTCACCCATCTTGCATCTAACAGAGATAACACTTACATGAATATCGCTCAGCAGCAAAGAACCGCATTTTGTCACTGCCCTCAGTGATCATGGTTACCGTCACTGTACAACATCTACTTCAGTTTATACACCATATCATGTAATAATATCAACCAATGAACAAATTTATTAGCCAAATGTTTACCCGAATATTGTTAACTAGCAAAAACAAAAGATGTCCGCACTGCATGCCCGTACAAACATCTATATCCTTATCAATATGCCCATATCCTTATTTAGACGCACTCCGGCCTTTTTCCAGCCTACTCTGGCTTGATCCCAATATGATTGGCGTTTCTGAACATCAAAACCCCATTGTCACCAGTAACAAACTGACATGATCTCAAACATTTCCACAAACTGACCCACATGTTCTCGTCAGTGTATCTGTAATGTTGGCCCATAACCTTCTTGATAGCAGCAGTGGCCTCTCTGGCGTTGTAGAATGGGATTCTCGAGACATAATGATGCAAGACGTGGGTTTCAATAATGTCGTGGAAAATATGTTGTCCAACAAAACCAAAGTTTCTGTCAATAGTGGCAGCAGCTCCCTTGGCAAAGGTCCATTCAGATGGCTCATAATGAGGAAGATGTGGGTCGGTGTGCTGCAAGAAAGTGACAAACACTAACCAGTGGTTAACCCAACACCAAGGCAAGAACCAGTTGATCAACATGTTGAAGGCTCCAAAGTTCTTGGCCCAGAAATACACCATAGTGAAAGTCAGTATGATTCCAATGTCAGAGAGAACAATGTACCAGTACTGGCTGTCCAGGAAAACTGGAGACCCCGGGTTGTAGTGACTCTTTCCGAACTTCGACCACCCCGGGTGTGTTTGACCCGTGGCGTTGGTACATAAGTACAACTGAAGCCCTCCAATCTGCTGACCAATAAGCTTGAGAAGCGAGGTGATTGGGGTTTCTTCGGTGAGCTCAGCGACCTTCTTCAAGCCCTTGTAAGCAACGTATTCGTCCTGTCTCCATGGAATGAAAACCTCGTCTCTCTCCATATGCCCGGTGGCTTTGTGGTGCTTGGAGTGACTGAATTTCCATGAAAAGTACGGAACCACCCAGTAGGAGTGAAGAACCCAACCAATAAAGTCGTTGACATTGCGGTAATCGCTGAAAGCACCGTGGCCACACTCGTGGGCCAAAATCCAGAGCCCAAACCCGAAAAGACCAATAGCGTACGAGCAGAGGTTCCACAAAACGAATCTTGCATACACATTAGGAACTAATGGGATGAACTTCTGTCCAGCATAGCCGATAACGGCCATGGCGAGGATGTCTCTGGCAACATAATGAAGAGACCAGAGCAACGATCTCTCGTAGCATTTCTTTGGGATGGCACTCAAGATGTCCCCAATACTGAAATCAGGAACTGTGAAGGTTTTCCCATAAAGATCGGTGGCCGTTTTCGGAGCTGGCTTGAACGATGCGATGTTGGAGTTTGGAATCTTTTTGATCTCGACGGTCGAGTCTCCAGACTGGTTCACGGAGGACCCAGACACTGCTACTTGAGACATGGTTCTATAGTATTTTTTTTCTTAGATGCTGTCGTAGATACTAAGCCCTTGGAGGTTTTACAAAAAAAAATTTTTGTATCAGTAAAAGAAACAGACAAGATGGCATCTATATATAGATAAAGATCAAAACCGAAAAGAGGACTGCCACAGAGAGAGCCAAAAAAAAATTTTCTTCGTACCCGAAGCTTATTATCAGCTCATATCATGCTAATCCTTTGGTAGTGGCCAAGTTCGGTTTATGTTGTGTCCGGCTTGGCTCACAACCTGCGCAGCGTAAATTTCATCAAAAATTTCTTTTTTTTTCCCGTTTTTAGTATGTATTGATTCGCTGGATCGTATAGTGAGACTCAGCATAGAGAGCATCGACACACAATTAGGGCCCGCAGGGCCAATATAAGGTTCAGATGAGCTGGAAAGGCTGATTTCGATTGGGACTTCCGTGTAGGGTGGCCCAACAATAATATTTGCATTAGTCATTGAGGGCAGGACAGCATTTGAAAGAGCGTGAGAGCTCTACTTTAGATTTATGTCCCGGAATCATGCGAATTTGGGGGGATAAAATAATGTCTGTCTGCGAAGGAACGTGTAAATATGCATGTGCGTGTGTTGAAACTAGCACCTTTTTGAGGATCATATTGTTGGGAGTGGGGGTAAATGGCATCGCTGCGGCTGAGGTCCGCTGAACGGAAACGGTGCATGCCCTGTTGTAGTGCGTTTAGCTGTTTTGGGGTGTCTGGACGTCTGGATCACGTGCCTTCTTTTTTTCCCATATAAACAAAATAAACAAAAACAAAACAAAACAAAAATAAACAAAATATATAGCGGAAAGATTATCATATTGAAAAAGATCCAGAATGTACAATTTTTAGAAAGCTCACGCGTTTGCAAAGGCACAGGAATAACGTCTCTTCCGTCTCCGAGGCCGTATCATAACCACCCATCGACGCCTATCACTGCACCACATCACTGCTTGATCAAAAGATTCTTTTTTCTCCTTCTTCGCTTCGATGCAATAACCTCTAAGACTCAACATCCGCACAGTCGAAGAAAAAGCAGTACTCCAATCTCATGGGATGATATATGGAGAAAACGTCATCGGCAGAACAACATCAACAGCAACAACATCATCACTCTGATACAATACTCACACATCGGGCAGACTATGCCTCCTAAGAAAAAGACGGCCTCGCTGCTAAGGTCAAACCTCGCAGGAGGAGGCACGTCTTCCAAGGTGTCAAAACTACTAGGCAGCACGAAACCCGGGGCATCCACGTCGATTACTTCGTTCTCCTCGATGACCGAGCTTGAGAACGACGAGGGATTCTTTTTCAAGCGGTCTTCTCAGAAGGAGTTGCTAAAGGACATTGACAAAGATGAGGGTACGTCAACAGGAAAAGGAAAAACGCGGCAGCCGTCTTCCAAAGCAATCGTAGAATCGGGAAAGGGGTCTGGATCAACTACAGCAAAGAAAACAGCCAAAAAGGCCTCTAAAGCGGCCTCTAAAACTGTCACCAAAACTGCCACCAAGAAAGGTACCAGAAAAGTCACCAAAAAGGCACCCCAGAAGCCCAAAAAGGACCACAAGCCCGTCACAGTAAACAAAAGCCAGCTTCTCGATCTCGCATCCGACAGCGAAGAGGACGACGATATTCAGATGGCCTCGAAGGTGTCAATAGAGCTTCTCCCTAGTCCTATAGCTGCGAAAAGAAAAACCGAGAAAAAGACGCTCAAAAGAAGTAGCTCCAAGATAATTGATTCGGGGGAGACCAATAGCGACAGCAGGCCGAAAACGAGGCGTGTGACGCGATCGGTGACGCGAAACAGTCTTGTGGCAGTAATGGATGGAGAGTCTGATAAGAATGTCCAGAAGAGCAACACAAAAGGGATTTTGAACACAAAAAGTACTTCCAATAGTAGAACTTCTAATACCAAAGCTTCTTCCAATAGTTCGGCCTCTTCCAAATCGAAAGCCGCTTCCAACGCTAAAATGGCTAATGGCAATGGAAGACTCATAGTAAACGGCAAAACTGACCTCAGAATAAACTCCAAACAGCCGTCAACCCGTCTGCCCAAACGTACCAAGAAAAATCCTGCATCTCCCCGCCCTTCTCCTGGCCCCTCTCCTGGCCAAAAGGAACCGCTTCCCTTATCCGAATCGCCCATAAACCGCCGCAATCAGGCGATGAGAAACAAATCTAATAGACGCTCCTCTCTCAGCGGAAGAGGCAAAAGAATGTCCTCTATAGGGAATGGATTCGAAGTAACGCCCCATGACGACATTCCGCCTAGTAATTTCTACAAACACCTCAACCAAGACTATCCTGAGCCCCACAAAATGCGCCAGCTCCTCATATGGTGCTTCAAAAGACAATTACTACAGGATAATATACAACAGAAGGAAAATTTACTCAGAAAGAACGCCAGTAGTCGCCGGAGAACTATCACAAGCCAGGACGACATTATAGCCAACAACATTGCCAAAGTTATCAAAGAAGAACTCATCCGTCTATTGGTAGAGGGCAAAATAAACACCAGTTGGTGGAACAGACCTGATTTTGACGAAAATGAAAACGGAAGCAACAAACCAAAGAAAATAGTGCCCAATCAGCAGAACATTGACAACGAAAACACCTTGAAACTATTCGAAAAGCGGTTGGCCAAACTCAAGACTGAAAACGATAATTGGAACAAGCTCTATAAAAAAAACGCAGAATCTTTGAAATCAAACAGCTTCCTGTTGGATATGTCCCCCCAAGCCCAGGAGAAGTTCATCCGCACGCAACTACTGCGTATGGACGACCCAAAGAATAATGACTATGGTAACAAAAAACTTTACGAAGACGTGTTGCAGGAAACACAGTCTCTAGACGAATTGGAGACCAAACTACACGATCTCGCCAAAAACGATACCCACCACAACGAACAATCGCGAACACTTAACAGATTCAACAATTTTGTTGACCAACTCAACTTCAACGACTCGGTGATCAAAAACTTCGAATACAACAAAAGACAGCACATTGCAGACATAATCAAGCGGCATTTGAAGAGTAATCCTATCAAGGTTGCCAGCACTTCACCAGAAAAGAAAACAGCGCTGGAAAACGGCCAAAATGACCTTGAAATAGGCGACCAAACCACCTCTGATATCGCTGAACATGAATTTGAGTTTGATGATATCGAGTTGCTTCGAGGAATCACCAAAATCGATAAGCCATAATGATCTTTTTCTCTTTATTGATAGCGTGCGGCCCGCTGCACGCCCCTTGTCTCTCTCCTCCTCTTGGTTCAGTTCCGGTTTACTTCTGTGAATCATTTGTAATTTTAATGTACTTGTATACTAATAAAGATCGTAATTATATTAATAATGCAGCTTCTTCTAGAGGTATTTTTTGACCAAATTTCTCACTTTCAAGTCAAAGCTCGCGCTTTTTATCACGTCGTTCACATTGTAGAAAGGATTGAGCAAGGTTTTGACGTACAACTCGTTTATCTCGAAGAAAAACTGTTTGATGGACTCTTCGTTCTTCAATTCGTGGAGAAGTAGTATTTTAACGTTGGAAGGCATCACATAGGCACTGACATAGTAGCCGTAGAAGTTGTCAATGACTTTGAGGTATAAAGAGTTCTTGATCCACTGCAAGTCTTCAACAAGGTCTAAAGACGAATGCACTATGAACGGGTTTAGTTCTTTCATCTCCAGAGTGAACTTTGACGACCCATCTCCTCCCTGTTTATACGTTCCGAACTCGGCTTCGTATATTGGATTATCGCTGGTTCCTATAAGTGCAAGATAGTATGACATTGTGCTGTGTAGAGATGGCTGTTTGACCGTATAGGAATGATTTTGTTGATTTCAGGTAGCCGTTGTAGATGCTTGCATGCTATTATTTTCATTTTTTTTACTGGAGCCTTTCGCATGAGTTGTCCAGATAGGATATTTTTGCTAAGTGCGCTACATATGTCGTTGCAACGATGATGCCCATTTATGTGGAGTAAACTACCACTACAAATCAATATTTGAGTTCCACGGCTATCTATTAGTCAGAAGTTCGCTCTATATAATTAATTAAGACTCTGACAACATAGACAGCCATCTCTCTGTTACCATAGTTATATACTAATCAACTTCCACTCCACTCACAACGCCTTTTGACTCAATCAGTCCACTTGATCCACGCAAAATAGATCTCCCGGCAATACACAATATAAATCTCCTGGCAATACGCAATACTCAGCCTTAACAGCTACCAAAAGATCCACTTGAGAATCTTCGCAAGAATCGTCAAAAACTTGAGAATAACCCTAAAAAAGCTGATCACGAACCACAAAAGATATAGAACGGAGATGATGAAATACTCCAACGCCACAAACGCGCTCTTTTGCACCCAACTCTCATTTATTTGGAGGGTTCGCATATTTCGTTTCCCTGCACAAGCAATTCTGTCGTTGATGCTCTTCAAATTGATGGTTAGTCTTGAATTTATGTTCGAGACCAATCTATCAGAAGTCGAAAGAAGCAGGTCAATCTTATACGAATAGTTCTTATTGATCTCAAGCTTTATGCTATCGAGCCTATGGATTTCCTGGGTTAATGACTTGACGTAAATAGGCAGCAAACTGTTGATGATGTCCAAAGAGTTGAGTGTCTTATTGAAGCAAGCCTTGCAAGTCATTTTGTTGCATTTGGCTGCTGCCAGGGCAACAAGCTGTTGCGATGAGGAAGAACGGCTGTAGTTAGCTGAACTTGATCTTGACGACCCTTTTGATTTGCCTGATACAAAGCTTGTATCAAGCTCAAAAATCTTGTCGTGATTTTTTCTTTGAATCACAATATTTCTGTTCAAGACATACAAGCCTGCATTCACGGTTTTGATGTTCTTTCTGAACTCCAATGCACGGGTATAGTAGGTTTCCGGCTCCCTTTTACTGCTAGATCTAGACAAATCATCAGTGCTGAGTCTCAATAGCTCGTTTCCTTCGTCGTCCTCATCCTCATTATTTACTGATACCGCAGAGGTACTGTTTCCTAGATAATTACGTACAGAAGCCGAATATCCGTCTCTTTGAGTTTCAAAGTCCCTGTCAACACCATAAGAGTCGTCGTCATAGCTGTTGCTATTGCGGGAATCCTCAAATTTATCGTCTTCGCTTGATCCGCTCTTGTAGCTGTTACAGGACGACCTTTCAAATTCGCTTTTCACCGTAAAAGGCGACAATAGGTTGCTATTGGAGGTGTTTTGAAGACTGCTTCCGTTGCCGAACCCGTTTTGCTGGCTACTGGACACGAAAAGATGATTGTCATAGTCAGGTTTCAGAGCATTACAGTTATCTGTGACGTGTCTGATTCCTAAGGAAGAATTCGAAGATATGATCGACGCAGAGTGTCTGTTTCTCTTTATGGGTTCAATGAGCACGTTGTCAAGAACGTTATTGTTGCTGTCGATTGCCGCAAACTTCGGTGCAAGCATATTGAGCATTGTGTTTGAATTTCCCGAAGATATAGGGATTTTCTTGTTACTACCGGTAGTAAAATCGTTCAAATTACTCAAAGCACTGATCGGCTGATCGGGGTTCATGCCAAACTCGTCTGAATCCTCTAGAAGCGAGTCGTCAACGATTTTCAAGTCAGGGAGGACCATTCCTCCGCCATCAGACACTTTGAGGTCCTTATTCTTGTTTATTTTGTTCTTGAGCTTGTTGAAATTGTTCGTCTGAGATATTTTCTTCAATTTGTTCGAAACGTTTTCAAGCTTCGTGGAAGACTTGTTGTTGTTTCTTACTGGCGATATTTCGGGCAGTTTGTCGTCAAAAGCCCTAGAGGAAGACGAATTGCCAGGGTGAGAGATCGCAGGGCGCAAAGTCCCGTCCTGTGGGACTTTTGGAGTGCCCGCCAAAAAGGCATCGTTATTCTCGGTTATTATATGGTTACTATAATGTGCGGGGATCATAGCCATCAACTCGGAAGATCCATTATTATTAGAGCTGTTGCTGTTGCTGTGGCTGCTGTTGGAGTTCGAATAATGCTGATGTTGGTTTTTGATCGACTGGAAATTGGGTGTTTCATCAATGCTCCCGCTACTGCTACGTCCGTAGCTATGGCCCCTGCGGTTTCTGGAAAAATAGCCCTTTCTGCTGTCGTTGTAGTTTTCGGTGCTTCCGCTGCGATTGTGCAAATGGGAGGAGTGCGAAAAATGAAGATGGCTGGAACTATGGTTGGGAGAATCGCTGTTTCTCCCCCCATGGTTGTGGAAATGGTGTATAGGATTGTGTGAATTTTTAGCCGAGTTGTTTTCGCCTCCCTCGTCTGTTCCGGTGACGTATTTGCCGAAAATCAATTTATTGGCCGCATTTTTCAAAATGTACCAGTGCTGGATACTCCAGTAGTAATTAGTCTCAATTTCCAAGCCGTTAATTTCCCATATGAGTTTTCTCTTCGGGTCGCTGCTGAGTACCGTTGATGCAAGCGGATGTAGGTGTTTAATTTTAGAATGGTACTCGCTCCCACCCGAAACATCGCCCGGTTTGACCCCGTTGGGGTTCATTTTTTGAATCATGCGGCGATTCCTTATGAGCTGCAAGGGGTTCCACTGAAGGGAAATTTCCACAACTGAATTTTCCTCGTCCTCTGGATCTCTCCCTTCTTCTCTGTACTTGGAAACAGCAGAGACGAGGGGATATATCTTGAATGGTTGTTGGGACTTCTCTAGATATAGATAACGGGTTTCGAAGTTGACCCTCACTCGTTCGGCCCGCAAAAGCGTGGCCTTTGAGGGCTTGAATTTTTTCCGGGGCTGGCCAAGTCCTCCGTCATTTGCAGATCTTACAGGCAGGAAATGCAACTCAGGAAGCTCGGAAATAACATCATAGTCGCCATAGTCACGAGTGGGGCTGTTTGTGCTCGAAAGCGCCTTGATGTTGTATGTTTTTGCAGGATCCTCGCGTGTATAGTTGGGATCTGCATAATCGGTCATGATGTTTTTTCTGAAATCGAGAAACAACAACGATAGCCGTTTTGTCTCGTTCATAACCTCAGGCGAGGCTTTCTGGGCGACGTCCTCTTCAAGGGACTTGGCATTCTTTTGCTCGGACGACTGCTTTCCAGAAGAGGATGGACGAGAGCTCTTATCAGATAACGGCCGGGGCTTCTTCCTCTGAAGGGCCACTGTTTGGGGACTGGGTATTAATGGAGATCGACCAGAGGCAGACACAGAAGGAAGGCTGGAACCTTCGTCAAGCGAAAATCCGATCGTTTTGCTCAAAAGCTGGTTGCTGGTGGAGTATCTCTTGCGCGAGTTGCTGATGGAATTGGAAAACGTGCGCAGATTAGTAATAGAACTGCCGGAGGCATCGCCTCGCACTGCAGGGTTTCTATTCTTCATCACGGTGATCCCCAGACTCATGTTTGCGGCCAGGATGTCTGGACGTGATGCCGGAGTGCACAGAAGCAAATGGAAAGGTGTATTTGTGGGACGTTATCAATGATTCTCAAGGCGTTTTCTATGACATGTATCATCTCAGACCTTCCAGAGGATGCTCAAAAACGGGCGGAGTGCTGGGCGCTGGGCGTCATGAACAGCCAAGAAAACACGCTGGCTGATGTTTGTCGACGAACCTGTTGCGAAACAAGAAAGGTATGGCTCAATGAGGTCTACAAATGATGCTGTGAAATGCTTCGAATAGTAACCCATGTGGGCTTCAATGCCACTGTAGGGCAGTTTTTCACAAATATGTGCGATTTTTTCGTTTTTAGTTTCTTTTTTTTCTTTTTCTTCCCGCAGGCTGCCTGGACAGAAATTCACTTGACTGTGCCTCTGTTCGAGCTGCGGCTGCCGCTTTTTTTTCCTGCACTTGTGGTATACGAGGCTTGTGTGTGGAGATACGTGATTGAAAGACGGTTGGATGGTGGTTGGATGGCTGTGGTTTTGGTACAAGGCATGTATTTATATAAGGTTGGTGAGCCAGTGCGAGTTTATATCTTATATGTGTGGCCGGAGTTCCTGATAGGTCACATTTATTCTGCTCCGGTTATCGCACGTTTGCTTTTTCTTTTTTTAAGAAAGTCGCACTTATTGTTATCTCCTTGAGAGACGATCGTTTCTGATAGCCTATTCGTATCACATGCAGCAGTCTGTGGTAACGGTTGCGTGTAGCCAGGGTCTCCATTTCTCCGTAGGCATCTCTTGCACTAGTTGAAGGATAGCCCTCGAAAGACCTAATGAAACCTTGTGAGTCCCAATGTCTCAAAACCCGTGAAATGTGCGGATTAAAGTTTGGAAAGGCAATACGGCTGGGTTCTTCATAGTTGAAACTAAGATTGAGAGTGTCGGATAAACTTATGGAATTTGCGAAAAGCAGTGCGGAAAGAGCCTGAGTCACGTTGCTCCATGGCATGACAATCGATAGAGTAACAGGATCGGATTTTGAGCCATGGTCACATGACGGGGTGTCGGAGTGACTGTTTCCCCTCACTTAGTATAGGAAGGCGTCATCTCAAAAATGGAGGAATGCTGCAAAAATGATGCGTGTATGATTTTATTACGAACTGTTGAGTCTTTGGAAAAAGGATTACACAAATAGACTCTTGATCTGTTGAAGGAATGGACTGCAGATGCCACTATCCACAGGCAGAGTTACAAAACTTTCAGTCCCACCTACTAATTTGGACTACATACCACCACAAATTCAATTGATTACACATCAAGAGTCAAGCTCCAATACCACCTTCTGTGTTGCCAAACAATATATACAAGCCTATTTACATCACGGAATTATCCTGATTCCGGCGCTCTGACGCCCTATTTACTTTCTCCTTAAACTTCTCCAGCATTCATAATTATTTGTCCAACTCTCCGCTACTGATTCAACATCTTTGTATTAGCCTTCTACAAGGCTGATTTTTTTTTTCATTTTTTGATTTCAGATCAGGCGAATATTCTCTCACTGCTCAACGCTTTATTTGTGCTTCTGATCTTTGAGAATATTCTCGTATTGCTCAACATACAACGACATGTCGCTCATCAAATTGCCCTCTCCACTGGCTGCGGACGGACGGTTTTCCTGGTATAATCTCTCAACCTCCCGCTTCTTTCTCTGGATCTTCTCCATTCTCTTATCCTCGCGATGGGCCCGTTTGGCTATCTTTTTCTCGCGAGCCTCGTAGTTTTTGAAGGTCTCGTAGAATTTACTGTATTGGGTCTTATCTTTGCTTGTGTCAAATAAGACAAGTTTTGTTTTGCATCCATGACACCATCTATCGCCCTTAGCGGCCTTTCTGGCATCGTGGTATATCTCCTTCCCCATAGATTTAGGCACAATCCACTTTTCGATGTTTCCTGTAGGCGTGAGCATGAGCATTATCACATGTCCTTTTCTTTTCATTGGAGATAAGATGATTCTTGCCCAGTTCTCCGGATTTTCAGATTCGTATACCTCGCTTGTCAATGATTCTATAAGCTTGCTAGCCTCCTGTTCTCCTCCCTCTTCCTTGAGAAGCTTTTCTATGTTATCAGTAATTTCATTGATTTTACTCCGCTCCTCTTGAATCTTAGATATCGTTTGCTTGTCGTCTGCAGTTCTTTCGACCACCAAATAACTGAAATTTGCCTTCTCATACCCTTTACTATCGGCACGTCCACTTCCTGGCTTGACCGAGCGGCTTGCAGTAACTGCCATTCCGTCTTTTTCATCTTCCCATTTGGAAGACAATAACGCACCACGCTTCATATCAATAGTGAAACGAGGTCTGACCACTGAAGCATTGAACAGTAACCAGTTCAAATTCGACCCCTTAGGATAGTTATAGTACACAGCGGTGTTCATTTGTAATGGACACTTCAAATGATTAGGGTATGGAGCAACGATGTTGATATAATAATCGCAGTTCATCACAGCCTTTTTAAATTGCTCCTTGGTGTCAACTGCTGGAAGCTCTTCAAATTCTTCTAGTAATTCTGCCTCAAATTCCAAGTCTTCCTTTTTCACATCTCCAAACTTGTCGTTCAAATTTTTGGCAAAATCCAAATCTTCACTGGTGATCACAGCTTCTTCGGTATCAAACTTTTGAGGTTTTATGGAAGACCCACGTATCCAGGGTCTAGGTATCTTCTTGAACTCATATCTTGAGAAGTTTTCTGGTCTGATCATGATTTGTCTTGCACGTGCAATACTTTCAAATCCTAATGGATTACCACGCTCCACAATCACTAAGTGGCCCTTTGGCTCCAAAAGGCGTAAGTAACTTTCAACTGAGTCATCGATACCTAGCGGGAATCTCTCCTGGTCCTTCAACAACTGGTGGCTTATTATAATCAAATCGTATTTCTTGTTTGTTGATCCAGGTAATCTGTCCAAGAAATTCGTCTTGGTATGTATTCTGTTAGTGTCCACCTTTCCGATATATTCACCCTCTTCCAAGTCATCTTTGAACTTTTTCTTGGTCTCTTGAGATTTGCTTTCTTCGTGGCCATCCTCTTCCAAGGATGTCTGTGGTTCCTCAGTTTCAGTCACAAGCTTTTTATAGTACTCATTCAATTCCTCAACCACTATTTCATTGAGTTGACGATTCAAAATGATCTTAGCTCTGTCTTTCATGTGTTTCACTCCTTCAGCATTCCCTGTAATATATGCATCTTTTACCTCTGGGGAGTAATCGTCTCCAAGTAACTCATTCAAAGCAACAATTCCAGTAGCAGGCCCATAACCAACATCTAGTACCCTTTGTGGACAAAATTTCTTGCCTGGATGGTTGAGCTCGTAACTGTTTTTCAATTCTTTCAAAACCAGAATGATAGAAGCATAGTTTTGCAAGAAAATCGTTGAGACATGGGCATCGACCTCAAGCTCACTTCTCAAAGGCTGGTGAAGGCCATTATCATGCATTTTCACGAAAAGTCTTGCGGCCTCGGTTCTTAATGCCGATAATGGCTTATACACTCTGACAATGTTGTTATCTATGGCTCTTGAAATTGGTACCGGTAGGTTCACTTGTGCCTCTGAAACAAATTTACCGTCCAAAGTTGATCTCAAATATCTTCGCACTTGAGAGTCTTCTTTGCTTGTCTCACTCGTCTCCTCCTGCGATTGTTTTAGTAACTCTTCCCTCGATATGATTTTGATCCTGGAGTTACTCAAGGGAGTCACATCTTCTTTATCGGAACGCACAAGCATTCCATACGTTTCTGAGTACTTCAATGCATTATATTTCAATATCGTTCCCGCCTCCTCCTCTGGGTTTCCATCTACCACAGATGATGCGTGTCCTATAAAGTCGTGCTGTGGTTGATTGGAATCATTGACAAATTTAGGATTATCGGAGGTCACCAAATCTTTCGTTGTGTACAACGGCTGTGCAGTATGAATTTTTCTTCGCAAAAGGGCGCAACTAGCACTTCTTTTGAAAGCTATAGCTCTGAACATCTTTGTTTTTGAGTATCTCCGGCTGAGTCTAAGCACCAATCACAGATATAATGTGAATAGGTTCGAAATACGTTATGAAAATTTTTTCAGTCTGCTATGTTTTATTTTTTCCACCAAATTGCAACCATCGGTTTGGAAGCCCTGATGCGATGAGCTTTCATTTTTTCTCCTCTGCATGCATCGAGGCACTCTGCTCGGAATTTTTCAACATCATAGCTGATTGCCACTGACTGATTGTGAAAATAATAAAGAGCAAAATTGTGAGAATTTGAGACTGGATTCCAATTTGCTTTACTAAAAAAGACTTTCACTACATGAAATTATGCTGGTCTTAACATTAGATACTCTTTTTTGGTTTTATACTTCTAATAATGAATTTACGTTAATGGGTTTACAGGAATTGACGAACAAATGGTTTTAAAATTTATTGCGAGTATAAAACTCAAGCAAAGCAAAAAAATATATTTAAATGAAAATGATAACCTTAGCCAGAGATTGGAATTTTTTTGACGTTTTCTACTGGCTTCTTAGGCTCAACTTTTGGGATCGTCACATGGAGAACACCATTAGTATACTCAGCTTTGATATTGTCTTTATCGAGTGAGACGTCACTACCAAATCTAATCTTTCTTTCAAAAGATCCTGTCTTTCTTTCGCGATAGTAGCTGTTTTCGTCCTCTTTCTTCTCAATGTTGACTTCAGGAATTTCACCACTGATAGTTATTTCGTTTGTTTCTTCGTTGAAATCCAAGTTGATGTTTTCCTTGGTTGCACCAGGTATTGAAGCATGAAGATCGTAGTTCTTCTCGTTATTTATCACATCAACAGGAGGAACTATATTGAAATCGTTCTTGAATACAGAGCCATCATTTTCAAGGAATGGTCTGAATAGCTCGTTCAATGGGTTATGCTTTTGTTTCTTGGTCAACTTGTTCTCAGAAGATGGTGCGGCATGCTTGCAGCTGCCCCTAGCACATTTTTTACCTGCACATTTGCCTTTGCAGTCCTTGCATGAGTTGTCACAAGCAGCTAAAGAAGAACTTCTTGGTGTCGAGGAGCGGCGATTCACACGACTTGGAGAGACTCTAGTTGTGGTTTCAAAATCTCTATTCAAGGTGTCTAATAAGTCCCAGAATGGTGAGTTGTTGAAGTATAAAGCCATGATTGATTATTGAGTAAATTGTTTTTGAAGTAGAAACTTTTGAGATAAGGAAAAGTTGATAAAATGAAATATTTCTGTGATTTGTGATTGATAAGTACAGTAAAAGAGTAGGTAAGACAGCACAAGAATTTTCAGCTAGACGAGTTTTCAAGGTCCTTTTATACTGATTTGTTGCAGCAAACAGCGAACAGAAAACAGATACCGCTATGTATGTTGAAAAAGTTCCAGAAAGGTACAGATTTTTCCAGAAGGCCATGGAATGTTCCTTTCGTGCTAAATAAAAACCGAATTCCAAAGAAATTCCTAGAATTTTGGTCATGTGCCACAAACATCATTTTCCTGCAGTAAATGATTTTGGTTCTTAGTTTGACGCAAAACGTGATTTGAACTTGATCGAGGGGTGAGTTGTAAGTAGGGGGAAATAAAACCACTTGAAAAACGTTTGACCACTTGAAAAACTTTTGAGAAGCGTATTGTTATGCAGGCTCTGAACATAGCTCACCGTTCCTTTAGTTAATTGTAATAGTTCCTTGACTGCACAAGCTTTTCGTTTTATGAGTGGGAGGCAATTGCCTAAGCATTTTAGCTTCATTTTCCGCGCTTCCTCTTTTGATAGAGTTTAATGTTTGTGTAAGTTCATCACAGCAAAGCCATGTGTAGCTACTACTCAGAGCGTTAAATGTTCCAAAATCATAACTGGAGCGGAATGAACATATAAAAACTAAATGAGCACTGGAATTCTATGTCAAGGCATGTTTTGCAGGCAATTGAGTTGGTAGGGAAGGTGGAAAGATGTACGTCGTGATTTTGCTTAGTGGTGCCGGGATTAGAACAGCGGAACATATTGACTCCGACAAGGATCATGCTTGACTGAGTCGATCCAGGATTTGAAGCTGTGACACAAGCTTTTTCTAGGGATATGTGCCTGTAAGAAAGACATTGTCTAGGGTTGTGTTTGACTAATTGTGAATTATAAAGTTCTGATTTACCTGGTGAGATGTTTAGCGTTTGTGACTCGTGTCTTAGCATGGTATGAAGCACTAACCCCCATGACATAGTCCGACCTTGGTAAGGTATGTCCATTTGCGCGTTAATATAGCCCGGTATGGTGAAATCAATGGCTGATTTTGAGGAGCGAACAATCGTTTACCCAAATTTTTATGTCTCTACTTCTGGAGCTAAGTTGGAGATACCGCATCACACAAAACCTACAGCAAAGAGCTGTCGAATAATAAAATGATTTCAGCAGAGTAACTAGTTCAAAGAATGTTCTCATCTGATCTGCGACACCTTTAAATACGAAGCATCCCTACCTGCTATGCACTGGCACTTGTCCATGTTTTTCTCTTTTTTTAACATTATCGACCCATCAACATATCACGCTGCTCAGAATAATGGCTGAAGATTCAGCGAAAGTCTGGAATAACCGGTTTTGGGTCTGCCACCACTGCGATATAAGATGGAACTACGTGAAACGATGGTGCTGCCTATGCACGCAAGAGGTGTGCCCAATGTGTATCGATTGCAGTACCAACAGGCCGTTTGGTAAGAAATTGTCGTCGGAATTCATTGAACAAAACTGGGTTAGATTCAGCAAAGGCAAAGGCAAGAAATGAGAAGTTTATATGGAATTGGCTGAAAAATTATGATTCTTGAAGAGTATTTCTATGCATTGACATTCAGGACATATATGTAAGACACAATGCGTTTTTGAGAAGCTATTGGTGCAAGAGTAGTGATTGTCAATATCAGATATACTGGCTTGCTTAAGTACGCGACGTGCAGTTAAATCTGAAACAAGAACAGCGGGTTATCTTGCCTTCAATACGTTCTACTCATGTCTAATTCATAGCCAGTCAAGTCCAATATATTTAGCATATACGATGTATCTCAAAACTGTCATGATTTGCACTGATCACGACGTGTACCTATATATAACATGATAAAATTGTTCAAGGTTTAGGAACATGCAAGCTCTTCGAGATAAAGCAGCATCCGTGCAAAACGAACAAAATTGAAAGAGTATGGAACTCAAAGAACGAGCCCTCAAAAAGAATTCCACCAGGCAAGCCCAATTTAGCATCGTACCAGTCTTTGTAGACAAAGAAGGCCATCAAACCAACAAGGAACAAACTTGTAGGAATCGGAAGCCCCTCAAAGTATTTAGATTTTCCACCCTTGTCTTTAGGAATATTGTTAACAGTGACGTTGAAACGGGCTAAACGGGTCAATCCACAAAGAACAAAGAAACTCAAGATCAACCCATCAATGGTCGTTTGGAAACCGAGACTAAAAGCAATTGCTGCTGGAGCCACTCCAAAACTGACAAGATCAGCCAAAGAGTCTAATTCCTGGCCCATCAAGGAGGCACGGTTTCTCAATCTTGCAACACGGCCGTCAAAGAAATCGAAGAACAACCCCAAAAGAATGAAAAAGTGGGCTCTTTGAACATAATGTGATTTTCCGGTCAAAGTAAAGCGCAAGCACGAGATAATAGAGTAGAATCCAGAGAATCCATTGAGACACGTGATGCAATCAGCCAAATGCAAGGTGCGGATCATGTTGAAGTGTCTGTTATCGTTGAAAAAGCCTGCAATATCGCTCTCATTTGGAGGGTCTAAAGGCGTCTTAGGCAAGGAAAACAACGACGAGCTTCTCTTGAGCAAGGTTGGCTTTTGAAAGTCCTCTGCGGACCCATCAACAACCTCAATGGCCGAGGATCTGGCTTCTGGTTCTGGATCAGACATTTTTATGGTTCAATTGATGATTTTTGGTTGTCTATGTACGTGATCCAGAGGGCATAAGCTATGAGCAACTTTCCCTTTTTTGTTTTCTGATTTTTTTTGATAATATATTTGTGGGTTTTTTCTTGCTACTTTTCCTATTTTTCTACCTGAAATTTGTGCGCGGAACCTTAGTAGTGGTGGTGATTTAGCCTCTTTAGACATGTGTCTGAAGAGAATGAAAAGGGGCTGTAGTTTTGGCATTGCATTAAAGGAAGGTGACGTAGAGGCGAAGCAAAGGGCATGCAATTGGATAAGCGGGGAACTCGATGTCAGCTGCAAGAAGAGAATATTGAACCCTTTCTATGGTACTAACGGAAAAGAAAAAACTGCTGGGATTCACATGTGATTGGCTGGGGTACGTTTTTGATGGGTACGGTCAACATGTAGAGGTATTTGCTGTAAGTGGCTGCAGAAGGTAGTACTCATAAGTGCAGTGTAAATCAAAAATAACAAAGTATTTTTGTTGTGAGGGGAATCGAAACGTTAATGCAGACAAAGCCAGATTTACCTATGATGCATGATTCATTTACTCCAAGCAATCATACGGTTGGTTGGTCAGTTCAAATGAAGCTCATAATGCAAATTTTCTACACTTGAATAAGTTCACTAAATTTTACATTATCACTTAACTAATTAGCCTATTTATCTTCCTTAGAGTGATGCTTGTGCTTATGCTTGTGTGACTTGTCCTTCAGCTTCTTCTCGTCCTTATCCTTCAGCTTCTTCTCGTCTTTGTCTTTCTTCTCCTTTTTGGACTTGTGCTTCTTTTCCTTCTTGGCCTCTTTTGTCTCACTGTCTTCATCGTCATCCTCGGACTTTCTCTTACGCTTTTTCAACTTGCTTTCGTACTCTTCCTCTTCTGGAGCAATATAGTCCTTTTGTTTCTCCAAGTCGTTCTCCTTCTTCTTTTCCTCCTGCTTGGATCTCTTCTCCTCCAACTTCTTTTGTTCTCTTTCCTTCTTTCCCAAGAAATACTCACCACTTTCAATTTGGAGATCGATCTTTCTAGGAGTTTGGGCTGGTGGGAACGGAGTGTAGACCTTCTCGCTGTCCTTCGTCTTGTTCTGCTTAGGCTTCTTACGTGCAACGTTTCTCTTCTTGAAGTTAGGCAAAAATCTAGACCAATCCTCTTCGGCCAACTCTGGTTTCTTAGCCAATTCTCTTTTGATCATCAATTCCTTGATATGGTATATTGGATGTATGTTTTTCATGCAGTCCTCGACGACTCTTCTCAAAACCTTCAAACCTTTGTGGGACCCCATGGCACTGACGGTGTTTCCCTGCACCAATATGTAGCATTCGGTCAAAAGCTCCAATGCCTTCAAGGTGTTTCCTTGAGGCCCAACAAGTCTTTGTCTTCTCTTGACAAAACGCTCCTTATTGGCAATGTTGCTTCCAATCTTTATCACGTCACAGGCAACTTCGTCTTCCAATATTTTCACAGCCTGTGGGAATGGCACTGATCTTGCCAACAACTTAATCAAATCACGGGCCTTGAAGATAATATATGGATCGTAGGTCTTCAAAGTGGTTTTGACAGTCATCGAACCTTCCACCAAGTTTAACACACAAGCAATATGGCATTTATCAAGGGCTTTGGTGACGTCTGCCCATATCGACTTCAAGTATTCTTCTCTGTATTTTGGGAAAAGGGTCATGAAAGATGATTCCTCTGCAAATGGCAACCCGGACTTGTTATCTTCCGGGTGGAATTCTTCCACCTTCCATTTGTCTATGTCGGGAGTATCCCACGGCTTGTCTTTGTTATACGTGCTAGGCATTGTGTTTTGTTGATTTATGCTTTGTATGCTATTAGAATGACAATTATAAAGTGTTCTTCTATGTGTTATGTTAAGATCTATTGAGCCAATATTTCACGATGAGGTTAGAGGTAAAAATTTTTTTTTCATGCAGATTTTTTTCTTTTTCATACTAAATTTTCACTGTGTTACCCGCGGTTAAGTGGATCCAAGGAGGTGGGTGTATGAAGAGGATCCATCAATTGGTAATGGCATATTGGCCTATGGTTAGCGGCTGCATTGATCTAAGCTGGGCTGTTTGGTTGGAATATTATTTCATCTTGATGTGTGCTACAGAAGGTGAATAAGCTGTTTTTTCCTCTGTTTTTGTTCTATTACTCGAGAACGCATGTTGATGAGCTCTTCAGCCAGTCATCAACGCACATGCTATTTATTGTCTCCTATTCACGCCACTCTATAGACTATAAATAATCTCTGTACTTTTTGTAGTTCTCGTTGGTGTTCAAAATTTTATCAGCCGTGGCAATATCTATGTTTATATCTTCAATTAACGCCTCTTTAGTGGTGTAGTCCAATTCTGGTCTAATGTATCCCAAAACATTGAATTTGATCTCGGCCCCGTAGAAGTTGTCCTGGAATTTGTGTATTATATGAAGCTCTGCCGTCTTCTGCTTGTTTTTGTAGAAGGGGTTCCAGCCAATGGACATGACGTGATTGTATTTGGTATCTAATTCCTCCTCACGAAGGGCACCACCATAGTTGAATTCCACCTCTCTGTGGCCCGTCTCGTTTTCCTGAAGCACAAACTCCTTCTTTTTGTTAGCACCAGTGACCAATTGGCAGTAGCCAAAATAAACCCCTGTATCCAAACGCTGAAACTCTGGCGACAAGTTGTCGATGGGCAAATTGGCTGTAGGGCATCCCAAATCAGAGGACCCTCGTCCGAATCCCGATACAATTACCGACGACTCTTTAAGAGGAAAGGGAGCCACTACTTTATCCGGAATATCTACTTTGGGTCTTGTCATCGGTGAATGAACAAAGCTGCAGTATGCAATGCGATATTCTGTACTGCTGTATGTGCGATGTACGTGTGCTGGTTGATTTATTCACCGAGATGCTGCCTCTTCTCTATTCTTGTTTTTCTCCTTTCTTACGCAATTGCCTCTTTTTTGGCAGTTTGGCTGGGAGAAAATGTGGCTGATGAAACTCAAGTGGGAAAAATAAATGATCGGAAATACCATCAAAAAAGCAAGTAAATTTCTTCTACACAGGCAAGCTGCACTTGTATGCATATTTGGACGGATTTTATATAAAACGTCCAACTATCCTGGTGAAATTTAAATCATTACTTTTATTCCAGTAGAGATTATACCACTCAAGCCACACACAAATAGCAACAACAAAATGTCAGCAGACGAATATAACAAACGCGGGGAAGAGGCCTTGGAGTCTGGAGACTACAGAGGTGCCTTGAACTACTTCAATCAAGCGATCAACGAGTACAACCATCCAAAGTTTATTGCCAACAGGGCCAGAGCACTTATTGGGTTAGGGGACTTGAGCAATGCCGAAACAGACCTTGAATACGCCCAACAAAACGACCAGCAAACCCCTCATGTGCAATTGGCTCTTGGGGAGTTAAACGTCAAGAAGGAGAAGTACCAAGAAGCAACCCAGCACTTTGAAAAGGCTGCACATCTCAACTCTGATTTCCACAGTCAGCATGTGGAGAACCAATTGAACAAGTCATTGAACCACCTCTCTGGATTGTTAGGCCAGTCTGTCAGCCAAGACAGAACCTTGGGATCCCAGGAAAAGGGGCTTTCGGATGTTCTTTTGAGTCAGCTTACAGGGGGGAATGGATCCACTTCCTCTAAATTTGCATTGATCAGCAAACTTTTCAGCAAGAGCAATGGTACCTCAGGACAAGGCGGTGCGGGATCTGGCAGCTTAGGAAGTTTGGGGCCTCTTGTTGCCACCTTGGCTTCAAGTCTTGGAGGCCAAAATGGAAAAAACCTGTCTGGCGGTGCTGGGGGTCTTTCCTCTTTGCTCAGTTCCTTCGCATCCAGCAGTGGTTCAGGTTCAGGCTCTCATTCGGGCTCTGGAGCCGCTAACGGTGGATTAGGTAACTTGAGCGATTTGATTAGCGGGTTTACCAGTGTCATGGCTCAGAATAACGGCGGTCAGCACCAAAGCGGTGGCTACTCGCAACAAAGCGGTGGCCAACAAGGTGGATATTCTCAGCAAAGCGGTGGATATTCCCAGCAAAGCGGTGGATATTCTCAGCAAAGCGGTGGATATTCCCAACAAAGTGGTGGACATTCTCAACAAAGTGGTGGATATTCTCAAAACCAAGGTCAACACCAAGGTCAACAACAACACCAACAAGGTGGCAGTAGCAATGGTGGGTTTGGTAACTTGAACGATCTCATCAGTGGATTCACCAGCAATTTATCTCAAGGAAATGGTCAACAGGGTGGAAGTGGAAGCGGAAATGGTGCCAACTACGCCCAGTTTGCTTCTATGGCTTCTAACTTCTTGAAGAAGCACTGATTTTTTTGAAACATGAAACCACCAGTCCTGTATGGACGGATTATCAAAGCTATGGCTATTTATGTACGACTGTTATCTAAATATATGCGAAATTGAAAACCGGATCTTGAAAACCTGGACTAAAATATAAATTGGATAACTTCTATATTACACACTTATGAATCTGCATATTTCCACACTGATAAAGTTCACTACCATATCTTTAACCGACTTTCTTATCACGTAACAACAAAAAACTCCTCGGGAGTATAAAATTTCAAGCTTGCATTCTCGGCAAACTTCAAATCACTGTCACTGAAATCTTTAGGTCTGCCAGCAGCATCGCCAACATAAAAACTAGACTCAAGATCGACTTTTTCTGTAGCGAGGCCAGACAACGATGCAAAGTCTGCGACAAATTGACTCCACATACCCACTGATGGCTTGCGGAAGTTGAGAAACGGATTTTCCTCCTTGGGGACGTTCAGATATTGTTTTTTTAAGTCGGCAGGCATCTTTGGCGACGCGTACAAGAGAACGTTAGATATTCCATGCGTTTCCTTTAGTTCCGTATATATCAACTCGCATTTCTTGGTGAAGTTCTGATACGATTTGGCTACTTCTTTGGCAACCATTGCTCCCTGGTTGGAGAATATCACTATTAACGCGTGCTTCCCCGCGATTTCTTTCAATTTTTCGACGGTATCGTCGTTGAACCACGTCCAGTCTTCGTAGCTAGTTGCAAACTTGCGCCCCGACTTTGTCTTGATCAACGTCCCATCCAAGTCAAAACAGGCAAAGCTGGGGCTTTCTGGTATATCTGAGAGGATTCCTGAAATGTTTGTGGGCATCATTTTTACCAAATGCGGCCTTGTTTCCCACGATATAAACTTGCCCAGCTTTTTGAGACCTTGCGATGCGATACCTCTCTTAGCGGTCACATTGGAGGCACCCACAGACCTCTTTGGTTTGGAGATTTTTCCCGAATTTTTGACAAGCGACAAAATATCCTTCTTCATCGTGACCGGCTTGAATTTTCATGTTCATAACAATAAGGCTGCTCTGATACTGGCAATTACCATCAAGAGCTAACCATCCATAAATGAAGCACCATTTTCACTGATTGAAATTTGCGCGCACTTAGCAATGTACATCCAGCATTTCGTTCCCCAGCTATGATTTGTGGGTTGGAAAAGAAAAAAAATCAATGAAAAAATTTCAGCTAACCAGAAGGAGCCCAATCGTTGACAGACCTCTGATAGGAAGAGGACTGAATAACCGTAACAATATTATATGAACACAATTTGATATCACATCATAGAGGAAATATGTCGTTAGTTCATTTGGCAGACGTGTGTGCACATCTTCAGAACTGTGCGCGGGTGAATTCCAGCATTGTGAAAATTCCGTTCACCAGATTGCATTTGAATGTCTCGCTAGCATTATACAAGCAGGGATTTGTGTCTGCAGTGGCAAGAGGTTCCAATATAGCACCAGACTCTCCAGAGACGCCAGTGGAGGTGACGCCAGACAATATTGCCACAAGAAAACTTTGGCTCACATTGAAATACAGAGAGAACCGCCCGGTCTTAAACAAGATATCATTGATCTCCAAACCTAACTCGAAAATAAATCTCTCCCCTATGGAGATTAAGGCCTTGGCCTCTGGTCTCATGGTCAGAAATATCAAACCTATCCAGCCTGCGGAGACTGTGTTGGTGAAGTTGGATTCTAAGACGGTTGTGGATGTGCAAGAAGCCGCAGCCAAGAATCTCGGAGGGATGGCCTTGTGTAGATTCAGATAGATCCTGAGGTGCATGTCAATCGAACATTCGTGTATATATTAATAAACTCATAGTGTGTGTTTTTGCTAACTCGACAATATCTATGTAAACTTTCTGCGTTCATCATAATACCCTATGCATGTTTCCATAAAGCTACACATATCTACATCCTTCCTAAGTCCAACCGAGATCTATATATGAAGTTATACAGCACTATATCTCAAACACGGGACCAAACCCTACTGATCTCCACGATGTCATGTCCAAATCCCAATCCTTCCATTTCTCAAGGTGTTTCTTCAAATCGTCGTAGTTGTTAGCAACATCATGTCTTTGTATCTGACCGTATCCTGGACTTGCAGCACCTGTAGCCATAGGAAAAGATGTCTGTGGAGAAGCTCCTCCTGGTGTTGCAGCCTGGAACTGTGGCTGATAGTAATCTGAGAAGAAGGAAGGTTTTCTAAGCTCTGTGGCTACCCCTGTATTAGTATGGCTAGTATTGTTATTTATCAGGGCCAACAACGATGCAGATTCATTAATCTCCCCGAGGGCTTCTTCATCTGAATGAATGCCGCTATCTACTCTCTTTCGGCTGAGCTTAAGTTTTAGTTCATTAACTGTTTCTTTGAGAGTCTCAATTTCGTCTAAAAGATCCATTTTCTCAAACTTCAAGTTGGAGTTTTCCTTTTTGTATTTAGCAATATCGGCATGTGCTTCCTCAAGTTGCTTTTGCAATTCTGCTATTTTGTTTTCGGCTATAGACGGAGGCTCCTTCAATGTGTCGTTTGACACAGGCTCGCCATCATCAGATACTTTTAAAGTGCCAAAAATGTCGTCAAGCTCGGTTCTCTGGTTGTCAGCACCAAAAAGATTGTCGAGCGAGTCATTTGGTTTTGCTATCTCAACCTCCTTTAATTCTTCAATTGGAGGTGCTTTTGGTTCTTCTTTTAATACTTCAGCTGGTTGATCTTTTGGTTCTTCTTTCGTTATTTCAGCTGAAGTATCTTTTGGTTCTTCTTTTGGTTCTTCTGAATGTTCTCCAGCATCTTCTTTGGCCTTTGCCGAAATCTCTTTTGGTTCTTCCTTCACATCAAAAATCTCCACAGGAGTGCCCTCTTTTGTGTCCTCGTTTTCGTCCCCTGATTCAGCAACATCTTCGCTGGATTCCTTTTCTTTCTTCTTCTTGGTCTTCTTTTTATTCTTTTTCTGCTGTTGTTTCTTCAACTTCTCAAACTAGCAAAGAGTGTCAGTATTTAAGATCAATGTGTTACCATGTATCAATAGACAAGTACCTGTCAAGCAGTATCAAACGCTTACCTTCTTTCTTGCTGCTTCTAACTTCTCCTCCTTGGAGAGCTCTTCAGGAGCCTCAGCTTTCTTTGGGGTGTTTTCTTCTGACATTGTATCAGTATTCTATCAAGCAAATCTACTCTGCACTCAAATAGTTACAGATCATTTATTCCATACTGTAAAACTATAACCGGCGTATCTCACGACCTCCTTTAATCGCACGTTTCGCTTTTCCTCGATTTTTGGCCTCGATCGTGACCCGTCAAGATGGAACCGCTTTAACAACGCTCATAACCATTATCCATCACAATGAATCCAGCTGGTAGCAACGCTCGTAACCAGTATTGCATGCCCTTTCCAGTGCCCTGGGCGGTCATCGATGATTCCATCGAACAGTCGGGAATCTTTTCATGTCTCACAATGCACTAAAAAACCCCAAAGAAGGTCGGAGAAAAAATAGGAATTATATAAAAATTGCAAAATTTCTGAACTGAGTTTGCCCCTCTCGTCCACTCCACTGCGATTGACACCGTAGCTATAAATCTATAGGCTCTATTACAGAGAGTGCGGAAACTTCTTTCCGATTAGGACACCGAAGAATACACAATACATATCAGACGCAATGACTAGAGGTAATCAGAGAGATAAGGCTAGAGAAAAGAACTTGAAGAAGCAGGCCAATCAAAAAAAGAAGCTCACAGGGGATCCTAAGAAGAGACAGGAAGAAAACGCCCGTAAAATTAACGAGAAAAAAGCTGCTATTGCTGCTAGAAAGGCCGCAGAAGCCGAAGCTGCTGCCGCTGCTGCAAAATAGGCAAGGCGGAAGCATTAATGATGAGTTACAGCAGCAGTGCTGTACTTCGTTTCCTCGGAGCCGATGTATGTAACAGACAATTTTAATATATGATAATCACAACTAATGTCAACTTTTTGGTTTGGGATTCGAACCCTCAATCATTTGTATTAGCGAGGTAGGTAGTGACTGAAATTACTATCCAGTCATTTATGCTTCAAATATAAGTAATGGTTCTTGAGGAATCCAAGAGTGTCAAAATTTGGAATAACTCTAATTTGGCTAGCCAGGTAAGTGGAAAGAAAATGTACGATAAATCAAAGTCGCTCTTAATGGTGGGAACAAAGTTACTTTTGTAGCAATCAAAGCTCTTCATAGTAGTGAAGAGCTTGTGGGATATGCAATGTAAAAATGTGAAAACTGATATTGATTCTACTCTTTCATGGGTTGGTTGAAACATAGCGGAATAAATTCACTTGAGTATATTTGTTGTTGGCTTCCAGTAATGAATTTGGCATCTCCTGATTTACAGATACGTAAGGAAATAGTGTCGAGGATGTAATGCTGACTCTCTATGAGACCTTAACACTAAGAGAGTCACTGCGTAGCACGGACACAGTTTCTTGTTCATTAATGTTACGCTTTTTTATTTTATGGGTACCAGAAAAGACGCCTGGAGCTGTGCATATTTTCTAGAGGTTGGGCAACGCTCTGTGGGGCCTTCAAAAGTAATAGTTCTGTGCTTTGCACTTGATTTGCATGTGTCAAGCTCTGGGCGTCCCAACGTATTTAGAAAGACTGGCCACCCATTCCAGCTTTCTGATTACGGGCCCTTCAGGTTAATGTGGAAGCAGTACGGTAAAGCATAGGAACAACCGTACTACATAACCAGGGCGCCCGAGAGGTATAATTCAAAAGCCGAGCAGAGTATTAAAGCTGAACAGAGCAGAAATACCTCAATAAAGATTAACAACTGCAAATTAATTCTCGCAGTTTGGCTCAGCGACACTTGGGTGTCGTTACATGTCTTTTCAACGGATCTAAAAATGCCACAAACCCCTGCAAACATCCATCACCACCTGTTTCAGTTGTAGCCATCTTAACGTCCATGAGTATTTTTCTTGTTTTGTCCGTTTGTCCTTGCCTCTCCCTCTCTCTGTTTAGTTTACAAGATACTACATAATAATACATATATTGATTTTGTCATCTTTCTTATCGAATAGTGGCTATTTCAGATGAGCCTCATCAGCTATCTTTAATGCTGAAACTCCGTAGTTCGTTTATTGACCTTCTTATTGCTCAATCGCAGTCTACAGTTTTGACAGCACTTTCTTTTTGACCTGCCTCAGCCTTATAAAATCTCCAATGTATCGAAAGCCTTGACGTATCAATCCACATGTTATCCATTTGCAGGATATCGAACTATTGACGGATGCCCCTGTCACGTGATACCCGCGACGGCAAAATTTTTCAGCCAGAATCGATAAAATTTTTTTAGAGAATGAAAACTCAGCGAATCGAAACTTGAAAAACTGATCTCTTGGGCCATTGGATGCTATATATGTAACCTACTTGCTGAGATATTCCTACGTAAAGGACTATAATCATCTAAATACACACTATCTGGCAAAATGAGACCTATCAAATTGAAAGGGCACGAGAGAGCGTTGACGCAAGTGAAGTTCAACAGAGAGGGTGACTTGATTTTGTCCGTGTCGAAGGATTCGGTGGCCTCCATCTGGTATTCATCTAACGGAGAAAGATTAGGGACCCTTGAAGGCCATACTGGTACAATCTGGTCTATTGACGTTGATGCTGAATCAAGATATGTTGTCACGGGGTCAGCTGATTTCAGCATGAAGTTGTGGGAATTAAAAACCGGCGAGTGCTTGTACACATGGACTTTTGACACCCCAGTGAGAAAAGTTGAGTTCAACCCAGCCCAGGATCAAATTCTTGTGGTAATCGACAAAGTTATGGGATTTAGTGGTGAAATAAGAGTTTTGAGTTTCAACAGAGAGAATTTGAGAGAACAAAACCCAGAACCATTGGTGAAAATAATTACCCAGGAGGGTTTTGAAAAAGTGACTGTGGCTTCCTTCTCCTACTTAGGCAAATACATACTCGCAGGACACAACGACGGGTCTGTGACGAAATATGACGCAAAAACAGGAGAGTTGTTGATGTCATCGAGAACTATTCACGAAAAGCAAATCACCGACTTGCAGTTCTCCCAAGATCGCACATACTTCATCACATCTTCAAAGGACAAGAGTGCGAAGTTGTTGGATGTTGAGAAATTGAAGGTGTTGAAGGTTTACGAGACCACTGACCCTATGAACTCTGCCACAATCACCCCAGTGAAAGACTTTGTTATCTTGGGAGGTGGTCAAGATGCCAAAGATGTTACCACCACCAGTATGAAGCAAGGTAATTTCGAAGCAAGATTCTTCCACAAGATTTTCGCAGATCAAATCGGAACAGTCAAAGGCCATTTCGGTCCTTTGAATTATGTGGCAATTCACCCGAAAGGAACCTGCTATGCCTCTGGAGGAGAAGATGGTTTCATCAGATTGCACCATTTCGATCCAGACTATTATGAGTTCAAATACGATGTTGAAAAGACCGCAGGTGTGAATTTTGCCGATAATTGAGATAGTTTTGTTCCAAGTGATGCAATAAGTACAAGATTAATATATTAGTCATTCCGGAAGATTGTAGTGGGTATTAATGTATAGCTTGAGGTATGTTTCTTAGGAGATGTTGATGTATAGATTGTAGTATGTATTGTAATATGTAGTGTAGTCACGGGCAATTAAGTATCTCAAACATTTGGCATTTTTATATAGATAGATAGATAGGTAGGTAGGTAGATAGGTAGATCGATAGATAGGTAGATAACATGCATTTCGTTTCAACATTCTAAACTACTTTGTAAAGTTTATCACGCGTCGCTGGCGATATGGAAGTATCAAATAAGAAAAAGTTGCAAGGCATAAAACCTCGCCTTGAAGTATTTCGGTGGTTATTTGCTCTCCGTGTGTAATGCCAATGTTGGCCATTATTGGAGCAAGAACTTCACAGTCGGTTTGCATCGAGGATACGGATTATCAAAAGGTGTAGTACCCCACAAAGTTGCAAATACCTCATCATTATTGAGCTGTATTCCTGTTATGATTACGACCATCTGTTGTAACATTCACAATTATGAGACTACACATTGTATGCTATTCTCCCTAATGAAAACAGACATGGGCTCAAATCCTGGGTGTAGCACCCTACATTTCAATTGTCCTTGTTATTATCATATATTAACCCTATATTGATCTTATGTTTCAATGCTTAAAATCACTAAATCCCATGTGCTTCATTAAATCTTCGTTAACAGGATCGAGATCCTTTGATTCATTTCCCAGCTGCTTCTTTTTTCTGTTTCTAGCCTGTCTTTTGAGGCGTTTTCTCTGAAGCTGAAGAGCTTCAAATTGTTGGCGAGCTTTGATGCGTTGCCGCATGTCATAGGCTTGACGATCGTTAGCCAATTCCTGTTCCTTCAAAATTCGATTATAGACAGCCTTTAGCTGGTCTTTGACCTCCTGTAGTGTCACTTTCCCTTTCAAATGTGATGTTTTGAAGACTGACCTCTCTAAATGCCTGGTTGAATTGATATGGCTTAAAAAAGTGAGGTTATCTTTGAAGGTCAAATTGCATATCTCACAGTAGAACCCCGATGATTTGCCTCGATGAACGGAGGTAGATGTCGTAGCCTGATTAACAAGCTGTTGTTTATTGATGTTATTGCTGAAATCATACTCTACTTTCCTTGTCGTGATGTCTTTCTTGTCTTCATTGGACTGATCCTGAGAAATTCTATCGTTATAGGCCTTCTGTTTTCGTTCGCGGGCCTGCTTTGCATATGCCTCTTTGTTCCAACTTTTTCGACCATACGAGTTGACCGAGGTCAATTCCTCAGTGTCGCTCATAGTGCAATGGAATTCAGTTGGCTTAGGTGTACGAGGCAAAGCAGCAGACAAAGTCTTAGGGATATGTTCTGAAGCTGCTTGATTTTATTTTATTCTTTCTGTCAATATGAAAAAGATTCCGAGCACTCTGAAAAATATAAGGCCCCGCAGGGTGCCCCCTAGCGTGAAAAAATGAGCCCTACTAATGGCCCTGAGCCCCCGCCTAGGGGTCCTTCGAGAAAACATCCAGGCGTTTTTTTGCGTGTGCATGAAAATGTAAAAGTGCGTAACATGGACGAACAGGTCAGGTCCATGTTATATTCTGACTGTCAATTAATCTTGAATGTTGACAGACAATAAGCCTAACTTCATTGGATCAATATTGTCTTGCACATCTGCACACTTGAAGTCCAATCAATTCCTGATAGCCAACAATAGGAGTATTCGAATGAAGCTTTTACGAAATACAACAACTCGTGAAAGAGTAGGCTTATCATCAGCTCTTGAAATATCTACGCTGCGCATCCCACAAGTTATCCAATACTGTATGAAATTTTGATCACTACAATGGTGACCATGACTTCACCATTGAGAGGTGATGACTTGGCTAGCCAAAATAGAGTTATCCTCAATCTTGACACCTTTGAACTTATTGACATTTTCCATCTCTAACATTAATTACAAAACTATCTCTGTCGGTACCTACTCTTGCTAATACGCGTGAGTGTGTGCTTTAATTCCGAGCTACACACCATCTATCTGTGATTATCATGAAATAGTAGATCTATATACAATGCTTATGTACAAGAGACGTCGATCAGAGCAATTGCTTGATATCCCCCAAATTGGACATCTTGGTCACCTTTTTGACCGTATCATAATAGTGAACGACGTCATCATTCAAAGAAAAGTAATCGATCAATCTTTCAACTGTGATAATTCTGTCTTCGAATTTGATTGACTCGTCAATGGAGTCTGGGAATCCTACCACTACCACAGGGACCGATTGCTGTTTTTCGGACGATAACTTATTGAACTTCTCTAGCTCGGCTCCAACCAACGACGATTTGACTCCAATAGGTATTGGTTTACCGAATTTTTCACACTCAAGTAATAATGGCCCGTATTTCGAATCGGCATTCTCTTTTTCTGCTTCCAACAAATCAAACACATTTATGATCACAGAATCTTTCGATAAAGCTGCTGAAGCAGCATCTGCGGCGGCTGTTGCTTGCTTAGAGTCTTTTGTTGGCAAGATGAAGACTTTGAGGTTGTTGTCGTCTGGAATCAATTTCTGTTTTCTTTTGAGACCATTCTGGATTGTATTGTATTCTTCCTCCGTGTAATAGTTTTTAGCCTTCTTATAGTTCACACGTTTAGCCACTTCATTCAATAAAATGTAACTGGACACACCAATAATCAAGACATAGTGAAATTTCAATCCACCTTTATTGGTATTGTCCTTGATTGAATAGAATCTCTGTCTTTGTCCGGCAAACACAAAGTTTTGAAATTTACGGCCTTTCGCAAGACTAGTTCTTGCGCTCCTAAAGAGGTTTAGTCTGTTCATCTTTGTATACTGATCTTCTTAACTACCGTCTAAGTGTTACAATATCTGTCCTGTATGTACGAGATCGAAAAATTTTCGTCATACTCCACTGATTTTCAGATTTTTCGTCTGATCATCAGATACTTTCCATTTTCTGGTAAACCTGTACCGAAATGTATATACCAAATATGTGGGTGATTACCTATTGCAGGAATTTTCAAACATGAGGTCAGTTCATTCAAGGAAGCTACGGTTTTGCGGTACTCTTGCAATTAAAATCTTTTAGCTATTGATTGATGGGTACTTGGACTTACAGCTATTGAGAGGATCTTACGTACGGTCAATGTATATCTTTCCTCATTTTTTTTATTTGTTTTTGTCATTTCTTTTTTCCTGTCTGTTAAGAATTGTGATGAACTTCACTAAAGGATTTGTACGAAACAATATCACAAAAATCTAATAACAAAATAGAATAACATTTACAGCGTCAGAAACAGAAAGGAAAAGGAATCTTTGGGCTTGGAAGACGAACAGTCTCAGTTTAAGCGTATTTATTTGTTGCTGATTTCATTGAAATCTATGTGACTAGATTGCATTTGTGCTACAAATATCGTGTAACTCATTTAAGATGGTATACAGAAGATTTCTCGATATCTAGGCAGGTGAATATATGACTGAGATAGATATAGCAAAAGTGAGCCAACAGGAAATTTTATAGACTGCATAATCGGGTTTAATTCATGTTGAGACACCCTCTAAATATCAAAAAAAAAAAAAAAAGACGAAGCAGAGAAAAACGTAAAAGGCGACTTGATCATCTGAATACACAGTAACGAAACGACTGACTGGCACTTTGACCTGAAAGCCAACAAGCTAAAGAGCTATCATTCTCGATAGACGGGTACAATGGACTCAAGGAATATCAGGGAAATCGCAAAACCCACTAAAAGCTCGCTAACTTGCGATGATGAATAGGAGAGAGTACGTACGTACTCAATGGTAATAATAGACCCAAAAATGCAGCTCTCAGCTACGCTAGCGTACCGTGAATTGTGGAAACCGCTAGTGCAGTTTTCCTTCATTTCAAATTGGTGCATTGTTATCGAGCACCGCACATATACGAATCTATAATAGGAAATAAAAGACAGCCATTTCAATCTCCCAGACTTGCGCTATATTAGTGGGCTTGGTGCCATTTACCAGAGACCTTAATCTAAGACTTTTCAAAAACTAAGACCTTGTCGCCATGCAATGATAGTCGAGAATTCTTTTATCGGGTCTAAAATAGCGTTTTGAAGTGAAATTTAGCGTGTATTGGTTTTGCGATAACAAACGTGCAATGCGCTTGCAGCTTGTACGCCCTAGGCTTTATGCGAACCAGCATTGCTGATAACGTTATGGAGCAACCTGAGCAGGTTGAGAACCTGAAATGAATCGAAATGTCAGTATTTAATTGGAAGGAAGCTTAAATGAAATAAGCAACGGAGATCAAAAGGAAAGGCTCAAGCCAATCAACGAGACGTACGCTCAAACGATAAAAGGAGAACCTCTATACAATCCGAAAATTTAAAACACATGTGGATATGATACAACGGGGAATAAAAAGAAAAGGGCAAGATTGAAACTGCCAAAGGAAACCCTCGAGGAACCTGAAAAGACTGAATTCCTGGAAACAAGAACGAGATTTAGCACGCTGAGGTCACTTTGTCAGGGCTATTTTTGAAATGATAGCAACAATAGCGGGTATAATAGCATGGGACAGTTGAAATAACCTCAAACATGTGGAATTCGCAAATGTCGAGGTTACTGAAGTTTTGACCTAACTGCAAATAGCTCGCAACCAAAGAAAATCCACAAAGGCTAATCAAATTGTCATGTAGAGGAAGCTTAGTGCCAGAAATAGTGGATGTTAGCATTCGTTTAGCGCAAAGTGAGTTGATGCTATAGGGTGGGCCATCTTTTTAGCGTATGCCTAAACTTTATATAAAGTATATAACATGGGAGGTTGATAAGTACAGTGTGGTTCTCAAGTTTTTAGCACGTTAATTTATCCATCAATCGGCTGCTGCCATTGACTAATTAATCAGTCAATTAACTGCTTAATTTAATCAGTCAACGAACAATTAAGACATGAACAGGAGAACTCCTAGAGGAATAAAGTGGACCGTTAATACGTGCCACACATGTTAACACACCACAAAGCACACCATAACGCACCGCAAGGCAAGGCAAAAAGCAATTCAGGCGAAACACCGAAACCATTCACCGCTTGGAAATGTTTCAGCTTTCAACAGCAATCCTATCGGCTTTTTGAATGTTGCGGAAATCTCAGGAATAGCCCCAAAGGACCTGTCGCAACTGTTTGCCTTGTAACTGTCTATCTGGAAAGCTACACTAATCGAGACGTCTAGGTACCTTTTCCGCCCACGCTGCCACCGCCTAGTGTACCACCATGCAAACTCCGCCTTAGCAAAAAAAAAGAAACACTGAAAGTTGCTAGGCGTAGGCGTAGGTCCCCTTTGAATGCGAAAAGAAAAATAAAACATACCCTTAAAGGTGCGGGTGTCCCACCATAGTAGCCGCGGAGGCAAAAATGGAACGAAAACACACACAAGGGGGTGCACCGACAATCAGCGGGCCGCCACTGATTTGCCAGTCAAAGAAGTCAAAAAGAGGGAAAGACAAGATTTTGACTTGCCTAGGCAGTATTGTTTACTATATTAGGCAAAAATGCATCTGTCCTGTTATGTCGGTCTCTACATCAGTGCGCACAGCATCCTGGAAAGCCAGGCGCACCTCATTAAGGCAGCCTCAAATGAACCTATGTACACGCCAGTACCTTTGGGGTGAGTACCGGGCACGGGTGCCCCAACAGCAAGCAAATTAAAGGCAAAAGGGACAGTCGACAGGGTGTTCCATCTAACAATAACCGGCTAAAACAGTTGAAACGTATCCATTAGATTTCTGTGAGGCTAAGTCCACAGCGTTCCACCTATGCTTTGCGGTATGTGAGTGTGGTGCATTAATGTCATATAGCATATGGTAACTAAAATCTGTTTCATGATCTATTTGTGTATATAAAAAATGCAGTTGTGGAACATAGGTTGCTGCCCTTGCCACACTGTATGGTGGGACAGTGCTTAGTGTTTTATTTTTAGCTTCTCCACGTAGCCTGCTGCAGGCTAATGCGCGCTCCTCCTATTGTCTCTTTCACATTTTCACATCAAAAATAAACCGAAAGATTCACCGCCATATTCCACTATCATCATATCATACCATAGTTAGAGGCTAGTGGCAGAGCTTATAACTGGCAGTTAGGTTATTTTTATTGTCTCCTTTTATCATCTATGGATTTTTCAGCTTCAGTCCTTTTTTTGATCCGTTGATGATTTTACTATAAATATTCTGATATTCCCTTGGCCAGATCTGATTACACAACCAAATATAAATATAGATTCCGTTTGTGCTGTATATCGACAATTAGCCAGCTAATTTCTCACCACCACACATCAACCGACTGTTAACTGTCTGCTTCTTCTCCCACCTTCTTTTCTTTTATTTCTTCTTCTCTTCTTTTTTGATCTTTTCTTTTAGTTCTTTTACTTCTACGCTTTATTACTATACTCTCTTTTGTTACCCAGTCTTTTAGTTCTTTGTACTCTACACTTACACTTATACCACTATCCAAATGAGCGACCTTCCTGCCATCACCACCACATTGCCTCCAAGAAAACGGGCCAAGACCCAGGAGGAAAAGGAGCAGAGACGCATTGAGCGCATCTTGCGTAACAGACGCGCTGCCCACGCCTCCCGCGAGAAAAAGAGAAAGCACGTGGAGTTTTTGGAGTCCTCTGTCAACAAGTTGCAGTCCAACATCAAGTCCTACAAGTCCAGAGAGTCCAAGCTTGTCTGCTTGTCCCAGAAGTTGTTGGACAAGTTGGCCGAGTTGGGCGTTGATTTGGGCGATTTCGACCGTTCTGTGTTGTCCGAGTCTCCGATTCCCGACGTCGACTTGATCCAGCCTTTGGACATGTCCGCCTCGGCCGCCTCCGGCTCCTCCACGCCGCTCTCCGGCTCCGGAAAGGCCAAGTCCTCCGACAACGAGGACGACGAGCTCATGGGCGACGACCACTACGCGGGATCTGCATCAGATGCAGCTGCTGCCGCTGAGGCTGCAGCCCCAAACCCTAAACCCGCCACTGCCGGGGCTCCTAACCAGGACGACCCCGCCACTGCTGCGCCACTCGGCTTTGACATGCTCGACATTTCGGAAATGACCACCCTAGGCGGCCCTGTTGCCGAGGAGACTTCACAGAACGTGAGCGTGGCTGCCAGCATCGAGTCTCCGACCCCGATGCCTATGATAAAGACCACGACGATCGAGACTTCCGCGTTGGCCAAAACAGTCACGCTTGAGGCAGTCACAAGCAAAATGTCCAAGGTCAAGAAAAACGACGGGGCAAAGGCCCGCAAGTCCAGCATGTCGTCGGCATCTGGGAAAAAGCCCAAGAAACTCACAAAGAAACAACTCAAAATGCTCCAGAAACAACAGGAGGAGGAGGCCATTGCCAATGCAGCCGCACAGGCCGCAGTGGAGGCCGAGCTTGAGTCCATACACTCTCCGCTTTCGCCTTCGCAGGTCCAGAACTCCACCGGGGCCTCTGCAGGGGAAAACGACGCCAGTTTGTTGCTAAACAACGACTACTTGACCTCGCTCAACCCAGAGGCCTTGAGAACCAACCACACCTTGGACATTACGTCTACGGACTACGATTTTTCGTCGGCCTCCAGCGTGATTGAGTCCAGAGCCTCTCCTTTAAGTATGATCGACGACGAGCCTTCCAGAGCCGGATCAACGGTCGACACAGGCGCTACAGGCGTCAACATGATGGGCTCTTCGCAGGGAGAGATTTCCGTGGACGAATACTTGCTCAACTTGACCAATCCTTTGATTCTTCCGGAATACGACAGCCAGTCCATCGTCAAGACGGAGTTCTCGAGCTATTTCAACAATACATCCAACAAAACAATTCTTGCTGCTCTTGCCAACACAAACAACGCTTCCAACACAAGCGATGACGACAGTAACAGCGACAACTTCCTCACCGATCCTTTCAATGTCCAGGACAGCTCAATAATCAGTAGCAGGTTGCATAACCCAGCAGCGGTTTTTAATTTTTCTTTCTAACTTGAAACATCTGGAATGGTTCTTTTTTTGTCTTATTCTCTTTTTGTAAATGCAATTGGCCCGCAGCGCCAGCTACTGGTTTTGACATGGACGACTTCGTCCTCCTTGAGTGAGCGGATCGGCAGAGGGATGAAGATGCCGTGTTTCAGGTCATGTCGTTAGGGAAAGGTCCACATAGTCTTAAAAACAAAAAAAAATATATAATAAAAAACAAAAAAAACGCTTAATCATCTGTCAGAGCAATGGGAGATGGGCGACCAGGAGTGTGGCGAGTATCGCGAAATCATTGTGGCGCGTTTGATAGGACTGCGACTGGGTTTCTTTGCTGATATTTCGACCATGCCGGTGTCTTTCCATGGAACCTTTGCGACGGCAAGTTTTTGGGACTGGATGTGTGGAACCTAAGGACGTGGCCCGAGATATGGGTCTTACGATAGTTATTGGAGTTATGGCAGTTGTTATTTTTGTTCTATTGGCATTTGAAGGTTATGGTTATTTTGGTATTATGTTAGACATAGAATATATTGTTTAGATTAAGGTTAGTAGTGATAGTAGATCGTGGTATGTGTAGGGGAGTTTGCATACAATGGTAGATCAGTGGCAGATTATGGTTGTAAAGGGCCGGAATGAGGCGGATCATTATGGGCATATCGTTGTGATTTGCGAGGGCAGATCATGGCGGGCATTATTTTAAGGCAAAATCTTATAGGGTCATTAAACGTCTGTTTTTAGAAGGCTGCCCGCAATAGTATCTTCAGATGCTGAAAAGTTTTAGACGAATTGGATCTCCGAACAACGTGAAACATTGGAGGGTATAAGCGGTATGTCGGACAGCTATAGCACTATTGTTTGCAACGCATGTTCTGAACGGTTATCACGTCTAGTTTTACAGGTCCGTACGATGCACACTGGCTATTGTGTTCCAGTCTTGAGTTTAGGCCTTCATTATGAGATCAAACACCAGTCTCCAGTTTTCAGCCCGTCTCCAAATCCCTATTGTATTATCAAACAGTTTGTCAGCTGTCCATTCTATTTACGTCTCGTTGGGTGCTCCAATTATCTAATCCACCGCTAGTAAACCATTAGTTTTCCGTAAGAGGCAGATAGATCGCCCAAAATGTCTGTACATTGCACGGATAGGCGACTTTTCAGACAGCAATAGCTGGCGGACTCCCAGTTGCAGGTATGGTACTAATTGGAGCTCTTCCTGTAATTACTGCTTGTATTGTTAGTGGTGTAATTAGAGTGGGCTCAGAATACTGTAGTGGGACTAATTTGGTGACTAATTGTGAGAGTAATTAAGTGAAAACAATAGTATGAAAGATTACAGCAGGAATAATTCAGCAGTTTCACCTGGCAATTACGAACTCCACACTCTCCCCGTGCTCTATCGACCTCCATAACACCACTATGTGGAGCTTTCAGCCATCACCTTAAGGTGGTATGTAGGTGATCCAACCACCCTGGCAGATCTACCAAAAAGGCTGTCTCTGCCCAATGGGGCCTGCCTAGCTCCCGCTATTTTATAGTGCGTTTCCTATCTGGTACCAAATGTCTTACCTGATTATCCTTCTACGGGGAAAATCCTGTCCAGGATAGGCGATAAAAGATTTAATCGAGTCACGCCAGGCTGCACATGATTTATTTTTACGTATTGAGTGAAATTCCCAGGTTGCACCCTTCGCATGGCAGCACACAATGGGGGTCTTCCAAGGCCTCCAGGCGTATGTCCTCGAGGCCTGCCAGGCCCACGGCCTCGCCCATTTCATGTCCCCCCTGTAGACAAGCTCCTAAAGTTCGCTAGTCCCCTGCTAGCATGCACTGGGGACAATTTGAAAGCCAAAATCCATGGATATCGATGCTTTTGTTGTCCAGTGTTCCCGATTGGGAAGAAAACTGTACTCAAACAACAGGCGCACCCCCCGTTTCTGCACCTGCATATGCACCCCCTCGTGTGTCTTGCCTTGTGCGACTCGCACGCTGCGTCGCCTTGCAGGGGCGAGGAGATTATGGCTCGTCGTAACACCAGGCAAATTTTTATTTCCAGCTTGCACCTCCTTCTCTGTTGAGCATCCCTAGCTTTTGACGAGTGTTCAAGCCACACTGTACCCTTTGCCTGTACTGCCATCGCCATCGCCACTCCTTTGCGTCCGTCACTCGTTTATCCGTCCAGACACATTCACTCATTTAGTATCTATATACATTCCCGTTTAGGCAGCAAAAAGGAAACAAAAAGGGAGCCCAGCGACAACCGCAACAAGCAACTCGACTGACAACCAACATTGCCTGTCGCAACACATCTACACACGCACATACACCTGTAGCAGCCCATGACATAACATGTCCGCCACAAACTCCCCTAGAAAGCCCTTTGGCCTGCAGCCGGGCCAAGGGGACTATTTCCATGCCACCCACCTTTCCACGGCCACCGCAGCCGACCCGGGCGACGAAAAGGGCTTCCGCAAGCCCCTCACGCCCGGCGCGCCCTCCATGTCCTCTGTAAACTCGTCCAACTACGACGACTCGCTCAACAAGACCCCAATCAAGGACAAATTCCGGTCGATAATCTCGCGTGCGTCGCACCGCAGCAGCACAAGCAGTTTTGGGTCGAAAAGAAAGAGCTTTGAGGTGCTCCACCTGATCCAGCGCGACTCTGCGTCCAATCCGGGGTCGCTGCTTGC
Source organism: Saccharomycopsis sp. NRRL Y-5750 (assembly GCA_030564765.1). Taxonomy (NCBI): domain Eukaryota; kingdom Fungi; phylum Ascomycota; class Saccharomycetes; order Ascoideales; family Saccharomycopsidaceae; genus Saccharomycopsis; species Saccharomycopsis sp. NRRL Y-5750. Next base: position 22,615 of record JAKTZD010000028.1, on the reverse strand, counting down.
GCCGGTGGCCGATTCTGCCAACAAACGGCAGCTGACGGCCACGACGGTTTCCTCGTCGCATTCGTCGACGGATTCCGCAGATTTCAGCAACTCGCAGAACTCGCCGCTTCCGCCCGACCAGCTTATCGAGGCGGACGACGACTACGAGTACTACCGGTATTTCCACAACTACCACCACCAGCAGCGCCGGGGAACCAATTCGCACATGATTGAGACTTTTGACAGCCAGCAGGGCGAGGACGAGGGGGAAAACGCGTCCTTGAGCACCAGGGACCTTTTGGGGCATCCGATTGGTGTTTTGGGGGCTGCCAGAGACAGCACGGACACCGGAAATACGAATAACCTCAGCAGCTACTACTCTGCGAATTCTACAGTTCAGGAGTTCAAAAAGCCGAGCGAGCCTGTTAAAAATGTGGCAGGGAGAAAGAGCGTAGATATGGGGAAAAGAAGAGAGCTGCACCAGACGGCAAGCAGCGTGGACACTTTTATGACGACGTCGGAGTCTTTTCACTCCGCGGTGAGTGATTTGGACCGGAGGGGAGGGGCAGGGACGCACCAGCAGTTTTTGAATAAGGGGGTTTTGAGGGATCAGTTTAAGGAGGGGGGATCGAAGAGGGGCCTTGCGAACATTTCAAGGGAGACTATTTCTACAAAGGACATTTCTAAAGAGATTGGCCTTGCAAGCATTTCTAAGGAGATTGGCGTTACAAGCATTTCAAAGGAGACTACCTCTACAAAGGACATTTCCAAAGAGACTGGCCCTACAAATGTTTCCAAAGAGACTTCTTCTACAAAGGACATTTCTAAAGAGACTACCTCTACAAATGTAACAAACATTCCCAAAGAAACCTCAATTAAGACCCCCGCAAATGACCCAAACTCGTTCTTGACCCTCCCAAACCGCTCAAGCACAGACCCCCGCTACTCCACAACCTCCCGCAATACCCTCACAAACATATACAGCTCCTACCTCAACGCCAGCGACTCCAACCTTTCCAACCGGCCTCTGTCGGAAATCGACAACGCAACCGTCCAGTCGCGCCCTACGTCCAGTCTCTACGGCTCGCGAAGAGTAAGCACGCTTGCGCCGGTTTCCAACCGCAACACCGCCACTCCCAGCCTTTTAGACGCAAATCCGTTGCCTGTTTCCGCCGCCCTCTTGGGCCAAAATCCGGTGCCCATTTCCACCCCCCTTGCGGACCGTCCGGACATCAGCAAGCTCGCGGGGACGGAAAAATCCGCCTTTGCCTCCGGAAGAGACTCTGCGGAAACCGCACACCTCACACACTCGCGCAAGTCGTCCGGGGCGTCGAGTTTCGACCACAAACGCGACTCAAAGGTCTCGGAGAACATTCTCGACGCCGGGGCGGCTGCGCCGGCCGCCCGGCTCTCCCTGGGCTTCTATTTCGAGAAGGAGGAGCCCCTCGGCGACGCAGCGTCCCAGAGGCCCGCCCAGGGGCCCCGGGTCAACCGCGACACCCTCACGACGAACGCCTCGCTGGCCTACGGGGCCCTGACGTTCCAGACGGGCCTCACGAACGTCACGTCGCCCACAGACACCTTCATGAGCACCCCAAAGGGCTACTCGCCCGCCCACACCAAGTACGCGTCCATACAGTCGGAGGGGAAGTTCGACTCGTTCGACAAACGGCTCCAGGAGTTGCTGACGGGCCTCCAGGACGACGCGCGGTTCGGATTCCGCGACGAGGAGGACGAGGAGCACCCAGGGGCCCCCGGGGGCTCCCAGGGCAGCCTAGCCGCGCAGGCCCCGGGCCCTGCGGACGCCGCAGACGCCTCGTCGGTGTTTGTGCCTCCGTACCTCAACAACACGGCGCACACGCAGTCCAGCAGCCTCCTGCTGACCCGCAAGGGCGGCCAGGAGAGCTTCAAGTCGTCCAAATCGAACACAAACCTCCCGGGGGCCGCCCAGGGGCCCCCTACACGCGTCACGCCCACCACGGGCTCCTTTCCGCCGCTTGGCGGCGCCTTGTTGAAGCCCTCGACCCCCCTGAACAGCAAGTACGCCAGCGGGGTCTCTGCAGGCACCCCCTTCTCGCCCCTCTCGATCCAGAACCCCCACTACGTCAAATCCATCAACGACGAGTCCCTCCAGCACATCCGCTCCTCCTTCAGGGACTCCCACTACTCCCCCCACAAGTTCAGACACTCTAGGCTCAAGCCGTTCACCCTCCGGCCGGCCAGCCAGCTCAGCGCCTCCGCAGCCGCCGACGCCGCCGCCTCCACCATCGCCTCCCACAATCTCAGCAACGCCATCAGCAACGCCTCCAACGCCCCCGAAAGCGTCCCTGCGTACCCTGCGGTCAACGAGATCGAGGAGTTGAAGAACTACAACGCAAACTACAAGTACTACGGGTCCAGCGCGTTCAAGGTGTGTTCCACCAACACGTGTGTGTTGCTTTTGATGATCGGCATTGTTGTTCCGCCGCTCTACTTGGTGATGTGTCTTGGGTTCCTCGACAAGTCGTGCGGGTATATTGAGCGCAAGTACAAGCTTATAGCCGCTGGGTTGTCGATGTTTGTGACGGTGCTCAGCATTGTGGGGATCTGTGTTGGTTTTGGGGTGGGAGTTGCTTAATTTGTTTATTTTGTGCTTTTATTTGTTTTGCTTTGTTAATATATTTTGCTTTGCTTGAGGGATGTAGGTTGGAATGCGTTTTGGTAATGGGTTTTGTTTTGCTTGATGAGATGTAAGGTGGGCAGGGCGGGATGTTTGTAGGGATGGGCGGTACTTTTTCGTTGCTGTTTATCGTGCGTTTGTGGAGGATTGTTATAGATGGAGTTGTTTAGCGATTGCTTTTCAGGGGGATTGATTTACAAAGGGATTGTTTTTTAAAAGGGCGGTTATTTCCAATGTGGAATTTTTTTTATCAGCGGCTAAGCGTTGGCTATGATTGCAGGAAAATGGTACACGCACAGGATGTCTTGTGATATATACAGTATGCATATTGTAGTATGCATATTATATAGTATAGATATTATATATAATATACATATGAATATTGAAAGTTGAATCAGTAGATGATTACGAATGGTAGAGGACAGTTTATGGAAGGAATAGGTTTGCAATTGACATTAAGAGTGAATATTCATGGCTGTGCCTTGATTGTGTTATCAATGATCTATAGACAAATGACAGAAAGCAGTGTCATGACAGCCGTAGCATTTCATATATAGCACCTCCTCCCAATCCGTCACGCATTTTGTTTTGCAGACCTCTCTCTCTGCGGTGTTATTCTTGTGCCAGTGTTCTACAGTGTTGTGCCAGTGTTCTGCCAGTGTCACTTTCTGCCTGTCAGTTGCCAGTCAATTCTGCCATATCAATTTCTACGAGTCAATTCTGCCAGTTACATCCATACACGCAGATCGACTTGTTTAGGCACCGCATAGATCAATTTGCCTGGGCCCTGTCTAGACACTGCATAGATTGACTTGCCTGACCCTGTCTAGGAAATGTTGGTATCAATTCGCCTATAGGCGAGTAGGGTATACCCTACTTGCCTGGCATTCAATCACCTGCCGATCATTGTCACATGACACCTTGTCATGCCTCACCATATACGTATGCATATCCCCCCATCTGATATAATACAACCCTTGCAAGCCTTGTCACGATCCGCGCACCGCCCAAAAAAGAGGCAATTTTGCGGTGGGAGGAAATCCGGCGGCAAAACAAAACAAACGAAAAAATCCACCCGAACAAAACTAAAAACCAAAAAAAGGAGAGAGATAGACTGACGTCTCGCCTTGGTATTAAAGACCCACGCCATCAACAACTACATGTACAGCGCATTCAAATAGGCTGCGAAACTCTCTGCTTTTGCTCTATACCTACACACCTATATACACACCCATTGCATCCCCCTTATCTCTAATTTCATACTCATATACTCACCCACATTGCATCCCCCTTATCTCTAATTCCATACCCATATACCCACCCACATTGCAACCCCCTCACCTTTAATTCCATACCCATATACACACCCATTGCATCCCCCTTATCTCTAATTCCATACCCATATAATCACCCATTGCATCCCCCTTATCTCTAATTCCATACCCTGCAAGCAGCCATGGGAAACGTGCCGGGAAAAGAAGAGCGTGCCGACGACCCCAGCGGCCGCAGGAGGGGAAACAGCATCAACAGCGTGCTTGTGCGCGAAATGCTCCACTCCTCCGGCCCCGCAGCATCAACACCCGCCGCCTTGGCCCTCTACAGCCGCCGCAAGAAGTCTGTGCGCGAGCGCGAGGGCCTCAAGGAGGCACACGTACTGAATCTCGTTGTGCGCCACGACGAAAACGTAGACGGAGGCTACTTGGCGCCCTACGGGGTGTACAACTCCAACCTGGACTACAACACGGAGATTGTGCGCCGCTTGATCGTCGAGCGGCGGCTTGCCGCGTTCTATCTCCCGTTGGAGGACTTTGAGGACGGCTGGAGCGACGACGAGCTCTTGCAGCGCCTCCTGCAGTTGCTGTTGCACGCCCCCATGAGCAGCCCCGACGACGAGGCCCTGCTTTTGGACCCAAACTCCAAGCACTACCACAAACACCTCCAGAACAGGCTCTTTGAGAAGAGCCTCGCGCTCAAGCGCATTGCCTGGCAGGAGGAGGCCAACAGCCGCTACGTGCGCGAGAAAAAGTTGGCGTTTGCCAACGGATTCCGCAAGGAAAACATCCCCTCGCGGCAGTTTTTGCTTGCGCTCTACAGGGACGCCAAGGAGTGCGCCATCTGCTTCCTTTTCTACCCAAACCACTTCAACTACACGCGCTGCTGCTTCCAGCCGATCTGCTCCGAGTGCTTTGTGTCCATCAAGCGGGCCGAGCCGCACCCGCCGCACGACACCCCCGCAGACGGCGCAGCCGCCCCAAAGGAGCTTATTTCCGAGCCGGTCAAGTGCCCCTTCTGCGCCATGCCGGATTTCGGGGTCGTCTACACGCCCCCGGACTTCCGCACCGGCGTCAACGGGCTCTTTCCGTGCGACTTTGATCTCATCCGGAAAAACCCAAAACGCTCCCCGCAGAACGGTTCTGCCATCGAGGACGACGAGGGCCTGCCTAGCAGCGACCTTGCGGCCGAGGCGGCCATAGAAAACCGCCGCCGGAGATCCTCCATCCCGCCAAACGACCCCAAAGTCATCACAACCGACCTCATAAGGCCTGATTGGGAGCAGAAGTTGAACAGCGCGCGCATAAAGCTCGCCAGAAGAAGCGCAGCCGCCACAGCCATCCATGCGTCGTCCTTGCTCATGAACGAGACGGCCACGGGGGAAACCAGGGCGTATCGGGGGGATTCCACCGATTTGGAGCAGAAAATGCTTGAGGAGGCTATCCGGCTTTCGCTTATGGAGGAGGAGGAGCGGCAGAACCGGGAGCGGTTGAAGGCGGGCAATCGGGGGCGGCCCTCGGGGCTTTGAGGGGGGCCTGGGCCTGGCAAATGATTTACGAACTTGACATCCTTACCAAAATGTATTCTTTTTCTTTTTGTTGATCGCTACGATCTGTTCCACGATATGCTACACAAAGAGGGCCTTGTGCCGCGATATATATTCATTTGACTGTAGGTATTGGAGTTTGACTGTAGGTATTGGAGTTTGACTGTAGGTATTGGAGTTTGATTGTAGGTAGATATTGGAGTTTGACTGTAGGTAGATATTGGAGTTTGACTGTAAGTATTTGTGGAGTTTGACTGTAGGTTTTCATGGCTTGCAACTGCAAGGGTGAGTTGACGTGATAAAGCTGGCTTTCTGGCTTGTATGATTGGGTAAATGCTGTTATTCCGACAATTCGTGTATGTCTGATTAAGTTTACATCAATGTTGATACAAATGCTGTTCTTGCAATTGGTGTCTGATAAAGTTTACATCAATGTTGAAACAGATGCTGTTTTCCTGGCAATTGATGTATGATTAAGTTTGCATGTTGATTCAAATGCTGTTCTGGCAATTGATGTATGATTAAGTTTACGTCAATGTTGGAACAAATGCTGTAATTCCGACAATTGGTGTCTAATTAAGTTGACATCAATGTTGATCCACATTGGTGCTCTCCTAGCCATTGCTGTTTTCTTGGCCATTTGTGTTGACAGGATCTATTCAAAAGGTGAAGTTCGTCGCTTAGTTTGTATCAATGTTGATAGGTACTACTGCCGCTTTCCCTACAATTTGCTCTGCGCTGCTTCTTTCCTACACTCGGTTGGCGCTTTCACACCCCGCTTCCGCTTTCCTACCCTCCGTTGGCACTTTCCTACCCTCCATTGGCACTTTCCTACCCTCCATTGACACTTCCTACACCCTATTTCCGCTTTCCTCCACCCGTGGCTCTGTGCTGCTCGTAAAATATATCTTACAACTTATTGTCTTCCGTATGTATGTCAAAGCATGAAATATGTAAGTTGCTAGAAAAATACTATTCCTTTCACAGTAGCTTTCCATACATCAGCTACTCTTCCAAGATTCTCCCAAAATACACTGCCTTGCGTACAGCTCCCCCTCAAAATGTGCTGCTCTTTTCATGTCCAGTGATGCGTTCCTTGCAATGTGCTACTTTCTTACGTAGAAAAGCCCTAGAAACTCCCGCATGACTAGCACGTGGTCAAACACTCAAATTTTTCCCGCCTCGCCTTGTGCTCCGCTTGCTTACCAAACCATTGATGAAAAATTCAGAAAAAAAATCCAAAAATCAGAGAAAGAAAATTTTTTTTTTTCGATATTCAATTTCCAGGCATTTGCACTTCTCAATATTGTAAGCACGTTTATTAGAAAAGGTCTCTCCCATCTTAACCAATATTTAGCTGATCTCAGAATAGTCTGCTATATAATAACATATACTTGCTTAAACGTGATTATTTCTAGATCAATTAACAACATCACTCATAATGTCTGCTCAAGTTGAAACCGCTTTATCTTACGCTGCCTTGATCTTAGCTGATGGGGAAGTGGAGATCACCTCCGACAAATTGCTCACCTTGCTCGGGAAGGCCAACATTCCAGTTGACAACATCTGGGCTGACATATTCTCCAAGGCTTTGCAAGGTCAAGACATCAAGAGTCTTTTGACCAACATCTCCATTGGAGCTGGTCCAGTCGGTGGTTCTGCTGCCGCTGGTGCTTCTGGTGCTGCCGCTGGTGGTGACGAAGCCGCTGCTGAGGAAGAAGTGGAAGAAGAGAAGGAGGAATCTGACGATGACATGGGATTCGGTTTATTCGATTAAACAACTCTTGCTGCCCTTTAACATCAAAAAATCCGGTTGGAAAAAAAAATCTTTAATGACTTATTAATAAATGAATTAATCGTTTTTTTTGTCCGACTACCGTGCAACTACCGTAGACATAAAACCTGTAGTTATGGTCGCGATTCGTACTCACGTCCACTCGCAATAGTGAGTAGGTTTATCCATTTTATGTTTTCCTTTGTACTCAAATGTGTAGAAGAGAGTTTTTCTTGCAGTTATGGGAGTGTCAAAATTGATGATTACTACAGTCTCTTTAAATAGATAAGTAGGCAAATCTGGATGAAGTAACCGTTGCTCTTGACGGTAATGGGTACATAGACATACATGTTACGCTGTGACAGTTAAAACCTAACGTGAATTCTACAATCCAGTTGCTTAATTGAAATTGACCCTCCCGGTTGGTGTTTAGACTTCAAATGTAAATATCCTGACTATTTCAAGATCATTTGTGTCCAGAAACTGGCTTACAATGTGGAAATGCCAATAGTAGCTTCGTCAAATCCCAGCTGTCACATTCAAAAGCGTTGCCGAATATCAGGTAGTCAATATGCTTCAACTTGTTGTGGTTGGTACGTGATTCAGATACACCCCCATCCATTAGGAAGAGTTAATAGCTGTTTTGAGATGGTTTGCGCAAATCCTTGTGTTCAAAGTTGATAATCTGTGGTAATTCTCTACGCTCAGTGATGCCCCTTCAACACGGGTACCAAAGGTTAAGTAATGCCGTTGCCTCATACATCTGATAGCTCCCAGGGAATCCTCATATTTGTAGCAAATAAAAGGAACACAACTTCATCCATACTGCTTTGCTAGATATCCTAATTTCTATTTACTACATGGCATCTTCGATGTATTGTCATCACTCTTGTTAATTGAAGGGGTTGTGTATTCTTGAGATGAGAAAAACTATTATAATAAAAGCACAAAGATTTTAACGGTAAGATTTTTGGAATCTGGCACGGGCACCACGACCACCGAATTTCTTTGGTTCCATTCTTCTAGAATCAGCAATCAACAAGGTTCTGTCGTAAGAAGTGAAAGCTTTCTTCAATTCGTTCTTGGATTGTTCGTCAACGAATTTTTGGTGATAAGCAACCAAACCTTTGGCAATAGCTTGTCTAATAGCGTAAACTTGGGAAACGTGACCACCACCGGTAACTCTGACTCTGATGTCAACGTTAGCGAACTTGTCCAAACCAACTATTAACAATGGCTCGTAGACCTTGAAACGCAAGATTTCTGGCTCAACAGAAGTTATTGGACTTCCGTTGACCTTGATGAGACCTTTACCGGCCTTGACGTGAGCAACAGCAGTAGCGGTTTTCTTTTTACCGAAAGTCTAAAGTTGTTGTTAGTATTTCAACTTTTCGTTTTACTCGGGTGTCTTAATGTGCATTGTGTAGGGTGATGTTACAAATGCGGTCTTCGAAGTGCATGCATTATTGTTGAAAAGATACCGGTTGATTATGCCAAAATCCGTATGAGACATGAGAGTTGAATCGATTCGCTTCATTTGAAAGGTGATGATTCGTTAGATAGGCAGGATTCTTTGAGAATAAGATATCTTCAAATCCTTGAGCTATTCACATATGGAAGCCTCAAGTAACGATGAAAAAGTTTGGATATTGATTCTCTCCGTGAATAATAGCATTTTGATAGATCTAACATTGCTCGATCATTCAGCTGATCCCAGGTACACTTTGATTTATAATTCCCATACGACTCTTTGATAGTCTTTTAGTTGACCCAATGATTCCCTGTATTATTCACTCGCGTAACCTGATCCAATGCATTGATAATACGGCCGCCACAAAACACAGTAGACATCTCTTTTGACTGATAGAAAGCAGAAAAACATACTTGAACACTAGGAGTAGACATCTTGAGTGATATATGATATTGTCGTGATGATAATCTTCTTCTTCTATCAAGTATTATATCATGATAATAGAAAGAGGAAGAAACAAGAAATTTCGTTATAATTTTTTTTTTTCATTTTTTCTTTGACAAAATCCCAGTGTGAGAAAATTTTTTTTCGTACGCTGCAGAACGCAAAATCATTTCTGCCCTCTGGGTCTTTTATTTTTCGTCAGTGTGAGCAGCGAGGGATTGCGAGCCCCTTCACAAAATAGCCCTGAAGCGATCTGCTTTTTCGAGGGTGGAGAACGGGATAATCCATTTGTATTTTCTTGATCACATGGTGGGGCATGCGGTTTTTAAAAGAAAAGTGACTTTTAATTGGAGAGCCCTGAGGACAGGCACGTGCACAGCGTACCTGTGTGTCAATGGTAAAGATCAAACTGATGCATACTTTATAGGTATCTAATGATAACATCGGCTGCCATGCATCTGCATACTTTGTTCTTTACCACTGACACACATATGAGAGACGCAGTCTTGCGACCGATATGTGTATGTGGAAAGCCATTTACATGTCGTATATATATGTCTACTATCTACTGTAGCCACCGACATTGAAAGGAAAATACATTTCGCGACCTCATATAAGAAGTCTGCACGCTGTATAGTCATTACGTTCAGCAAACAGCGAGCATCAAAGCATCGTTTGATTCGCCAAAATATATCAGCAAGAATCCATAATCAAAGCATTTCTTCGCCCCACCATTGCCGACCTCAATTTCCGCCCACGTGACCCACCATCACCGGGCTCACAACCCAAGCAAGCCTGAAACATTGTGTGGATATTACAGCTGTCAAAAACCACTCTTTTATACCGCATCTACTTTACAGCCATTTTACCACCAGCTACCAGGATTGGCCGCGTGACAGGATCGAAGACTGGAAAGTAGCCATGTTTGTGTATCTTTTGGTGTATTTGCTTGGGGGCTTGACGTTTCTTCCGCTATGTCTCGCTGCTGGATTCTACTACCTTCTCTGGACGTTCCCTGAGGTGGAATCGGAGAAGGCTCAGGAGGCGAAACATGACGAGGAGTTGAAAAAGGTGATTCCGCCGTTTTCGGAGGTTGACATGGAGAAGGAGTACAACAACATCAAAATCACGAAAATCGAGGAGGACGCAAAGATGGGTGTCAATGCGTACAGAAGCGGATGGCTCACTGTGACGACCGAGTACTACGAATTCCCCCAAAACTCGTCCAACGAACGCAACAACGAGCCGGAAACCAACAAGTCTGCCTACAGCACGCTCTACAAGCTTGTCAAAAAGACACGGACCTCCACAGCTGCATCTGCGGAGGGAAACGAGTCTGAGGACGAATTGCCCGATGTTGACGAGGATCCTGCCGCCGCGAACGGTGCTGCGAGCCAAAACAGCTCCCAGCGGCGCAAAAAGAACAAGTATTTTGCTGTGTTGCGGCACGGCAATCTCTTTCTCTATAGAGGACAGGACCAGACGGATGTTCTCCATGTAATCGTGTTGTCCAACTATGTAGTGTCTCTCTGGCCGAGAAAACTTGTAGACGGCCAGCTTTTCAGTAAATTGAGTGCCATATGCATCCTCAAGAAGGACATCTCGCGCATAGGCAGCCACATTGGCGACAAGGCTGTTCCCTCCAGCGACAGCGCCGCGTCGATCGATTTCGACCGGCTGAAAAACCTCACGACGTTGGACATCCTCCAGAGCGGGGAAACCCCGCCAAAGCACTCGTCCTTCTTCATATACCCGGATAACAACAGCGACAAGGAAGACTGGTACTTTGACTTGATCAACGCCACAAAGCGCAAGAACTACGTCAAAACCAACTCCGCCAGGGACTTGCTCGAACCGTCGCTTTTTGCAGAGACTTTCCACCCGAAAACCGCGGACATGATCAGCCTTATCCAGAACTTGAACTCCTCGGAGGCGCAGCTCCACAGCAAGTGGTTCAATGCGATCATCGGGCGGATGTTTCTTGCGGTGTACGGCACACAGCAGTTTGAGAACGTGATCAAGAGGAAAATCCTCGCGAAATTGCAGAAAATCAACAAGCCCGGGTTTCTTGACGACTTTGTGATCGAGGACGTCAGCGTAGGCCGCAGTGCGCCGCTTTTAGGGTCGCCCAAGCTCAACTACATGTCGCCCGAAGGCGATCTCGAGGTTGAGGCGTCGCTTTTCTACAACGGGGGCATTTCCTCGCAGGTGTCGACCAAAGTCAACATCAATTTGGGCACGCGGTTCAAGCCTCGCGACATCAGCGTGAAACTCGCAGTGACCCTCAAAAAGTTGCAGGGAGACGTCGTTTTCAAGATCAAAAAGCCGCCTACGGAGCGCATATGGTGGGGGTTCAAAACCACGCCGCTTATCGACCTTGTGGTGGAGCCTGTGGTCAGCCAGAGGCAGATAACCACCGGGATGATCACCCGGACGATCGAGGGCAAGCTCAAGGACTCCATCAACGAGTCGTTGGTGCTTCCGGCCATGGACGACATCACGTTTTTCAGCACAAACGACGAGTTGTTCCGGGGCGGCATCTGGGACAAATCCAACCGGCCCCACATCAAAATGAAGCCGGACTTGCCTGCCAGAAGCAGGCCGGAAAAGACCCCGCGTTCCAGCATTGAAAGCGGGCTTCGTGCGGGTTATTCTCCAGGGGCCAGCCCCTCGGCAGCGCCCGAGGCCCGCTTGAGATCCGAGTCTTTTGCCTCGCTGATCCGCTCGAACGTTTTGGTTGACGAGGAGCTCGACAGCCACAAAAGCGCTGCTTTGGCCAGTGAGGAAAAGGGAATCTCGTCGTTTTTGAGCTCCACAACCTCGTTGTTCAAGCGGGAAGACGCGTCTGCCTCGATGTCCTCGATAAAAAAGACCTTGGCGCTCGACAGTGCCGCAAACAGCCACGCAATCGACGCCTTAGCCGCGCCAATGCCCAAAATAAAGAAGTCGGACTCCACAGTGAAGGTTGCCAGCGAGCAGTACCTCTCAGACGGCTCGTTTTTGCGAAACGACCTGCCCAACGAGACTTTGGTGGCCTCCAGCCCAAGCAACGATTTGGACAGGAAAGCCGAGGGGCCGTCAGGAAAGACGACGTTTTTGGACAACATGATCGACGGGGACAAAAAGTACGTGCCGAACTCGTTCAAAAAGATAGGCAAGTGGTACTTCAAGGAAAAGGATCCCAATTTCGACATGAAGGCCCCAGGAAACGCGTCTCTCATTTCTACGGGAAAGAACATCTTCAGCGACGCCCTGGACACCCAGAGCTACAAGCCTCCGGAGATGATATCCTCCCGACGCCAGCCAAAAACACGCCGGCTGAACTCGTTGCTTGAATCTTCGGCCGGCTCGCCAGATACAGCAAACAATGCGGCAGACGTCTCCTCAAACAGCTTGACCAATGAGAATGTCGACAGAAATGAGCGGGAATCCGCAAACTTGATTGATTTGGGGACCCCGGACTCTCTGAACGGAGAAGAGGGCATTGACGGCAAGCAGACCAACTCTGCAGGATTAAATCTACGGGTCTCAACGTCCAACAAGCCGTACGGAAAGATTCCCGACATGGCATTTCCTTCTTTGCGTTCGCCTGTCCAGTTTGTGGGGTACAAGCCGCCTAGCAATTCGTATTCTGACCAGCCTTCGGGATCAGCAGCCGCGTCGCCATCAGGATTTGTGCCTTCCTTGCCGCCTAGACCGTCTGGCGGTGCCAATGGCGGGACGTTTCCTTCCAGAAGACCGCCTCCGGACTACGATGTCTCCAAGTTGGAGTAAGGTGGATATATAGAGGTAATGAATAACGAATGTTTGTATATCGTCCAGTGTAGCAACATCTGTAAGAGCTTTGCATCCATACTGGTGTGGTGAGTTGTATATCGACTAGAATATTATATAATAACACCGATCATAGAAAATAGACCAAAAGGGAATATCAAAACCGAAGGGTATAGGCCCCTTAATACAAAAGCCAGCAAAACTCCATATCAATATTGCTTTAATTGAGTAGTTGAACCCACGCAAAGTCATATCTACAGCGTGTTCGAACACCAACCAGTGTAATTAAACCGAAATCCTACCACAAGAAAAAGAAGTACCTACAAATATGAAACAGCAACCGCGAATATCTCCTGGAAAACCAGCTCCAATCAAAAATCGATACCCTCCTGCAATTCAGCCCTATGTTGATCCACTGAAGATACCACCTCAAAATCCCGTCCACGTGACGTTTTGACACGATTGACAATACAAAAAAAAATCATGAAAAATCATGAAAACAGAAAAGGACAAAATTGATTTCGAATCATACATCATGGCTGTTTTGTTTTGCCGGCGGATACTTGACGTAGCAACAAGCCTAGCTCACCATTACAAGCCTCACAACCTACATACAGCAAAATGAGAATACTCAGCTTTTTGGCAGGACTTATGGTCTTCTTCAGCCACTGTAATGCATTCTACTACTATGTGAACGGGGCGGAAAGAAAATGCTTCTACAAAGAGTTGTCGCAGGGGACATTATTGATTGGAAAATACAGCATCGAGTCGTGGAACCAAAGAACCAGCGAGTACCAAAAAGCCAACGATTTGGGAATTGTCATCGATGTGGAAGAAACCTTTGACGATGACCACAGAGTTGTCCATCAGAAGGGAAGTGGCAGCGGGGAATTCACCTTTACTGCCATTGATAGCGGTGAACACAGAATCTGCATCCAGCCCCAATCTGGCGGATGGTTGGCCAAATTGAAGATCAAGTTGTCTATCGATTTCACCGTGGGCGAAGCTAGCTCTTTGGACTCAAAGAACGAAGACACTGTCAACAACTTGAACACCAAGGTCCGTGATTTGACGCGTAAAGTGGGGGACATCAAAAGAGAACAAAACTTGCACAGAGAGAGAGAGGCTCAGTTCAGAGATTTGTCGGAAAGCGTCAACTCCAATGTTGTCAAATGGTCTCTCATCCAGTTGATCAGTTTGGGGGGAACTTGCGTATGGCAATTGCATCACTTGAGAACATTTTTCGTGAAGCAAAAGTTGCTTTAGGCGGCTTGCTTTCAATAGAAACACGTTCTTTTTAATATATAACATACTGTTTGATTACGGAATCTGATAAACCGGGAGGAGAGTGTAGCGTGGTGTTTGTATCAGTCCTGGTATTCTATATTATATCGAAAGTAGCCGTGCATGAGACTACGTCTACAGATGCTAGCAATATTGCAAAAGTTAGCAAGAATTGCAAGTAATATTCAGGACATATTCTATAATCTGGAAGCGTGTATTTTTCGCATGTAAGTCATTCTATAGTGTCTTAATCCTATTTGTAGTCACTTCCAATGATGTTTTGCCAGGTGGTGTTTTCCTTGACAAGCTCATCTCTGATTTCCTCAACAATCTTGTTTACAAGACCAGGCCCACGGTACGCAAACGCAGTGTAAAGCTCGATGAAACTAGCACCGGCTTTAGCAAATTCAATAGCGTCTTTACCGGAACTGATTCCACCACATCCGACAATAACCAAATCAGGATTGGTGTTGTATTTCTTGAAAGTTCTCAAAGCCTTCAAAGAGAGTGGCTTTAATGGCTTTCCAGATAACCCACCGGCCTCAGACAAAACTGGGTCACTAGGAGAAGTGTAGATGGTAGGTCTTTGGATAGTAGTGTTGGAAATAACAATACCGTCAACTTTAGAGTCGTTGACAGCCTTGGCAATCGACTCGATTTCCGGTTCAGTTAAGTCCGGGGCGATTTTCACGAGAACCGGAGGCAAAGTCTTCTTTGCAGTTGCATTCACGTCAATTTTGTTTCTTTCCTCGACAACCTGAGACAAAAGACTGAGAAGTTTTCCTTCCTTTTGCAAGTCGCGCAAGCCGGGGGTGTTAGGGGAGGAGATGTTGATAACCAAAACATCTGCATAGGTACCGAATCTGGATACACCCAACTTATAGTCCTCGATTTCATCCCCGTACTTGTTTTTGCCCAAATTGACTCCTAATATTTTCCCTGGGTATAGCGAGTTGTTCAATGGGGTGTCCTGGAGACTTTCAACGTTGTTGTTCTGGAGGAAAAAGCTTTCTAGACGGATTTTGAGGTTACTGAGCACAGACCAGTGGCCATCTGAGTTAAATCCATAGCGATTGATGACAGCCTCATCCTTTGGCACTCTGAAGAAACGTGGCAGAGGGTTACCTGGTTGAGGCAATGGAGTGATGGATCCGATTTCAACATAGGAAAAGCCTGAGTTGAATAAAGCATCAATACCCTCACCATTTTTGTCCAAACCGGCAGCGCAACCAACTGGGTTTTTTAATTCCTTTGTGCCCTTGAAGAGCTTGACCTTGAGTCGCTCATCTTCAATTTCTTCGTAAAGACGTGGGAAAATGCCCAAACTCATCAACTTGATCACCAAAGCATGACTTGCTTCAGCATCTAAGACGTTTCTGATTAAAGGACAGAAGACGTATTCATGGATAGATGATTTGGCATTGAATCCATAGTAGCAAGCAACACCAAGCCCAAAAAGAGAAGCACCAATTCCACCAATTGAGGACTTCATAATTGGGCCTTTGATGCCACTGGAGGTTTTCTGGTTGGCCCTACCATTGGTAGAAGACATAAATCTTCTCAAACTGTTCCCACCTAGAGAGTTTCTCGTAAGGCCGGATTGAGAAGCTCTGGAGATCACCTGAGTGAGGCTGTTCATTATTACCGTTGATTAGAGTATTGTGATGCTCTTTGGTGGACAAGAAACTGACTTGAGAGCGATAAAGACCAGCTAACTGTGAGAAATAGAGGCATCATCTCAACATATAGAGAATGAATCACTACCGATTTCAAATATTTTCTATGGTGTGCTTTTATTAGGCTTGAAAAATACGATGAAAAACTCCGAGCGAGAAGCAGCCAATCACAGACGACAATTTTAGCTATTTTCCATCCATCCTTGTAAGAGCATGCTTGCCAGATGATGACGGATATCTACACTTCGGGAAAAGCAGTTGCTACCTTTAGGGTTGCAGAGGGTGCGTCTGCTGGAAGAGAAAAGATGCATGGCTTGCAAGGATTATTTAGATATTAGAAGCACGGAAGCAATCATTAGATCTACTTGATAACGGTTGTTATGTATAGTGTACAGAGGTCTCACGAGAGTCTCACTTTACGAGTTTGTTCTTGAAGATATATGCATATATTATCCAGGCCATCAGGTACAACATTTGACGTTGGTATTTTCTGGATTTAATGATGAACTTGTAGTTGTAGGCTTGCTAAAAAGAAGAGGGATCCACTTGAAGAGATGAGTAGCACGTGTCCACACAGTTAGGTCTACTTAACGAGACTTCATACTTTCATTATGCGGAGGCTACCTGACGTATTCGACAGGACGGCCAGCAACTCGCTACTGTGAAAGCCTGTACCACACCCAACTTCATAGATCTATCGATGAACATCCAATATTTGCAGTATTAGATGCTTTTTGGGTCTTTAATATGCGGGCAATTCGAATGTACGGGTGTTAGTAAAATGCTTCTAGCTGCTAAGAAAAAAAATCGATGGGATGCATTTTTTTTTACTATAAATATTGAAAATTTTTCTGCTTAACTGATCTCTCTTTCCCTAGCTTTCAATTCTTTCTCTTGTTTTCTTTCTTTCGGTAATTAACTTTGTCCAAAGTTGACCATCTTATTAGACAGTGCGAATAATTAGTATTATTTCCGTCTGTCCTGTTTCCTTGTGGCCGGTACTACCTTTCTAATCACGGTGTTCGTACAGGTTCCCACTATGGTTTCTCTTTTTAGTCAGAAGTTAAAGCATCTGGTCTCGTTCTGAGATTAGGTGTTTCTGGCTAGGATTTGGAATCGGGGGTCATATAACGGCATCTGGTTGTTGGGCGGGAAAGTCATCTGGAGCTGGGCAGATAGTTATTTTGATTGATCTAAATGTTACGCGATTATAGATGGTTAGATTGATATTCGGTATATTTAAGAACTTTTCTGGAGTTTTCGATCAATGAAAGAAGAGTGTCAGTATATATCTACATTTTGTTAGTAAAATGGTGTTTTCATCCAAGCTAAAATTATATTGTGTAACCATGTCTAGTCTATAAATATTCAATTATGTTTGTCAGTGAAATGTGATGGTTTGAGACTCTATACTTCGTCAGTAAAATTTGTGTGTTACATAATGTATATTATGTTGTGTGCATAGTTACGAGATCTGGCCTGGTTGGATATCTGCATTGCGTGTAAAGTTCTGCATTCAAAAGGGTCTTTCTAGATGCATTTTTACATGTAATGTGAGATTCTGAGTGTTGATCTAGATACATAACTACACTGCATATGTATAGCAGAGTGTTATAACAGTACTGCATTGCATATTCAAGCCGAGTGTCAATCTATAGAAGTGATCTGTACCTTCTAATATAGTGTACTACACTCCATTATACCCGACTATGAACTATGTATATTATAAACGCCAATCCATTATTCTATTCTATATTAAAAAACGCCATTCCTTTATCCTATGTGATCAAAAACGCCATTCCGTTAAAAGTTGTATTAGCTATTATTATAATGAACCTTGCAGTTGTTGATGAGCTGCGAATCAACTCATAGACAACTTTTCGTAGTGTCGTCCTCATTCATCTTGCGCTTGCCACTGTCACTGCTCGCGCTGCTCGCACTACTCGTGCTTCCATTTCTCTGACTGCTAAGCCCAGAAAGGTCTGAGCCTGTGTTGTTATTATGAGAAACGAGTCTCGCACGACTTGCACCGGCGATTTTCGTCATGTTTGCGTCTTCATGTTTGTAATATAAGTAGTTATGTAGGGCCATGTTTGCTGTGTTATTCGTTTATTCGTTAAAGGTGATATGTGGGATCTGATTTTATTACTGTATGATCATGTTCGGTATTCAGATACGGGTTGCGCGGGTTTCGACAGGGAATATAAACGAAGATGTATTAAATCAGTCTTCCTACGTTACAATGTATTATATTGGCAAATATGAGGAATCGCTCAACATTTTATACTTTTTTAAAGTGATGTGTAATCCTCACCTACAATAAAGTTCCATCAATCGATTATAACACCAGTGGCTGCTGCCTGAGCGAAGTAGCAGTACACACAAATAGGCACTAGCAAAGGTACTGTGAGTGGAACCCGAACTCTGATATTATGCCTAAGACAGCCTGAGATCAAATTTCCCATAGTAACGAAAAAAATAAAAAAAAATCACACCATTTCTCCACTGCTCGCTACTAGAATTTTGAACATCTGATTTTTTTGCGTGCGCCTGTTTTAAGTGTATTAAATGCTTAATTTGCGAATAACCTGCCTAAAAGACGATTGTCCGGAAACATTTGTCGGATCCATAAGCGATACGCACTTGTGGATTGCGCAACTGTGGCTTTAGGGTTATCTCCAAAGACATGACCGTGTACAGCGGTGCAGTACGCCAACATAATGTTGGCCACAGCAGTAAACCATCGGACCTTATTCTGAAGTGCATATAACGTTAAATTCGGCGTCGCACTGTCTGGGCTTATCTGTAGTGCTTTTAACATGAAAAATACATCAGAACCCAATCATCAAAAAAAAATTTTTTTTTTTCATTCAATGGTCATCGCTTATTCAGAGTCAGCCGGAGATGACAGCTACAAATGCTAGAGGTACTCAGAAAGCTAACCTGCAAAGCTTATAAGGATACTCGAAAGTTACCAATAACTAAAAACATGACAATCAAAGAGAATTCCGAGTCTCTCACGCCGTCGGAGAAATATGACCTGGCCGTGGATATGGACTCATTACCAAATATCACCAAAGGCCGTCGTCTCTTCGATTCTATTGGAAAACCGACAAAGATCGTCGCTCCTATGGTAGATCAGAGTGAGTTGGCATGGAGAATTTTGTCCAGAAAATATGGGGCGACTTTATGCTATACTCCGATGATGCACGCACGGTTGTTTGCTACCGATGAAAAATATCGCAGAGACATGTGGTGCGATCAAGATGGGAATAACGAAACAGACAGACCTTTGGTTGTGCAGTTTTGCGCTAATGACCCGGAAATCTTTTATCAAGCGGTGCAACATGTTGCGGGGAAATGCGATGCAGTAGACTTGAACCTTGGATGTCCGCAAGGAATCGCAAGAAAGGGACATTACGGTGCATTCCTCATGGAGGATTGGGACTTAATTTTCAAGTTAATCAACAAAATTCACTGCGACTTGCCAGAGGTACCTATCACTGCCAAGATTAGAATTTACAAAGATGATCCCGAACGGAGTTTGGAATACGCAAAGATGGTTTTATCAGCAGGGGCCCAATTCCTCACTGTGCATGGACGCTCGCGGGAGATGAAGGGTCAAAAGACAGGACTAGCCGACTGGAAAATCATCAAATACATTCGTGACAGACTTCCCTCGGATGTGGTCTTTTTCGCTAACGGAAACATTCTTTACAATGAGGATATTCAACGGTGCATAGACGAGATCAAATGCGACGCGGTGATGTCTGCGGAAGGAAACTTGTACAACCCGGGAATATTCCTGGACGATCCAGAAAGACAGTTCCCAAGGGTAGATAAGATCTTAAGAGAATATTTCGAGATTGTCAAGAGCGTCAGTCCGCAAAGCTTGGCCTCGATAAGTGCGATGAAATCGCATTTCTTCAAGTTGTTGAGACCTATGCTAGCCATTGAGACAAACATTCGGGACAAGATCGCCAGAACCAGCAACAAAGCGGATTTGAGTGAGTGGGAGGCTATTGTGGAGCTAGTAGAATCGACAGTCAAAGAAAAGCTTGCTCAAGAAGATGCAATTGATATTATCACAACTGGCGAAAAGCAATGGTGGGGAGGGTCGTACAAAGACGTTCCATATTGGAGATGTCAACCATATTTTCGTAAAGTAGACGGGAAAACCACTAGAAACATGCACGACAAAAAGAGCGAGGAGAAGACTGAAGTGGACGAAGTCAATCAAAATGTTGCAATTGAGTTGGCCAATAAACGAAAGATGATAGCAGAGGAAAGTCAATCAAGCGAGAATAAAAAAGTATGTACTTGAAGTTTTCAGACTATTTACGATAATAAAGGCATGAACTATTAATGAATGAGAAGGTTTTACTTGAAGGAGCCTTAGCAACATATTGATTGAAACTAGCAGTATGCTCGTACTTTACACACATGGAAGTTTTTAGACAATAGTAATTATTAGTGGCAGCCGTAACAATAGGGAATGATATTCATAAGGAAAATTGCAACAATGGAAGTGAGACTTTTAATGCTCATAACGAGAACTGTGATTGTTGTATTTGTTGTGTCGTATTATCAGTTACGGCAATGTCAAGATATAAGGGCCAATTGTTTTGCGCTGGTGACAGTTTCGTCAGTGACAGAGGAGTAAAAGCAGTTGCAAATGCATAATATTGAAAGCTAACGCGGTGACAAATGAATAATTGAGGTTATTGCGGTGATGAAAGTTTGCTATCAAAGGTTTTGGCATTAACAGAAGCGGAATTGCCATACATTGGTAGGAGTGTCATGGCAGTGACAAATGCATGATATTGAGTGTCATTGTAGCCACAAAAAGAAAAAGCTGTGTAGACAACTGTGATAAAGTACTAGTAGTATGATGACTATGATAAAAGAAGCATGCTACTATAGCTTCAAATGTGATCACACTGACAAAAGCATTAATGACTGTGATTCTATACTTCTAATTATTCGGCTCTGTAGGTACTCGCAAGAGTAAATCGAGGTGAAGATGCTCATAGCAAGAAGATCTTCATCAGTAAAGACAGAATAGTTAATGAGCGTTTTCGATGTACATTCTATACAATCAGCCGAGGTAAAGATGGACAGCGGCAGTAATAAGCACAAGCATATCTCACACTGGAGACTGCAGTTTTTATGATGAGCATCGTACCATAATACTTTAAGCTTTGCATTCAAGGCCATGGAGTAGTTCACGATGAATGATATATCGTATCAGCATTATATGGCCACGATCATTTTTGCTCAAGGTTGATGAGGTTTCAGTCATGAAAAATAGTAGCTAAGACCATCATAACAAAAATGTGGCTAAGGTAGATCATTTAATAAAGTTGGAGCTGAGGCCATCCTACCAGAATGTGGTCGAGGAAGATCTTGTAAAAATCTATAGTCAAAGCCTTGGAAGAATACGACCGGCAGGAATAAGATTAGACTTATGGTGACGACATAACAAGAGTTTCAGTGCTAGACTATTATCATGGCATTAAATAGGGATAGGGGATGACATGATTCTGTAAGAGAGCTTGTAGCAAATGTCGTATTCAAATTGTATGAATGTGTACACGTGCAAGAAATAATACAAACCTCCTTGTTACCCATATTCACTTTGTTCTTTATATCCCCCCGTTTGTATTCATTTGTCTTTGTCTCTGTCTCATTCTCTTCAATTTTGATTTATTCTCTTCGATCCTCATTGTTTACTCGCCTTATTAACCCCTCTATTGTCTTCATCCCTTGTTTATTCTCTTTGAAGCTCGATATTACAATCATCCCCTTTATTCTCTTTGATTCTCGATGTTCCAATCATCCCCTTTATTCTCTTCAAAATCTCTTCATTTCTTATTCATTGTCTTCATTTTTTGTTCTTAATTCACCTTATTTCTCCCTATTCTTGCTATAATTCTCATCAATTCTTGTTATTACTCTTGTTTTATTTGCCATCCTTTCTCTGCAACTTTCAGATATATTGAAGCATTAACATCCTGGTTTCAATTACATATTCTACCAATAAAATATCATCAAACAAGAGATATCAGTCACAGTCATCATGGTAAAACCACTGACAACCGAACGTTCGTCTTTCTCGTTCTCTCAACCAATGTATAGATATTCAGCAACTCGGCTTAGACATGATTGTCATGCTAGAGTGAAGCAGCATCTGAATGCTGAATCCACAGACAAAGAATCGTCCGATAAAAGTGGAAACACGCAATCACCAGGGCAACAACGTTAATGGTCGTATTTTCATTACCCTAGTACAAGATTCCCTGTGAATTCAATGATACTGACAATCCTATCCTGATGATGACACCCTTGATCGATGTTGACCAACCATTTCAGATGCTTGTCCTATATCGGATACTCACAACGATAGTGCCTGTAGTCAGTATACCACAGCGATGACGCCTTTTATGAAAGATGCTTCTTTTGAATAACAGGCAAGCAACTTTTTATGCACGACTCACAAGACACATACATATATTTTACCCTTTTTCAATGCACACGTGCACAACTTTAGATTAGACGGCTGCAACTTACGATATATACCAAAATTAATGCAGGTTACATACTATTATCACAAACTACTGTACTGTAGGCAGACGGCGAGCGTGGCGCACAAATTAAAGTTTGTTCAGTATAACGCCAAATTTTTCCCTTTAAAAAAGGGAGGATAATGTGAGCTATCACGTGTTGAAACACATAT
>JAKTZD010000027.1:0-183402 GCA_030564765.1 Saccharomycopsis sp. NRRL Y-5750 | reverse complement strand
AGTGTAATAATAATACGGTGACGTCGAGAAGACTTCAACATGTTTGTTTACACTTGAACGAATGCGGTTAGTACTGGAAAAGAGTATACAAGTATAAGAACGATAGCAAGGATAGGTCGTATTATTGTCTATACAATAACAAAGGACACCCGGAGTCGGGACATGCGAACTACGACGGGGAATTATATAAAAGAGTATCTGTTTGCCTTTTAGTAAAGGAAAAGAGATGAAGTTGGAAAGTAGTTAGAGTTAGAAGGAAGAGCGAAGTTTGGATGAATATAAGTCTTATAATATTTCATATATTGTATTCACGTGAAGGCTCAAGGACTTCATACTTATACGGACATTACACTTTTTCGTCGTTTGGTCCCTTGGCCCAGTTGGTTAAGGCGTGGTGCTAATATCAGCTTCTTTTCGAGGCAATGTTACGCCAAGATCAGCAGTTCGATCCTGCTAGGGACCAGTTGATTTTTTTACATCTCAGTGCCTAAGAAATCATGGTGAAATCTATTATTTGCAGGATTCAAGTGTAGTTTGGTCCCTTGGCCCAGTTGGTTAAGGCGTGGTGCTAATATCAGCTTCATTGTAAGCAATGTTACGCCAAGATCAGCAGTTCGATCCTGCTAGGGACCATTCGTTACATTTTTTTGCATCATCATGTCATTAAGCGTCTGCTCATACCTAATATCTTCTGTTTCATGTGACCATCTGTTGGTCCCTTGGCCCAGTTGGTTAAGGCGTGGTGCTAATATCAGTTCTTCTAGGAACAATGTTACGCCAAGATCAGCAGTTCGATCCTGCTAGGGACCATTTGATTCCGTTTTTTTTGCATCACATTCTATATAATAGTACAGCGAAGCGATATCTAAAATCTTCTGCTGCATGTGACCATCGCTTGGTCCCTTGGCCCAGTTGGTTAAGGCGTGGTGCTAATATCAGTTCTTCTAGGAACAATGTTACGCCAAGATCAGCAGTTCGATCCTGCTAGGGACCATTTGATTCCGTTTTTTTTGCATCACATTCTATATAATAGTACAGCGAAGCGATATCTAAAATCTTCTGCTGCATGTGACCATCGTTTGGTCCCTTGGCCCAGTTGGTTAAGGCGTGGTGCTAATATCAGTTCTATTGTGAGCAATGTTACGCCAAGATCAGCAGTTCGATCCTGCTAGGGACCATTTGATTCCGTATTTTTTTTTTTCATTGTTGATCTTGTTAAATGAGACCAGTCTTCAGTTCAATATATTGATCATTATGTAAGATAACAAACTCGATGTACAAAACCTAGTGAGTAGTTCAATCCTAGTTGCAGAGTGCTCGAATCATCTAGCTGTAAAGTTAAAAAAGACCCTTTGGTCGACTACTATCATGGATTGAATAATTTTTTTGTACACCGGAATTTGAAATTGTTATTTTTTCTTTGCACTATTGGAGAACTCTTCAGTCGTCGCAACTCTAGCATTGAATATCTGTATGTAGTCATCTTCACGGCACCTTGACCAGAGATATCAAAAGAAGAATTGACTTGGATAAAATGAGCTGTGATTCAAAACTAACGCCGGAGAAGTTGGAGCGTATTGTCAAGAGATTTGATAATCCGGGGTTTATAACTGTCGCGCAGGCAAATGAGTTGACCCTCGATCTCATCACCGAGTTGTCAGACACACCGTGTACTCAATATCTGTTAAAATATTTGACCAGGTTTTTTACAAAGGACTCGTACATAGACTTGATTGATGAAAGAACCATTAATCACATGTGTGGATACCCGACGTGTAAAAAGGAGCCTCAAAGAGTTTCCGACAAATATTCAGGACGAGCTTTAGCTCATGCGCATAATGCCAACAGAAGCAATCTATACTACACTCCCTTCAGTTACTTGAATAACTACTGTTCTAAAGAACATTACCAATGTTCAGACTTCTATAAGGCGCAATTGTCAGAAGAAAGCATATTCTCTCGCGAGGGCATCACTCACACACCATTGGGCAAGTCTTCATTCGAAAATAATATAACGTTACTAGAGGAGTTGTGGGAGAGGCAGGCAACGGAGAATCAGTTGTCATTGGTTGACATCCTCCAAAATATGCAACTAAACGGAGCCGTTGGTAACTTTGATAAAAGAGATCAAAGCAAGAAAGAGATTGATAGCTCAATTTTGAAAGATTCTGTAATGGAGAAAGAACTACAAAATGAGGATTATGCCTCGGATATCGAACTCAATGACGAGAGCTACATGGAAAAGGCGAATCAGATAGAAGGGCATTACGTTCGACTAAATGATAAACGGTGATTTTGATACCGTTTTATATAGCAAGGTGTTGGATTCAAATTATGTAGAAGTTTACTCAGAATACAGGAAATTGATACGACTTACAACGACAAATAGTTGTAAGAATGCCTATGCTGCTATAAGGTCATGAATGAGAACAACCACTCATTAAGCTTTATGTGTTTTAGATGCGTACTATCTTCTCATGTCTGCCTTGAGTGTCATTCGTGATGGTATTGATGCTGTTGTCATAAGAGGTGAAGATTTACTCCAATGCTTGAAACCATTTTACTTGAATTTGAACTTAGCCATGACTTCCTCAAGGGATGGCGATGAATGCGGGCCTATTTTGTTTTCTTTGATGAATGACTCCATCTTGAAAAATCTATCTTTTCTTCGCTCAAACATACTATTCATAAGGTTTTGGAAATGCTGTTGTTTCTTTGGTAGCTTGAGTGCCATGCGATTGCAAAGTGTTTCAAAGTATTTCAATTTCTTTTTAGATGAATTAATATCGTCTTGCCAGATTCTTGACCACTCCTCAATATTTTTTTTCAAGTTAGTTCCTTCCACCAAACTCTCCCATTGTGCTTCGCTTCTGGAGAGCCACAAATTATGTGCATTATTCTGAGTCTTGGTGATTAAGTTCTGATGGGTAGCAATGCATTTGTGGATAATCTGCGAAGTATATCTGTTCTGCTTCCATGGATATCTGAGGAACATCATGTTGAAGAATCCAACTTTGATCTTGATGGACCTTATCTTGTAAGGACCTTTAGCAAGTCGGTAATTTCTATAGTGTTCAATTCTTTGCACCGAGCTTTCATATAACACCTTCTCCACAAGCTGTCTGTTGTGCTCATTCATAATCTCTTCATCAGGAATGAAGTAACTCTCTGGTAGCTTCCCGTTTGCCTTTTGTCTTCTGATATAATTTTTGACTTTCAGTTTTATTCTCTGCTCCCGCGCAATTCGCAGCTTCTCTTCAGGCGTGATGTTTCTCAGGTATATCGGAGGCACTATGGCAAGTTGCTTGTGTTTAGCTTTCAGGGGTTTTACGGTTGTTGCGTTATCAATTCCGTCTTGAGTCGATCTAATCTCAATTGTGGGATCCCCCTCCAATAACTTTCTCACTTGAATAGCTGTCTGTAATGAGGCACTTCCCTTAGCATCGTCGTAGATTTTGTTTATTTTTGTTTGGTACTCAATACCATCTGCTAGCGTTTGATAAGTGTTCCATGATGATAGCAATAGCAGACTGTCATGAAACCTCTTCCTTATTGTGGTGATTGTGAGCTTGTTTAAGTCTGCATCGAATTTCGTCAATCGCTGTGTTTTGGTCAATATATTCTTGTACAAGAGAAGCACAAACCTTTTATGCAGGCTAATATCCTTAAAGTGTGTGACTTTCATGATCCAGATATTTTCTTACGTAATTACCATGCTTCGAATCATCTTCATCAGGCTAAAATATAGATACATCTTTCAAGGTGATGCCTTATATTGAAATTTTTTTCACTACTGTAGTTTTTTCCGCTTCTAATTTTTTATTTGTTACCCCATGAAAAGCTGCTGCATGTTACAAAAATAAGATACAACAAGTATATGGGGAAGATACAATATGTATATGGGAGCTATGTATTATAATCGTTATAATTCAGTGATAAAATTTTTTATGCTTATCGTTGATTTGAATGAGAGATGATAACCGGGTATTTTCGAATTTGAAATCCTTTAAAGGTGCACAGAACTTGTTGTTGAGGAAAAGTTCTTTGGCAGTAGGTCTTTTATTAGGATTAATTTCGAAACAATCATCCAAAAACAGTTTGCCTTCCAAAGAGACATATGACTTGATATCTTCCGGAATAGGCGGCGCAAGTTTAGTCTTTCCTATTCTGTACATTGCACTTAATGCTTCAACATTAGACCAAGGCCTTTTACCAGCAAACATCTCCAACACCACACATCCAAGCGACCAGATGTCAATTTTGGCGCTATAACCTTGTTTCTTGCTCTGAACAACGTTATCAATAACCTCTGGAGCCATCCAAAAAATGGTCCCTTGCATGGACATCTCAGTGTCATTCTTATATATATTTTCACTTCTCTTCGAAATACCAAAATCTGTGATCTTGCAAACACCATCAAGATCCAATAGCAAGTTATCCGCCTTTAAGTCACGATGCAAGATCCCCCGGGAGTGCAAGTACGACAATCCATCAGTCACTTGACGAGTCAAAAATCTGATCAAGGTGTCGTCGAATCTTCCATGCATTCGCAAACATGAACCTACAGATCCTCCTGCAACGTAGTCTAAGAACAACGAATATGTGTTACCAACTCTCTCAAACCCCAAATATTGCACAATGTTTGGATGATCGAGATCCTTCATCGTTCTCACTTCCAGATGAAGAGCATCGATAATATCCTGCATTTCCTTGCTTGCGTGGCCACTTCTAGGGATATCAACCTGTTTGACAGCCATCATTTCACCAGTAGTGACATTCAAGGCAAGAAACACCTTGCCATACGTTCCCTTGCCAACAAGTTCACCTTTGATCCATGCAAACTGTTTCAACTCGCCCTTGTTGTTTTTGAGCTTACTAATATTGTCATATCTCTGATCTTTAGAGGTGATTTCCACCACTTTTCTACCCCACAATTTTGTGCTTGATCTCCGCAATAAAGGACTATCCTTTTTAGTCTGCGGGGTTTGAGATAATCTTTTTCTCGCTGCGATAGATTCTCGCGCAATACCTCTTATAGTCTTTCGTCTACTGGCGCGCTGCATTTTTGCAGAATCTTCCTCATTTACCTCAGGTAACATGAGAATATCGTCGTCCAAAATAGGCTCAAATTTGTTGTTTGTGGTGGCCTTATTCACATTATTTTCAGCAGCATTTTGAGTTTTAGTAGCAGCTGGATTAGACTTGGGAAGAGGCTCAGAGTTTTCAGTAATTGGCGAGACTTTGGAGCTATGAGTCTTCGGATCTAATGGAGAAACCGGTGGTGTATCCACCTCGTAGATAATAGGCTTATCAAGGTCTGTGTTTGGGAAAAAATGCTCGAGGTTCTCGTAGACAGTGTCAGTGGAAGGACGAACCATCCATTTGGCTTTGTCTGTCTGCATACTAAACCACTCACTGTCTGTTTTTCCATAATTATGATTTTCAGTGTCAATAGCTGTCTGAATATCCGTTGCCTTATCATCCTTACCGGATGTGAAGTTCAACTTTGAGACAGTTTCCTCATCGTCTTCTTCTTTGTTCTGTTCTTTGACAGATTGTGCCCCACAAACATCTCTATCACTTTCCTCGTGATCTGCATCCTCTTTATGGATCTTTGGAACTAGTGTAGAAGGCCCAGAGATTAATTCCGAGCTGGAGTTGTCACTGCTGGTTTCTGAAATCGTTTTAGACTGATCCCCGTCACTTTTATTAATTTTAGGAGCTACAGCCCAGAAATCGTCGTCATCATCGTCATCGTCGTCGTCATTGGATTGATCTGACTCTTCGTCTAACCCCGGAGCACCTTCAAAAGAAATCTTGTTCTCTTCGAACTTACTGAGACGCGAAAAAGACTCCACAGACTGTCTAGAAGAGCTTGATTTGACACTTCCGGATCTGAGCAAGGAATCAGCATTGATGCCCCCGTATATACCGTTGGCAAACTTTGAATTTCTAGTGGACAAGGTTCTTCTCAATGA
Organism: Saccharomycopsis sp. NRRL Y-5750; assembly: GCA_030564765.1. Taxonomy (NCBI): domain Eukaryota; kingdom Fungi; phylum Ascomycota; class Saccharomycetes; order Ascoideales; family Saccharomycopsidaceae; genus Saccharomycopsis; species Saccharomycopsis sp. NRRL Y-5750. Next base: position 177,424 of record JAKTZD010000027.1, on the reverse strand, counting down.
GCTAGCTGATGTTTGTCTGTTGCTGCTGAAATCTTCAAACTGGCCGCTATTTGGTCTCGTTTCAGGGGTGTTTTTTTCGGAAATAGAGGAAGGAGTCGACGGTGGTCTGCGTCTATTTAAAAGAGGCGATGCGCCAAGTCTTCTAGAGACAGAAGATGTCCGTTCCAATCCTCCTCTTCCATTATGCCCAGGTGGGGCTGGAGCAGGTCTTTGAGGCACTAGATCAGCAAGATTTTTAGCAAAAGGCGATTCTCTTTTTTTATCGAAATTGATCTCTTTATTGTTAGCAACAGGTCTTATTATGGAGAAAGACGACTTGCTACCATCTATATCTTCGCTTATTATCGATTCATTAGACTGGGATAAGGAAGGGGTAATCAGGTCACAATAAGCCTCGGACTTCTTGAAGCTTATATAGTCAAGATCGTCTGGTTTGGCAGCAGCCTGCTTAGATGGGTCAATGAAGGAGCTAGGAGTTTCAGGATACGCAACACCTTTATTATCCGCAGCAATCTCAAACGAATCTGTGTCGTATGTTTTTGTGCTGGAAGTGCTTTGAGTATTAGAATGAGAGAGTTCCACCGGAGGTTCAGGAGGTTCATAATGTACATAAAATTTGACCTCAAAGTTGATGAAATCAAAAGCAATCAAGCTTTCAATGGTAGCATCCGTCAAGGCCTCTCCGTAATCAGACTCGTAGTCTGTCATATGGAAGCTCAACCGCAGCATATCGCTGCTTGGAAGCAGAAGAGACGTAGCTAGAGCGTGTTTGAAGGCCATAACTGTAGTAACCTTGTCTTCTCCAATAGCAACAAAAGACTCATTGTTTTTGGAAGCTAGAATGTATCTGGCCGCCTTATGAGCCCTTGGTCTTGGAATTTCTCTTTCTGTGAGCTGAATATGTCCTACAATATCTTTACTGTGTCTCTCAAAAGATCCAGACGATTCCGGACTCACAGGAGAAGTTCCGTCCAAAGATCTTCTAGCAGGCTTTACTTTCTCCTTCTTTCTCAACGACTTCATAAGAAAGATCCCTTTTTTCTCGCTCTCTATATGTGGGGACAAGCTATTGCTGGAGCTTGCACTTCCAGGGGGTACATAGTTATCGATCGGTTTTGCGTACTTTCTAGTGAAAAGAGCACTATAGGGCGACATAGGGGACTCTTTAGTGGTTATAGGCTCCTTTGTGGGTTTAGGTTTCGACGTATCAGCTAGAGAGGAGCCGAAAGGCCGTTTTATGTAGCTAAGTCGTTTGGAGGTATAGTTATGGTTGATGTTGGGGCTCGTATTTTGGGAGCCAGCAGGAGCGATGTTATTGGTTTTGGAGACAACTGCACTATTAACTGTGTTATTGGTGTTTATATTGTTGGTAGCTGGACTGTTCACAATACCAGTTGTTGTATTACAGGCAGTTGTATTGACAGTAGCTGTATTATTCAAGCTCGCAATACCAGTAGCCGTGTCTTCGCTTATACCATTACCACTAGGGACATTACTTTTTGCACCAGTGCCATTAGAACCACTGCTAGGCCCGTTACTTGTAGTGTCGCCCAAATCCTGCAAAAGCTCCCCTGACTTGCTCCGATAAGAAACCACCTTTGCCTTTGAATCGTCTTTGGAACGAGGAACAACATAGCTGATTTCCTCACTGTTACTTCTTCCGTGTCTAAATCTGTCTTCCAATACCTGATTCGAAATTCCCCCAAGCTTCAAGTTATCTCCGTACAAATAGTTACGGTCGAATTCACTACGAGGATGTGGAGACAACTCCAAGCTAGTGCGTTTGATATTTCGCTCATCGAACGATTTTTCCGACAGTTCAGGACGTGTAACCTCTTGCATTGTTCTCTTTAACAAGTATCTGAACTTGGAGGACAGCGACGATTCGGTACAGCTTGTGGTGCTGGAATTTCGTTTCTTTGAACCGTCATTATGCAAAGGCTCGTGATCATCGCCCCCTTTAGAGTCCGAATGATCAGAACGCTGACCAAAGTCAAGATACTCGTTATTGAGCTTCAAATAAGTGTTAAAGTTCGAAAACCGCTCATCATTAGTCAAACTCATAAACTTCTGTCCATAAATTCCATGTTTCCGGAACGTTTCTATCCAGGATGCGTTGAAGTTGTAGAACTCGAGCCAAAGAGTGACCCTTTCTGGGGTCCATGCCCCAGGATCATTAACATCCCAGGTTATAACCAGCTTTGAGTCGGGACGGGTATGAAAGGAGTCCTTTTTGGCCGGCTGTTGTTCATTTGTTGAGCCAATGGTTGTCATGGTGTTGCAATTATTGGTACTATACGTGTTGGACATTGCGCTTGTTCTAGTGCTTGTATTTGACACGGTATCCTGTTTTGTGGGTTTATCGTCCCTAAATGGGGCCCCCATGAACGATTTACCTGGAGATTTTGGGGAAATTAGGTCCGAAGCGTTTGAAAAGGTAGGAAACCTGTCCAAATACAAGTCTGACTTGTTGTTGATCGATCTGGTGTTCTCAGGTTCGCGGTGTTCTTCTGGGACCTTTAGGGGATCATATTCATGAACACTATCGTCATATTCACGCACATGACCTTTTGAGGCGACTGTGCTCTTCATCAAAAGCAAGGACTTGATTTTCCCCTCTAATTCCGCGTCAGCCTTGTTCATAGAGGTTCTGTCCGGCTGCGCTGCATACAGACTACCGGATTCTGCAGTCTTTGCATCCTTTCCAAGCATTGCACAGCTGTCATCATCTCTGGAACCCGTCCAAAGATTCATAAACAGAATGTTAGCCTCTCCAGGGTCTAAGGTCTCGGTACTGGGCAGATTGATAGCGAAGCTATTTGATGAATCGCTAAATTTACCAAACAAGCCAGAAGTGTCTTTGTCATCGGTACTGGCACTGCCGCTTCTAGGAAGCTTGAACCCTGAGATAAACGGGCCAGAAGCAAGCGTCTTCCCGTATTTTTCTGGGTCCAAAGTCCCGATATTCCAGTCGTCGTCAGAAAAGCTTCCTGCCATAGAGTGCACGTTATTGTTGAAACTAAACTTTTTGCTCAACTTCCCCGATTCGTCCCCAAAGTCGTCCATTTCTTCCAGAGACGCAGAGCGAACCAGAATAGGGGTTCCGATGTCGGATGTGAGGTTAGAATTGTCGTCACTGGCCAAAAAAGTTCCAGGAACCGTCAAAGAGTCTCTTCTAGAGGTGTTGGATCTCCTGGACGACACATTGAGAAGAGAGTATTCGTGGCTTCTTGCAGGGGAGGGCTGATAGATCCTGCTTTCAGGGGTATTTAGCTGAGAATGGGTTATACTTGCACCTACAGAGCTCATATCCAGGTCATCCGCACGAGAAGATGTCTCGAGATCCAAATGTTTAGTGACTTTGATGCCAAGGCCTACCAGAGACATGGGGCGTTTCTCCTTGAATGTCTTTGTGGTATCCGATACGCTGGCAGGACTTTCCGAATGTTTTCTTGATGCTCTTGATATGGGAAAGCTGTCATTGGAAGGAGTTTTTGGGAAAATAACTCCGTTTCTGCTTGACATGTACGACACATGTTGCTGCTGGATCAGTGGAACCGCATGCTCAATGGAGGTATCATGTGCTGACGTAGAGGACAATTCTTTGCCGTATTTCGAGGCGTTGAAGTCGAGAATCTTATTTTTTCCTGGAATTGCCACATTGGGGGCTGATCCGAGTGTTGCGCTGTTCTTGGTACCGTTAGTGGGGGCAGGGGGAACGTTTGGCGCAGGTCCGAGGCTCACATTGGGGAACCCTGCCAGATAAAACTGAGAATTGAAGCTGTGGCTGTTGTTTGGCGCGCTGTCAAAGTTTGCTCCCGAATATGCGTACTCGTTGTGGCTGGAACTCACAGAAGACTGGGCATTCCCAGGATACTGGTGCGATTTGCCAAAGGATGCCACATCAGGCAAGTTATGAGGCAATGTCTGCGGCTTGATATTGCCAGCAGACCCTAGACGGTCCTTTGTTTGTGGATCAAATTCAGGCATCCCCTTAGACGGGTTTTGAAACTTGCCATAACTGTTAGTGCCTGTGGTGTATCTGGGATGGACATTGGCGTAGTTGTTAGTATTAGAATTGTTTCTGAAAGTCCGCTTTTTCATGTACGAAATGACCGGATATGGCGAGGTTGAATGGATGTTGTTAAGAGCGTTTCTTGCTGGCCTGCTGGATGTGGGGCTTTGCTGCTGTGATCCGTCATCGATCACTGGTATCTTGTCCAAGAGAAAATTAGGGACACTGTCGTCACTCCCGTTGCTGTTATACATGGGCATTTTCTCATTATCCTACTAATAGAAAAGAGCAACGGTGCTGTAGTATTTTGAGTGTGCTATGTCGATGACGATAGAAGAATGGACTGGTGGTTAGCTTGCTGACACAAAATAGGGTTCTAAATCACAGAATTTGATAGATTTAGTTTTTGGTTCCCCTTAGAGATGGCACAAAGGATCGGGAATGTTTCTGAAACACGGTGAAAAGAATGTTCAGTTCCGACCGAGTCACGTGAGACGGATTCCTGGTGGTGTCAAGATGAAATTTTTGGATTGTCGCACAGTGCTATGCGGACCTTTCCCGGAGACGAAAGTTGGAGTGCATTCGTCCGGGGAGCATGGTTGCGAGAGACACTGAAAGACAGAGAGAGACATTTTGACGGAGCTGCATTCTTCAAATGAAATAGCTATCATTTTGGTGATAGCTGATCAGACAACAGGTTGATCAGACAACAGGTTGATCAAACAGCATGTTGATCAAACAGCAGGCTCCCTGGTATGTAGACTTGCCTGACTGAATACTTTTGTGAGATGGGGGAAGGTTTTGAGGATACCATCAGAGCACAAAGTCAAAAGTCAAAATTTGATGAAGAAAATTCGACGGGCTAATCATTGACAACACGAAGCTGGATTTTTGTCACAAAATATTACGGCAAGCTGATGATTAGTGCATTCATGGTAACAGGGAAAGGAAAGAAAAAAGGGAACCACAGGGGGGTCGAGAATAAACTAGTGTTGGCTAAGTAGTTCCAGATAGACTAGCGTATTTGTACAGTGTTTCAACTGTTCTCTGCATCGACTATAAGTTAGGCAGTTTCAAAACAATACTTTTCAACGAGAGAAAAATTTAAAACACCCTATTAGGTCTCACTATACGCAAGTGTAACATATTTTTCGAGATTAACATGCAAAGGAAGAAGTAAAAAAGGAGATGATGATGCGTTCGTCGTAAGCCGCCAATTGAATAGGCACAGTCAAAAGATCACACCAATGCCGAGGGCACTGTAATGCACAAAGAACTATGGAAGTGTTGCCGAAAAAGTATCAACTTGTCAGTGATCACTCACCATAATGCCGCAGGTTGCCCATTTACAAAGGAGCTGGCAGCTAAATTATCACCATCTACGACTGATTCCTCGGATAGGGTCATTTGGGTTTTATAAGAGAAAATGTGTTTTGTAACTTTAATTTGTATACGCAGGTAAAACACAATATCTGATCTTGCGGCAGAAAAACATGTGCATATAAGGACATCAGGCCGGATGTAAATATATTTAAAGGATGTTTACATTTTACCCTTTTGCGAATACTTGTAACGCAATGGTTGTCTTCATCATCTATGTTAGCATATCGCAATGAGATTATCTGTACACACATTGAAAATCCGAAGTACCTGTCAGCAGTTCAAATGGTGCTGTTCACAATAAAGTAACATTTAGAAAAGAAAGGGGAAAAAAATCGTACAACCGTAATGGAAAAAATTTCAAAGCAGACACCGCTGCATTGGTTTTGCTATTGCTAAATCAGAAGGGATTTGCAGTGAAGTCAAATGGAAAAGGGTCGTCGAGGAGCTTAAAAATTTTTCCCTCGCAGCTCCGAGGGAAAAAATTTTCGCTTCTGTTTATTATCGATTGTTTGCATAGCTTATCAATTGGCTTCTATGCGTTTGCCTATTGTTGAGGTTACTATTGTTTTGAGGCAGCAATGCTTACTGTCACAACTGCGACAAAACCTGACCCTTCGATATAGGATTGTGAACACTCATCGATCACGACATGTACTCACTATGATTGATATCCTGCGTTCTGTTGTACCATCCACTCTCGAGCAAAAGGAAGTGAACTAAAGTGAATTACTTCAATAACTATTTATAGTAAAATAAAAATAAAGCTTGTATACAAAAATTGTAGCTGTCGAGCTGTTTTCGGGGAGATTTTTACTCGAAAAGGCCTTGTTTGCCTTCTTTCTCCTTAGCAAGTTTGATGTTGTTAAAGTTTTGCAGTGAAATTCGAGTTCCGACCACTATGCTGCACTTGCCATCTATATGTTGGTTGATGCTGGTGGTCGCACAGCATGCTGCTGATGACCTTGAAATTGTTTTTGTAACTCAGAATGCGCACCTGCCACCTTCCAATTAGATCCATTTTTTATTACTTTCTCATACCTCCTATTCTTCCTTTTTGTGCCATTCTGTGTCGCACTTCATTAACCAGTCGCTCTTGGTTCTTTCAACAGGCACAGATCAATACATGATAATATTTTCTCGTTTACAACAACGATGCGTGAAGGGAAGTTATCGTGACCTTCGCCGATAACATTTTATGCCATCGTATGCAATAAGACCAAAAGTTGTTGTGGCTGATGTTTGTAGCTGCTACAACAAACTACCAACTCTCCGTCAACTTCCCTTATTTACGCTTGTTTCGTTTGGCTATTTTTAAAATTGACTGCAATGCGTTTTATTATTATGTTGATATAGAGTTTTACAACTACTGCTATAGACTCATCCTCCTCGACAAACCTTTGTACATATCTATCGTTCTAGATGCCAGTGCAACCCTATTCTTGTTTGCATAACAAACACAAGTTAGAAATTAAACTTAAGATTGAAAAAAATAAATAACAACAACAACAAGGGCAGCAGCAGCAGCAGGAGCAGCACAAGTAGCACAAGTAGCAGAAAACCAAGTCAAATCGCTTGCGCTAATTGAACGAACAGCCTAACTGCAGTCAAGCTATGCTTTCGAGCAAATATATAAATACATGTGTTGTTCCCACTTTTTTTGTCTACCTTAGCTATTGTGTTCTAGAAATTGGATAGCCTGTACTTTTGACACAAACTGGTAGTTACTGTTAGTTCAATTCACCTTCAATAGTTCTAATAATCTCAATTCAAAATGTCTACTTCTGAAGTTACTCCTGCCCAGCAAGCGGTTCCTCCAGCAAACGCTGATGTTGAAAAAAATGATTTCGACGCTCCAAACGCGCCTCCTATCACCCGCACCAAGGCTTACTCTACCGATGATTCTCTCAGAAATTACGCTATTGTCGGTTTAGGTGAGTTCTTCGGTACTTTCATCTTTTTGTGGACTGCCTTTGTGATTGCTCAAATCGCAAACCATGACTACACTCAAGATCTTGCTGCTGAAAGCCACGAGTTTGTCTATCCTGTCAACACCGCCAGATTGATCATGATCTCTTTCGGTTTCGGTTTCGGGGTTATGGTTGGTGTCTTCTTGTTCTTCAGAATTTCTGGCGGTAACTTGAACCCTGCTGTTACTCTCTCGTTGGTCCTTGCTGGTGCTGTTTCACCAATCAAGGGTGTCATCATGTTCCTTGCTCAAATGATTGCCGGTATGGCTGCTGCTGGTGCTGCCAGTGCCATGACCCCAGGTCCTGTCAAATTCGCCAATGGATTGGGTGGTGGTTGCTCCAAAAGTAGAGGTGTTTTCATTGAAGCCTTTGCTACCGCCTTGTTATGTATCACTGTTTTGTTCTTGGCTGTTGAGAAGTCTAGAGCTACCTTCATTGCCCCATTTGTCATTGGTATCTCTTTGTTCTTGGGTCACTTGATCTCTGTCTACTACACTGGTGCTGGTCTCAACCCAGCCAGATCTTTCGGTCCATGTATTGCTGCTAGATCCTTCCCAGTGTACCACTGGATTTACTGGGTTGGACCTTTCTTAGGTTCCTTGATTGCCTTCTCTATCTGGAAGGCTTTTAAAATCTTGCATTACGAAACCGCCAACCCTGGTCAAGATGACGACGGTTTGTCCAAAAAATAAGCTTTATGCATCAAAACAAGTGCAAGCAATCGAATAAATATTATGACGAACTAATCCCCTATGCAAATAATAATCATCACTTTTCATTCTTTCTTTCTTTCTTTTGCAATTCCCCCTTTTAATAATTAATCAATCATTTTTTAATAATAACGCTACTTTGCTAGGTATGTTTGTAAGACGATCAGCATTCTACACATAGGTGTATTCTATGGTAGTACTTTTCCCTTTTTTGACATGATACGATTCATCAGTGCCATCGGTAAGATCGTCGAAACACTGCTTGAAGAAACAATCACCGTCTGGTATTCATCTTCTATTATCTCCGCGTATGACATGCAGCGCAGATCCCCAATAGCTTTTCCGGCGCAAACAAATACGCAACTTTAAATGGTGACAAGCTAGGATCTTCCGATCTTCTTGTCACGTGCTGCATGTTTCGTTGAGTGTTGGCATCGTATATCCTATTTCAACATTCTACATGTCTGTTTAGCTCTCGAAAAAGAAGAGTAAAAAATACATTAAATTGATAGTCTAATGTTTATAGTGGGGACACTATTTTTGAAGAAGAAGGTAGATGCGGAGTGCATCAAAATTCATCGTAGTGAATCTATACAAGAAAGACCTGCTCAACTGCATTGGACAGATAACTACAATGAACTAACGAAAAATCAGGGGTATATAAATGAGAAGTGAAAAAGCCAAACGGATTTCAAATCTATTCGTCATCTTCGTCATCATTTTCGAAAACAAAAGTGGCGTCAGCGTAGTAAGAGCCATAGCTGGCAGTGAGGTCTTCATCCCAATAGGAGGCTGTGAAATCATCCGCGTAATAGGTGGCTGTGGCGTCATCCTCGAAGCAAGTTGCAGTTGCATCTTCGTAGTAAGTAGCTGTGGCATCTTCGCCGTAGTATGACTCAGTGAAATCATCACCAAAATAAGTTTCGGTGAACTCGTCCCCATAGTAACTTTGTGTGTAGTCGTCAGTGGAATAACTGTCCGTGTATTCGTCCCCGAGGTATGACTCCGTGTAGTCGTCATCCAAATAAGCTGGAGTTGGAGTGGTATACGATGGAGTGGTGTACGATGGAGTGGTGTACGATGGGGTGTATGCAAGCGTGGTGGTGCTGTTGCTCTCAGTAAAATCTCTTTTAACAGCGGCCGTGGCTGAAGCAGAGGCGATAGAGCTTGAAACAGTCTTACCATTGAAATATTTTTCAAGAGATGCACCAACATAACCAGCAAGACCCAAAGCACCGACAACGATACCGGTTTTTTTAAGCTGTGCTAATTTGGAGGCAGAGATACCATTGGCAGGTGTGGCAGGTGTGGCTGGCGTGGCAGGAGAAGCTGGGGCAGCAGCAACAGGGACTTCTTCTCTCTTAGCGTTTTCAAGTGGAGCAGCAGAGATGGCTTGAGTTATCAAAGTCAATACTAGGGCAGAGTTGATGAGTTGCATTTTCGTTTTATTTCTTTGAAGTGAGATATTTGTCGACAAGGATTTGTTACTAAATTATATTGATAGAGTAGCCAAAACGTTAAACTTACAACTCTCAGATTCAATGCGTCTGTCAATGAATGAGGAATTAGCTCTTATATATAGCATGCTATTTATATCGTCATGTTGACGAAAGACTCAAATTCAAAAAATGTAACACGGCACGCGGCATAATTTACGGAACGCATTTTTGGGTTTTTCAAGCTTTGCTCAGCCATCCAAGATTTTCCACCTTTTGGGCCATCCATATCTCTAATTCATCGATCTGTTCATGTCTTTGTAACCACTTGAAGTGAATATTCCCATTCGAAGTCAAACATTTTTCTCCCGGGATGTGTGCCTGCATTGCCAATGCTTGAAGTTGTTTTGTTAATGTGTTTCTAACTCAAATGAGTTATGTCATACCGAAAAATTGGAAGTCATTCTCCCCTATGCTCTCAGGTCCTAATTATTTTACATCAGCGATTTTTTCGAGCGATTTTCTCAGCTATCACCTGTGCATTGGCTAGTAGTTCTAGAACTTGTTCCATATGCCTTCAAGCGAATGGGATTTACAAAAGTAGGCGGAGATCGTACTCAATTGAGGCAAATGTCGTGTAAAAGCTTGCATGGCTCAGCTTCATTGGGAAGTACATAAACTAAAAAAAGATTACATAAACAATACCTCGAAGGGTGGTAAAAACTACACTCATCCCCTGAAAAAATTTAGAGACAAGAAGCGATTGCCTGACTGTAGTATTTTCATTAGAAATATTGTGATTCTAGAAAACTAGCTCTTGTAGATCTTGTCGGCAATGCTGTTGGTGCCTGACAAGAAAAAATGACGGCAAATTATGTAGCCTCGCAAAATTGTTGCGTCGGTTTTTAAACCCATGACCACTCGCATAAGCGAGAAAAGGGAGCTCTTTCATTGAGCTACCCGGGCAGTTTTGTATGGTTATGGGCTGTGGCCTTGCGGGGCCTTAAGTTGTGTTGGTAATATCAATCTAGTTAAGAGTCGTAGCAGATGAGAATAGCTTTTAACATGCATGCGGCATCACAAGACAGATTTTTAGTTCACTAAAAGAGTACCAGCTAGCCAGAGCAAGTACATCCAATATCGCTAGCCTCTTGTAATCTGGCCAGAAAAAGCTCCTCGAGCCTTCCTTTTGAAGGCTCTGCTCATAAGCTTTCACTGATAAAGCATGAAAAAAGAATGTGTGCTAGCTTCAATGATGATGACGTCAAACAAGTATTCCTTACACAACATTCGATTTTAGGTATGTATTCTGCAATCCATGAAAAAGTAAGAGTATAATTAATCCTTATAGTATCCACACTACGTGGCCCCCACGCTTTCTTATCAAGATTACAATCGCCACAACACGACAATATTACTATTATCGTGATAACGTTATGAGTTAGTCACTACCTTCAGGAGCGACAGTCAATAATACAAGCTTGGCTGGCCAATTTAAACATATCCTCAATCCTAAAACCCGTAAAACTACTAAGAAGTACTATTTAATCGTATACAGTTAGGAAGTAAATTTGTGTAGCCCAGTCGCCACATTCTCTCGCTGATGCGAGTCTACCTGGGTTCAACGAAGCACCCTACACTCTAAATTGTGATTGTGATTATCATATATTAATCTTCTTACTACAATATATCAAAAGTTCGAATCCCGACCTGAAAACAATATATTTACTACAAATAATGAAACAAAGCAGCACTGGCACCTTAATTATCCTCGTTTTCGGTATCAAGTATGTGATAGATAGACTTCTTGGCAATTGGCTCAGCCTCAGATTCCTTTTTTGTGTTGCTTTTGAAAGTCTTCTTTGGTTTGTCGTGACCTCTTGGACCGCTTGCCCCAGACCCTCTGACGTGGTTCCAGTCTAAGTCATCTTCTTTTTTGTGAGAGTTGGATCTTCCGCCGTGCTTGACGAAACTTCCTTTGTTGTTCTTTTCTCTTCCAGCCAAAGGACCTCTTCTGGCACTCCAGTCAAATTCTGGTTCTTCTTTCTTTGGAGCTCTTTCTCTACGTTGAAATTCTCTGGTTCTGGCACCTTCAGGAGCTTCTCCTTCTTGGGCAGTGGCTTCTTTGACAGGCAAAGGTCCTCTCTTAGCACCCCAGTCCAAGTCTGGCTCTTCTTCTCTTCTTAATCCTCTGGTGCTATGTTCATTTCTGTTACTGAATCTTCTTCCTTCACCGCCCTGTTGTTCTTCACCAGCTGGCAATGGGCCTCTTTTGGTGCCCCAGTCCAAATCTGGTTCGTCATCGGCTCTTGACAATCTTGAAGCTCCTCCTCTGAAACCATCGCCTTCTCTTCTGTTTCCAAATCTTCTTCCTTCACCATGCTCGCCATCATGACGTTCTTCACCAGCTGGTAATGGGCCTCTCTTAGAGCTCCAGTCTAAGTCAGGTTCTTCTTCTCTTCTTGGACCTCTGTTGCTGTTTTCTCTTCTGCCACCGAATCCTCTTCTTCCATCTTGGTCGTCTCCAACAGGCAATGGACCCCTCTTGGAACCCCAATCCAAGTCAGGCTCATCTTCACCTCTTCTTGGTCCTCTCTCACTGTTGTCTCTTCTACCGCCAAATCCTCTTCTACCATCGAAATCCTGGTTGGACCCTCCGGTTAGTGGTCCTCTTCTGACGTTCCAGTCAACGTCTTCCTGTTGAAATCTCTGGTCTCTGTCGGAAGGAGGAGCAACGGAAACGTAGGTTCTTCTGCCTTCGAAGTCGCTTCCAGAAAACGACAATATCTTTTCCAAGTATTCTCTGGTGGTGAAGGTCACAAGAGCAAACCCTTTCAATCTGTCACCTTCTCTTGGAGCGTAAAAGTTGGTAATACAGTCGTTGCTTTGCACGTTTTCTTCAATCCAGCGTCTGACGCCTTCCTCACTTGCTTCCCAGGCCAAATTGTTGATTCTTGCCTTGTAAGGTGGTGCATCAGGAACTGGGTACTCAACTCTCTCACCACGGTCACCGTAACTGCTGGCGCCTGCGCCGCCCATACCACCAGTAGAGCCTCTAAACGAAGATCCTGCTTGGGCCCCGGCTGGTTGGACAGAAACCGAAATAGATGAGAAGTCAACTTCTTCATCGGCCCAGTTGCCTCCCCCCAATGAATCGTCATTGAGAAAGGTGGCCAAATCCATCTTTTGCGCTTTCTTAACTGTAAACATGTTAGTAATCTGTCTCGCTTTTCTTGGTTCAAGAATATGTATTATATAACACTATATTGACATCTCGGCTTCAAATCCGATATCTGGTTACATACCCATGTTGAATAATGCTGATAGTTTTCTTTGAATTCGACTGCTTTAAGCAAGCAAAATAAAAATGAAAAATGATAACGAAGTGAAAGAGAAAGTGAATATTCTAGTTTAAATGAATTGAAGGAATACTGATTTCAATATTCAAACAATTAGATAACTAGTTGATTGTCTTTTTCCTTCCTTGGTTAACGCTTTGATATTTGTGAGAATGCTTTTCCCGTGAATATCAGGTGAAGATTATTTTGTTGCTGTATTTAAGTAGCTATAGCTGATATCTGACTTCTCTTAAAATAAATATTACATGATCTACTATGCCATCAATTTTTTTTTTCTTAATATCCCCAAAATTCAAAATAAAAATTTTTCACCAAATTTTTTTTTTCTGTTTGAATATTTTCCTTCAAAAGTTTAAAAAAATCACACTTCATCAATGATCACGTGTATGTCAGCAATACCAAATACATGGATGAATGAGAAGCCCCGTTATTCTGTCACAAATAATTTCCTCAACTCACTTGGAGCTAGCAAGGTAGCTCTCAATGAATTTTGACTACCATTCGCTGTCTTGCTTGGCAGAGTGATATGAAAGTTACTCAAGGCGACCTATAACAGAATTGCATTCAGTATTTTGCTATTAATGAAGCTCGGTACTATATTCTTGAACAGGGTTGAGTTTTTAGTAAACAATCACAAAGGTCGTGTAGCTAGGAATCCCAAAAAGTTTTAGTGACTATATTAGGTAGCAACTGAGCTACACACACTGTATGTAATTGTTTGTGGCTAGAAATAGTAATACTTGTCTAATTCAAGACTGTCAAAATTAAGAATAACTCTAATTTGGCTAGCCAAGTAAGTGTAAAGAAAAACGGATGCTGTATATTACCTGTCACTGAAGACTGTGGTGATATAGTTTTATTGTAGCATCTTGAATTCTATAAACTAGTGGAAAGCTTGTAAGATACGAAGGCAGTGTCAATGTCATATAAAATCATAATAGGCTTTCTCTTTCAAGAGCTGCAGTATTGCAGAGTCACATTCACCCAAGTCTTCTTTATTTGCTATTTTCTATGTTACGCCGAGAAGACTGTCAAAAGAAACAAAGCCGTGATTGTGAATTTCAGCTCCTCAATTGGAAGGGACCTTCGCGGGTGTTCTTACTCTAGATGTATATATCTTCGCTCTTTCATGCTCACTTCGGTCTGAATTCTGGCTATACGGCTCAAAACTTTGTGGTGATCTTCATGAGAGTAGTCACACAAACTTCTCGCTTCATGTTCAAGAGAGATATTATACTTTTATAGGTACAAACGCCTGGAGGTTTTCTTTTCAAGGGTTTTCTGGTGGAAGGGTCTATAGTATAGCTTGGTGGTACGGTATTTCCGGCAGACAAGAGGTCTGTACTTGTGCTTTTTTTAAAGAGAATTGACGTTGCTTTACGAAGCCCTTATTTGTGCTGGTTGCCCTTGCGGAGGGATACATTCTTGGCAGGGAGTCATTCTCATATGTGGAGAAAAGAAAAATTAGAACGATTACCTCAAGTGCATTGATGTACCACAGTAATGAGTCACCAAAGTAATTTGATCAAGTACAGATAGACCGCTTTTCAGACTCCAACACCTGTGAGAGCCTCCTGGCCAGTCATGCACGCCCGTGAATTACAACAGTTAATAATTACTTTGCCCATTCCAGATGCTTGGGACTCTCAAATAGGAAAATCAACATGTATCGATAGCAAGCAAGAAAAAAAATAGAACCCTTTGAGATGTAAATTTGGGTTGAAGCCCAAAAAAGGAAAAAGGAAAAGACTCAAATCTGCTTGACAACAAAAACATAATGTTATTGTGGCTCTATTCTCGTGACGCTAGGTATATGAACAAACCGATATGTTACGGACACTTAATGTGTAATCGCTTTGCTGGTTTGTTTTTGAAGACGCCGTTCAGTTTGTTCTAAATTGATTTAAGGCCAAGGTTGTTTCGTAACTTTTCGCTACTTGCTCTGGTCGAAAATATCGCTTGACGGATTCGAACCTTGTGACAATGTTTCGAGAAATTTTTGGGATATATTTGGTGACGGTGTTGTGTATCGGTCTCGCCACCGGATCCTTGGTTTTCATCTTCACACCACTATTGATTTTCATAAGGAACTTGAGCTTCAAAAACGTCAAAATAAAGCAGTTTAGGTTCAACGTAAACCTTTTCAAGAGAAACCACAAGTTGTTCGAATTTTATGTCAGAGGGTTACAAGTTAGGATCAACATTGATGATTTGCTGGAAAAATCACATCGAGGAAAACCATTGGCAGATAATGACATAAACGGTGCCAAGAAGAAGAGCCACCGGAAGGGTGTCTCATTGAAAACTGCGCGTTATGTTGTGAAGGCCTTGAGTATGACGTCTGGGTTTTCAATTTATTTTTCCAACGTCAAGCTTGTGTTAGTAAGCGATGATAATGACAAAGAAGTCACCTTGAATATTGGAAAGTTCAAAGCTGGAGCAAGCAGTTTTGCTGTAAATAAGGCATTTGAAAAACAGCTCAATTTGATGAGCCATACGATTCGAACAAAGGACAGATACATTATTGACTGTTTCCTTTTGATGAACGATCTCACAATAGCCACTAACTTCACAGATAGTAAGAGTCTCTTGATTGGAAGCTTGAGCATTGACTTGCGGTTTTTGTTCAATGTTTACTCGTTCAAATTCTCAAATTTCGCGTTAAACATCGTGGAGAACAAGTTCTTCATCCCAACAGCAAGTCTTTTGAATATATTCACCTCCTTATTCTCAAAAGAAAAAGCTGATGAGGTATTGGCAGAAAATGAAAGCAAGGAGAGCATCGAGAACTACTCTGAGAACGCTAGCATTAAAGAACAGGTTGATCGCGACGAGAAAATTCTCAACGGCTTTCTAGATAAATTGAAGGCAGTTTTGACTAAAATCACTCGAAGCAAAGCATTCTTCGACGAGGTCAATCTAACAGTTTCAAGTGTTGTTGTTGATGAGTTTTATCTTGTGTTTTTATTCTTGAATAAGAGTAACTTCGCGAAAGTTCTTTCTATGATCAACGTGCAAACCTCTGAGTCAGGATTTCATTTCTTGCAAAAGATATATTTCCAGTTGCACATAAACAGGCTCAATTTAAATATTTGCAATTATAAAAGCGACTCGCCGGGGTACGAACTTCTTTTTTCAGTCAACGATGAGCCGGTGCAGTACATCACCTCTATCATGAACTTGAAGTTGGTGATGGTCATAAAAGAGGACGCATTTATGAAAAACACTTCTAAATCAATGCAGAAATCAAAGCCAACAATACTAGAGTTGATACAGATACCCAATATCAACTCTACCGTCCAGACCAATTCGGACTATCAAATACTAAAAGTTTTGAAAAAGAACTTGAAGCACGGAAGCTCGGTTTTCAAACTATCGAGTCACACGTCATCTCCAATATTGGAATTTGATACATTGTACCTTGGTCTTTTGATTCTCAACTTCAAACAATTGAAGCATTTTTTCAAGTACATCTTCCATTCTAAGCCAGCTGAAATACAAAAAAAAAAGAACCAGGAAGTCGAACGTTCTGTGATAACAAACTATTTGGTCTCATCTATATCCCGATTTTTGCCCCAGCTTTTGATCAAATTTACAGTCGAAGATACAATTCTTTTGTTGAAGCAGCGCGATGAAAACGAGAAAGTTCTGAGAACCTTATCGGCGATTTTGAACTTCATCGGATTCGAAATAAACAGCAAGCGGATCAGACATCACAATGCCAATATTGTCTATAGTTCCATTTTCCAAAAGATTGACATATCAGGTACTCGTGTCACTTTTATTGAACGAGACTTAGTCACGCCAATGGATACGTTTGAGTTTCTTAATGGCAATAACAGTTCATCCTCCCTTTCGTCTGATTCTGACGATGACGCTAACGATATAATCAAAAACATATTCAGTGAGATTGCCAGTATAGATTACTTCAAATTGAGCATGGCTTTGGAAGAACTACCCAACTTGAAGTTCCTGTCTGATGTGTCTTTTCATTCCTTGTTTGCCGATCTTTCTGACTTGCGCGTGATGTTGGGATTGTTCAAAATGTTTGATAGTGTTGCCGTGATGGTGTATACATCAGATTGGGACTCTAGGCTCGATAATAAGTTCAAACAGTTCAGTGAAGAATTTCTTCAGCCGGAGCATGTGCACGAAGAGGGGCGCAAGAGAAAACAGAAGCAGCAAATGAAAGATTTTATTCAGAAAAACATATTTCAATCATTGCCTATATGGCTTAACTTGGTGACAGTCACAAGTAGCGGTTTGAAACTTGTGCTTGGGTCAAGATCCGTGTTGATTCCACCTGAGCTCTTGCGAAAGGGCATAATATCAGAAAATGAACTAATTGGCGATTCTTTGCGAAAAATCAGCTATACTGTCGAATCGTGTACCGTAAGGTATGATTCTTCGTCGCTGTCTGATAGAGCCAATGGCCAAAGTAATAGTTTGACTTCTGGAAAGGCATCGTCTATCAGTGATAAAGCATCGATGACTAATAGTGACAGTGCCAGTATCAACTCTCTGTGTACCTCCAATGCGAGCTATGAATTTTGGAAGTTTGACGTTGTTGTGAAAAAGATCACAGTAAACATTCATTCTTGTCGCGATAGATCGCGAGAAGGCGTATATGGTGAACGGGTTAAGGCTACTGAGATTAACGGTTCGCACAATAAAAAAAACTATCGCATGCAAGTCCTGACATTAGCTGATATTTCAAGCATTGATGGTCAGCTCAAGGCATTGTACTGTATCCTGGAAATGAGTATCCCCAATGATGATATAAACGGCCTCATAACATTCGATATCAATGTGCCCTCAGTTGATCTTAATTATTCAGTACTACACCATTTTGTGTTTTTGTCTTCTTTGATGCTTTTGAAAAACACTGTTTTTGGTTTTGCTTTCAAGTACAAGAACAGCAAGACTCACACAACTAACTTCAAGCAACCAAAAAAGACAAAGGGTCTGTCTGATTTCAATATCATGAAATTTCTCTCAGTCAACATCAATTTGGACTCCGTGATAACTCTGCTCAAAATGCCCGTGGATCTCAAAATGAGGTTTCAGCTCTTCAAGACTTACATCAGGCTCAATTTTGCTGACGACTTGTTGTCGGTGACATCTGAGATAATGAGAGTATGTGTACCGTCTCCTAGTCAACGATCGATGTGGGAAAAGCTATTGGTCCTTCATAAATCTGAATTATCTTTGTCTTTACATGAGATGAATTTATTCAATTCCAGAAAGCTCGCAGATGATTATGTGAACAAGAACGCGCTTTTGGAGGTGACGTTTGAGGCCTCAAGAATCTCTGTTCCATACAAATTCATCATCCACAAGATTTTTGATAATCTCAGTATCATGAAGAAAATCATTACACAGCTACAGTATTCGTTCAAGAATAACTCAGATATATTGGTCATTGATCCTAAATTTCAAAAGACCCCTAATAAGTTGCCCAAATTCATTATCAGGTCCAAAACTTTCCTTTTTGATATGAGCGATGACCCGTTTGAGTTTAAATTGGGTCAGACATTCCAGTTAGGCAAGAAGGAGCAGAATGAGAGGATCTCGAAGTTGGAGTTCTTTAGAGAGGCATTAGTTCAGGACTTCGAGTCCAAAATGATGAACTACCAGGTTGAACTCACGTCAAATTACGGTGTGAGAATCTACGATAGACAATATGAATACGCATATGTTAACGACAATGTTATGCAATATATGCGAAAACGGTTACTTGTTAAGTCACATACTTTGTCTTCTATCGCAGAGGTAGAATCAAACTTTTCTGATACAAATAAAGAATACGAGGATCCTTATTTTGAAGACCAGGGTTCTGCTAAAGGCGAAATCATAAGAAATGACTATCTCCTTCATATTTTCCAGCGATTGAATGTCTTACAGAGAAACATCTCCAAGTCGTGGAGTTCAAGATTGCATGCTTTTGCAGAAAACTTGAACAAGGAGATTTTGCAGAGAAGCAACTACCTTTGGTCGATGAATAACAGCGAGTATCCTGCAAAGTTCAACCGAAGAGTCATTGATAAATTCCAGCCTCCTCTCTTGAGCGTCATGGTTGAAGACCTCAATTTGACGGTCGATAAGGTCAACTTTTCATTTGAGGACTTGCCGCAATTTGTGTACGATCTAGGAAACGGGATACCCAAAGATATGGAGTATACTTTGATGATGCCCATGAATTTAGACTTGAGGGTCAAAGAGTTACGTTGTCATTTCCGTGACTACCCATTGCCTTTCATATATTTCCCAAGAAATCTTGAAGATAAGTCTTTGCCAAGCTTGAGATTGCATGGCAATGTGGCTTTATTAGAAGAGTTTGTAACTTCTGAGGAGAGCATTAAGAGAATTTTTGTTCCGCTTGTTCCGAGCTGTCAAGAAGCTGATCACGATAAATATTACTCTCTAATGATTCCAAAACCAGTGGCATCAGTGAAGACTGTATTCGATTTGAAAATGGATGTGAACTCTACTACTGCCACTAGAATCACTTGGGGTGCGTCAATGCAACCATGCATGCAGCAAATCATGTTGAATTTTGATGGCTTCACCAAACCACCTATAGACCCTTCCGAAAAACTCGGCTTTTGGGATAAATTCCGGGCTAATTTGCACGGGAAAGTTGCGTGTAGTTGGACAAACGATGGATCATTGGAGATTGTCTTCAAAGGCTCCAGAGATCCTTATAAAGTGACTGGGATGGATGCTGGTTTCATATTGTCCTTCTCAGAAAATATCATTTTAGATGTCAACAAAAACAACAACCCAAAAGAGTTTATAAATGTTTCTGCTGATAAGATCTGTTGGATAAGTCCTAATCATCTAGCGTTGCCGTTGCTAGTTTGGTCGCGACCTTCCTCTGACTTTGTGTACGTTCCGGCCCTTGACGCCTTTGATGTGGATCTGCTTTACGGCTACTTTTACGGAGCTGGAAGCGACAAGATGGAGAGAGCCATTTCTTTGGACGAAATCAAAGCCTCTACCAAAAAGTACCACGAAAAGACTCTTATAAGACTTTCAGGATCAGTTTTATTCAGATTTGGGATTTTATTTGAGCGCAAGATAACAGAATATGAAAGAACTGACAAGTTTATACCTCATTATGAAGTCAAGTTGCATAATCCAGATTATATCAATCAAGAAGGTGAAGACAAGGAGAAATATGATGCCTATAAAGGTTTCCGAAGTGATTATATTCATATGGCATTTTCATTGGTATCTTTGGACGAGAGTTCGTACAATACTTTACATTTGTCGCCCAAGGCTTTCGATAGTTTCCAGATATGGTGGAGACTTTTCTCGAGCAATATGCTGTTGCCAGTTCGTCTGGGCAAATATTTTGGTCAAGCCAAACAGTCAAAAAAGTTCTCATTGTACTTGTACACAATCAAATACCAGTTTCTACTTTCGCCCCTATACTTTGTGCACTGTTATCGTGACACTGATACAAATGGATTAGTGTCGAATGATTCTCGTGATCAAAGTGAATGCTACAAATCCCCCTCTTTCAACTGTGTGGGGATCAAAGGAAGAATCGAGCGTATTTCCATCGATTTGCATCAGCGGAAACAACCGACAGTCATCCATAAGAATTTTTTGAATGTCACTAAAAAGATCATGAAAATGAAGTTCAATATAGGAGAGGTGGACATTCAGGATATCGATATTCGCTTGGTGAATGCGTATTTTAACATGAAAAAATCGTCCAAAGAAAAGGAGAACATAAGAACCAAATTACGAATCTTTGATAACGATAGTATGTGGTTCGACATTAATGACTTTCAAGAGATTATGTACCCAAGCGTTTTAGCGGAAAAACCTACAGTCACTATTCTTCCATTGATGCATGCACCAAGAATGATGTATTTCCGGGAATTACCTGAAACAGAAGAAAGTTCCACCCCTCAGACTACCCCTTTCGGTCAAGAGAGCTCACATGACTGTTTGCTATCGAAATATACCTCAATTCAAGCGCAGCTCGATTTGATACGAAAGAATCACGATAATCTAACTGCACACATTCAATCAAATCCTAAAAGAGATACTTCTGAACTATCAGAGAGATTGAAAAAAGCAAAAGAAGATATCAGAATCTTGGAAGCAATTAGGGATAATAGGGATACGTCCAAAATACCCCCTGGACTCAGCAAAAAGGTGTTATTGCAGGACACAAAGGACGAGAAAAGTTTTAACAACAGGTTTATTATTCACAATATGTTGCTCAAATGGAACTGCAACAATCGCAACCTAGCGTTCAAGTACTTCCATTTGTTGTCATTAACAAAGGCAATGCGCCATTACTTGACAAACGATTCCATGAGCGGTATACTTGAAATGTTAAATCTGAAGCTTGGAGATACAAATGATGACCAATCAAACAATGGTGATTTGTCTCGACTTAATAGTAACGTCTCAGCAGAAAGAAGTGACATCAGCCGTGAGAATGAGTCCTATAATGGTGCTGAAAACATTCGTGGGAAGTTGATCGAAAAAAAGGACACTCAGGGTTATTGTGCAAATAGTCTTTTGACGTTCGACAAAGATCTTAGATACACGGGATCTCCTGACAAATCTTATAATGACGACTACTTGATAAAGTTTGTCAATCCTCAAATCCAATTAGTTGATGAAAATAACTTTGATTCGTGTGTTTTGGTGGTTGCCCCAAGCATGGAGTTGAAAGTGGTGTCAATTAAACGGAAAAGACTGAATAAGCTGGGACTGGAACTTCTCGAATATTCGGACTTGGTAGAGACAAGAATTGGATCATTATTGAACGAGGCAAACATTTTCAGTTTCAGCAGAGCACAAGTTGAGACAGACGCGAGTCTCTACTTTTCTGCTGACAATTATGGGTCCAACTCCATTTGGCCCCCATGGTTGGACAGTAGTTTCTATACCGACAACAAGCGTTTGAGAAACTCCTTAATCCTAGAGAAAACTTCCATGCTTGTGAGATACGATCGACCAGGAGATCTTCTTGCCACGGATGACCCTAAAGTTTATGATGATGATGATGATGATAATGATGATGGCGATTCTGGAAAAGAGGCCGGTCTGCAATCGCTAGACGCAGCAGATACTCTGAGCAGCAGACGAAAAAAGTCGCGCAATAAGGAGTCTACGAAAAGAAGCAACAGGGTTATTTTCAATGTTCCACAGGTTGTTGCGTCCTGTGACTCAGATCAATATAATTCGTTATACTCAATCATCTGGGATGTGCTTATTTATAGAGAACCTGCTGACAAAGAGCTTACTGCCAAATTAGACAAACTAGCGCTCAAAAGCCCGTTGAATAACATGATCGATCAAGCGATGAAAGTGCAAAAGTTGCAAAAAGAGATAAGAATAGTGAGGGGCTTAGAAGCGAACCTTATTGCGAAGTATGACCATCTATCAGATGAGTCTAAGAGACAATTGCTGGAGGTGAACTTAGAAAAGCAAAGATTATTTCAACAGTTGTACACTGCTGTCAAATCTATCAGTTTGGGCGGTTCTCAAAGTCGAAATATTGATGAAGAAGTTGAATGGACTATCCGCACAGACTCGATTATTTGCCACATGTTGAATGAGGGAAGACAGCCGTTTGTCGATTTCGCAATAACTAACTCGCGATTCAAACGTAAGGAACGGTCTGATGGATCCAATGATAATCTTTTGCAGATTGAAATGATGCAGGGCTTTGCGCTCTCCAAAAATGCCTTCTATCAGGAGCTTATAGCTCCATTAAAGGAGAAGTCGAAACACAACAGCAGAAAACTAATCAATATCAGCTGGTCGATGAAAAAACCTGTTGGAGGCATAAAGATTATGAAGAACTTCAATATTTTGCTAGAACCAATTAAGTTGCAGTTGGATCAGCAGACAGGTGAGCAGATATTTGAGTTCATTTTCAGGAGGGGGTCTGCGGACGATGATAAGGAGAGCAGCCTGGATGAAGACAGTTTATCGTCTTCATATATCGAGAAGGATGATACTTTAGACAAAACAGAAAAAGACGTCACAGATGATGATATATACGATGAGGTCGACGATGATGACGATGAGGACGCTGATATCGATAGAGTTTACGAAAATAGACCATATCATTTCAACGAGGGTTCCATTATCAATTTCGGGTCATCGGAAGAAGAATCAAATTCCGAGGCTGATGAAACCGACCATATGGTAACCCCATTGGCGAAATCCGAGGGTCACTTGTCAATTCACATGAACAATTCCAAGACATCTGTTAGAGACTTGGATGGAAAGACCGGAAGTTTCTTCAAAAGATCTGCCAGTAAAACGTTAAGGCGCAAGTCAAGTGCTCAAAGTATCAGAGTGGTAGATATTGATATATCCAAGAACCAGACGGTCGAGGGCGCGAAGTCATCCATGAAGGACGATTACGATGGTAAAAACGACTTCGATGCTAAGAGCAGCACCGCAGAGGAAGAGGAAGAATATGGAATCAGCTTAATGATTCAACGTGCGAATGACAACTTCAATATTGAGCATTTAAATGTTGAGAGCACCATCTTGTGTATCTCTTACAAGGGTGAAGGAAAGCAACGGTTAATTAGTGTGAACAACTTCTTGTTAACTCTTCCAAAGGTGGTTATTTCTCGACAAATTATGTCAGTCTGCGAAATTACCCTCTTTCTCAAGAAGATTGTGATCAAATCCTTGTTGCAGCATTCAGGGAAATTGCTAGGAAATAGAATCAAGCACAGGTCACGCAAACATGGAAAGTCTAAAAAGCCACTTGGACAGTTGACGAGTTACAAGCGATTTGTTGAGGTGGAAAATCGCATGACAGCAGGAAATCAACAGGCCACGTCTGGTGTTGAAAATGGAGTTGCAAAAAACGATGAGACTGATGTGGGGATCACTATTCGGGTCACGGATGCTGACGATCCTCGTTGATTTCATAGAAGATGTGTATAGATTATTAGTACATTGGGACGGTATTCGAGTTAAAGATAGATGTCAGAAACCTTAATAGCTGTGACAATCGTAAATACATTAGTTCCCATGTGTTCATGAGAGGTAAACATCGTATGTTTGTAGTCGACTATTATAGTAACTTAATACTGGAACTAAAAGCCCTAGGGCTTTATGGCTGTAATTATAGCAGTAATGATATCATCCGTTACATTATCAGACTCCGGACAGTAGTCAAGATGTAACATTGAAACGGATTATGCGATCATTGTAATGACAACAACAACAAAACAAGTGATGATAAAGTAATAATAGCATCATTGATCATCCCCGCAATTAACTACATGAAAATAATATCAATAGTTATGATGTTTACAAAGATAAAAACAGTAATATATTGCTAAAATAGTAGTAGCAGTGATTTTCTTTACCAATGTGGCAAAAAACCGACATTCAAATACGCCATAATACCACTGTTAACTAACAACAACAAAATCAAAAGTCTATTCGACAATCGCCTTAGCAGTATGAGGCGGTCCAGGCTTTGAACGCCTCTGGGGCTATTCTTCACTAATTAATGCAACTAGCTGTGTAGTATTGATTGAGAGGTATCTATGCCTTAGTGCTGGTTGTCTTCTGCAAAGGAACGAACTCAAACAAAAGAAAAAAAATTATTGCCCTGTGGGACAAGGCCAAAAAAGAGCCAAAATCCGGCGCTATTACGTACTCCTTAGCTATTGCTGATCACAAGGAATCGAACTTGATAGTGTCAGAATATTCCAGAAGTTGGACTATTGTATACGTACTACATACATAAACTGAGTTACTGATGTATTGTGCTCTTTAACAGCATGTTGTGGTTTATTTTTGTTTTCATTGGCTCTCTCTTTTTGACAATCAGCGAACTTTAAACACGCAAATTGCTTATGTTTAATAGAAAGCAATATATGATTAAGGTTGAGAGTGAGAGTACAGAAACTCCGGAATTTTTGTCCACTTCCCACTTAGCCTTAAAAGAAAAAAGCGGCCCGTATGGAGGTGAAAAATACTTTCTTGGGCGGCCATCACGGGAAGGGGCTGCGAAGATTTTCTCATAAAATCAGGAGCGAAGTACAGGGAAGGTAAATTTTCGCAATATCCGGCAGCATAAAACTTATCCTGGGACAGCATCAGAAGATGCGAAAACTACAATTTCGCCTTTCCGTCAAGAGAGTCATGATACCTCGATATTAAGCTCAACTGGTCAAAAATTTTAAACAGGAACTCTCTGTCAGCGACCCTGGCTGGGAACAGCACATGAATTACTCATTCCAGATGTTGTTCGCAGGAATATCATTAGGAAGGGCACTGGATGGTTAGCTCTCAGTGAATATTTTTTTAAGGTGCAAAAAAGCCGTTTTAACTTATACTGTGGTAGTGGTCTATTGTTTGCCGTGGCAATAGGATTGTTCCAAAATTTCATTGATTACGCATTATTCCCTGTTGTCAATACAATGCGATCTCTATGAATTTCCTATTACGCGCAATACGGTGTTTACACTTTTCATTAATTCACTCTACGTGGAAAGAGCTATTATTCTTTGCAAAGGCATTGCAATTACATCATGTTCGCTAGTAACTTAGATAAATATCTCTCATATAACGCTGAAACTTTTAGCTAACATGAGCTCCCCAAAAACCTGAAAGGAGAAAAGTTAAAGGTTAACCTAGAGAACACGGTGATTTCCCTATGCGTGACGAGAACTCTAGAATTATTCGCCTTAATGTCCGACTGGATTTTCTTCCTTATTGCACCAGCATGTAAATTTGGTGCAGGTCATTATTCCACTGATAAATTATTGTGAATTACGTCCAAGGGAACGACAAGTACCGTCCACAATAATGTGAAGAAAAAATTTCATTGCCATTCATAAACCATAACGTTTCACTGAATCAACCAACCAACCCGCTCATCAATGAGAACCAAGTTTCATCGCGCAAAGCTTCCCGAGGATTTCAGATTTTCCTCATCCACGCACGCAATGAGGACAAAAACAAGTATAGCCAAGTATAAGCTTTGAGGATTTACTGTGCATGAAAAAAAATCCCATGCTCTGATCTAGTTGTCAAAGAATTGAGTCTTCACGTATAGTAACTTTTTGTCTTAGATACCAATTATATAGCTTCCAAGGAGTAAAAGTTAAAAATTATGTCGCTAGGTGCTGGAAGTGATAGCCCGTGAGAAAATATTTTATTTCATTGATTAAAACAAAAAATAATTTTGTCCTCCTTTTCCTCCCTCTACTGCCTGACGTCCCATTCATTACTACTGTCCTTGTAGCAACTCTCTGCCTGACAATACAAGATATGTTTGTCCCAGGATCCATATCCCGCGTATAATTCGACTTTTCCTTTACATTGAGCAACCTGGAGAGACCGTTCTCCTATAGTATGGTAATTTAATACCATATCCATCATCACCACCATCAACCCCTCACCAAATTTGTCCATTTGACCTTCAAGGATTTCTATCAATCATGACCACCCTAATAGCTGATATACATAATTCAGATCTATCTGACGACTCGGTAAGTGATCTCAGAGACCGTGTCAAGAAATCCAAAGATCCTTCTGTCATCTTTGAGTTTGCACAACTCCTTATAAAAAAAGCCCTTCAAATACCGCCTGGTAGTGTAGACATTGCCCGTTCTCCAGTTGACGCTTCTTTCAGCGAAGCAATCCCTGCTCTTCTCAAAAGCAACAATGCAGAGAGTCAAGACAATCAGCTGAAGGATTTGGAAAAGGCCGAGGCCGGCGAGCCGAAAAGCATAAGGGCGGATCAGGATGATGACCAGTCTTCCAGCCTGATAGAAAAACGGCAATCATCTTCCCTCTGCAGCAACAAATCGTCGTCAGAATCGTCTTTAACCACCCCAGAATCGTCCAACTATAATATTCATAAACTTTCTCAGCATCAAAACTCCTCCGTCAACCCAGTAGTAAAGCCAGAACGTGAATACATTGATGTAAAGCTCCAACAGCGGCAACTTTTTAAAGAAGCCACGCATTGGCTCAATATGTTGGTTGCTAAAGGGTATCCCGAAGCACAGTATCTCTTGGGTGACTGCTATTCGACCGGGGCATTGTCCAAAGTTGATCATACAAGAGCATTCCATTTGTTCCAAGCAGCTGCAAAGCACGGACATGTTGAGGCTTGTTATCGTACTGCATGCTGCTACGAAACAGGTACCGGTTGTTCCAGAGATGCGCAGAAAGCTCTCAAGTATTTGACAAACTCTGCCACTCTCAACCACCCTGCGGCTATGTTCAAACTAGGAATATACTACTACTATGGAAGAATGGGGTTTTCACAGACTGACCCAAAGATCAAGCTTACTGGTATCAAATGGTTGAAACTTGCAGCCAACAATGCCACCAATTTGACCAAAGCTGCCCCATACGAGTTGGCCAAAATCTATGAAGCAGGCTTTTCGGACATCATCATTCAAGACAAGCCATTTGCATTAAAACTTTACACCAAAGCAGCAGGCCTAGGCCATGCTCCGTCATGTGCAATCCTTGGCGAGCTTTATGAGATAGGCGATTATAATTATGGTATTGAAAGAAACTCGTCGTTGTCCATCAACTATTACTATATTGGAGCCATCAATGGCAGTGCAAAATGTATGATGGGCTTGTCAGCTTGGTACCTTGTTGGTCAAGAACCAAAAGCAGGCGATCACAGTAATACGCGTTATCTTGAAGCCGAACCCGCAAAAGCCTTTTTCTGGGCCTTGAAGGCCGCAAAGGCAGGCTTGCCAAAGGCCCAGTTCACAACAAGTTATTTTTTGCAAAAAGGGATAGGATGCGAGGTAGATCTTGAAAAATCACAGTTCTGGCTTCAAATAGCTGCCAACAATGAATATCCAAGAGCTGTCAAAATAATGGAGGAACGTGCTAAACAGCAGGCTCTCTCTTCATCTTCGGAACCTAAATCACAAACATCGCCTTCAGTTTCTGCAGCAACATCCTTCAGAAGCACCTCTAGACGTCTCAGACTGAAGTCTCGGTCTTTTCTTTCGTTGAAAAGTGTCAGTCGTCAACAAACCTTGAAAACCAGCAAATCCACCCACTCAATCTCCGATGCCAGTGTTTCTTCCAAAAAATCGGTCAAATCTTTTTTCAAGAAGCTTTCCGGGAGAACATGACCATCGATTCAAGTCCACCAGAAGTAGTCCCTATCTATTTTCAATCGCTTGGGCCTTTGACGGCACCAAGAGCGCTTGATTTCATTCAAATTTCGTTTCTCTTTAGTTTGCTCATCTAATCTTTGATTTTTTTTCGATCTTTCTCTTTGCTATATAATCCTTGACATCTTTTTCTCTTTAATTATCTGCTATGCATCTATACTTGACCGAATTTGGGCGAGATATACAACACTTTTCAACAATATTAATAATATAATACATCAATTGGTCAGCGTTTTCATTCCTCGTATGAAGAGTGGTGAAGCTCTCATCAGAAACATTCTCCTTATCTATTGAGTCAATTTTTGTATCAGTTCAGTGTTTTGCTTTTTCCCTTTGCGGGAAAAGATCCGTGGAATTGGCGTCTGTACTTATCAACCTCATTCAGTTTATAACATAGTGCAATCTAACCATATGCCTCTATCAATTAGCACTGAATTCGTGAAATAGCCCAAAGTTCTTCAAAAAAATCGCACATGCTACAATCGAACTTGTCGTGCTTACAAATTCGAAATCACTCAAAAGAATCAGTTACTTGCTTTTATTTAACTTCATTTACTCAGTCATACCACATTTTAATCAATTCCTCAGAGACAGCGCTAGGCGTCAAGACACCCAAGTCTGTAATAAGAGCTGATATATATTCGTGCGGAGTGAAGTCCAATTTCGGGCATCTAGCCAAAAAATTTTTCTGATCAACATCATCGGTATCGTCCGGAGTTATCGAGAAGTCCAATGGATTCGTGTCTGATTTCAAATCGTCAGGGCCCAATGGATAAAGTCTAACGAACTTATGAGACTCTGCAGCAACATATAAAGGCTTGTGGAAGTTTTTGGCTAGAAGAGCTATTTGGAAGGTCCCGATGTGATTTATTATCCCTCCACTTTCAGCGACGCCCTCAGCTCCAACAAGGACCTTGTTTACTTTATTGATTATGTATCCCACAGAACTGTCCAAAATTAAAGAAGTAGGAATTCCCAACTCCTTCAAAAGTTTGGAAAATTTAATTCCCTCTGAGCTTGGTTTGGATTCTGTTATTATGATTCTAAATCTGATATGCTTTTCAACCGCATACCGCAAAAGATTGTATACCACTCTTGAAAACCCATGTAGCAACAACAAATCGTCATCTCTTATGAAGTTGACACCGTATTTAGCAATAGTGTGTCTGGCCTCTTTGGATCTAGACAAAAATAACTGCCCGTTTTCCTCCAAATGTTTTTTGCATGCCTCGAAGTCGCTATAAGAATGCAAGTGTCTTAAAACGAATCGAGAGAACAAATCACACCCTGCAGACAACGATATACTGTTGGGGATGCTCTCTTTCAATTTAGTTGCAGCAGACTCCAAAGATTCTATAAGTTCTGCCTGCGTTGATGGTCTTCTTATCTGAATGTAAGTAACTAGAGATTCAATCGCCGCAGTAGGCATTGATATTTCGGGGTCATCTCGTAAGAAATTGAGATATGTCTGCACGATATCAAAGTTTTTGATGTCGCCGTCAACAGATGAGTTACCTGCCACGTTTTTCTCTACCACAATGGAACTCATTGTCATGTTTTTGACTGTATTAATTCCTGATCACAGTGCCTATTCTGTGGGGTGTATGACCAAGGTCCTATTGACCAAAAAATTTTTTTCATATTCTTTTCAGAGTATACGCAGGAAAAGAGAAAACGGAAAAAGCGCAAGTCTAGTATGGGAAAGACTGGTTTAATTATGCTAATGTACACTGGTTACTAAGAGGACTCCAATACCTGATCATCATCACTTCTCTATCACCTTCTTTAACTGAAGCTTAGATATCTGAAATTTGTATTTGTTTATCTCCTCGTCAAGGGACTGAATGGTTTTCGCCTCTTCCTCCAGAAGCTCCTTGTCGGCTTCATCTCTAAGCGACGATCCTTCCGAAAGTCCTGCTAAGTCGGGATCAATATCCAACTTACTATTATAGCGCACAAACTTTTCAAGCCTGCTTTGTAGGAGCTCCACGTAGCTCATGTACTTCTCCTTCTCCTTTTGCTTGAGTTGTATGAGCTTTTCAAGAGTCTCGATGACGTTTAAGATTTTTGTGTTTTTGATCTCATTGAAATCGTTAATCTGATCATTCACGTAGGATATTGGATATAGTCTGTAAACTTTTTTGAGACTTATGATTCGAGAAAGACGGTCAAACTCATTTTCTTCGGCCTCTGAATTTATGCTCGCTGTTGATGAGTCTGCGTAGAGTATCTTCTGCAATGACAGAAGCCCATTGGTCAAAGATTGATTGCAATTATTCAAGGAGATAATACAGTCGTTAAGCACATCTAAATTCTCGGCGCTCATTTTAGCTTGCTCTTGTTTCTTTTGGGTATGTCTGAGCCCCAGCCAACCAAAGAAGACTCTCTTCGCTTTGATAGTAAACTTGTGAGCAAAATATTATTATTACATACTAGTGTGGGAGCTCTCTTGAGGAAAGTAAACAAACCGCTAAAAAAAATCCCGCTAGCTGTGCTCATAACTTAGAATTGCGCTAGTTTTTCTTTTTTTTAAAGATTGCTTTCTCCGTAAACTTCGAAGTCTCTAACATTTTTTCCTGGTCTTAAGTCCCCATAACTCCAGACTGTGTATTGAGCAGCGAAAACTCCCTATTTTTCGTTCCCCGAACAATCTGTCAACCGTCAATGCCTGCCTCCGATTGCATATAAAAACCCATGCTCCCTACCATCGCTTTGAAGATGTCGGTTGTTTTTTTCCACATGATAGAGTCATTCTCTTCAACTCGAGTAATATTCAATTGCTACTATTTCCCCTGATCAACCTTGATATCTTATAGTTTAATTACATCTTCGCAATACCGAAAAATGTCACTTCTTTCTAAAGTCAACTTGAAAGGTAAGACCGTGGTCATCACTGGAGGTACTAAAAACCTCGGGGCTGCTACCGCTAAAGAATTGGCAGCTCTTGGTGCAAACTTGGTTTTACACTATCATTCCTCAAAAGAACTTTCGGCAGCTGAAAAGTTCTCGAAAGAGCTCTCTTCGTCTCATGGTGTTAAGGTCGTTTTGTTCGCTGCCGACCTTGGATCCCAAAGTAAGAACGAAGAGTTGTTTGAGTTTGCTCTTAAGTCATTTGGGAAGGTTGATATTGCCATTAATAACGTTGGTATGGTGCTCAAGAAACCTTTGACGGAAGTCACTGAAAAGGAATTCGATACTATGGACAGTATCAACAACAAAGCCGCATTCTTCTTCATTCAATCTGCAGGAAAATATCTCGCTGAAGGAGGTAAGATCGTCAGTTTGGTGACTTCTCTTTTGGCCGCCTACACTCCTTATTACGGTCTTTACCAAGGTACCAAAAGCCCGGTCGAGTTCTACACTAAAGCAGCATCCAAAGAGTTACAAGCCAAGTCGATCAGTATCAATTGTGTGGCTCCAGGTCCTATGGACACTCCATTCCTTTACGGGCAAGAAAAACCAGAGGACATCACTTTTTACAAGACATGTGGAATTGGTAACAAGTTGACTGAGACATCCGACATTGTTCCTATCATTAGATTTTTAGTCACTGAAGGCTACTGGATCACCGGTCAAACTATTTTCTGCTCGGGTGGTTTCACTGCTCACTAAATAGCGGTCGACTTTTCTCTACGTAGGGTAGTTTTGCTCAAAGCTGTATGTACGAATATATTGGTCTTAGTTATAGCAAATTGGTATCTAAATATATTTCAGTTTGTGAGTAGTTGAAATTATCGCTGTGTCTTCATACTTTTGAAGTGCTTCGTAGCTCAAAATACAATAGAAGGTGTCCAAATCTCAATTGATAGCAAAATCCATGGATGCTTGTCCGCTTTTTGTGTTTTTTACAAACCTTAATTGGGAAAAATTAGTATGGAATGCACGAGGCGAACATGCGCATACTAAGTAAGCCGCATTTTCATAATGTGTGGAGCACCGTAAATGGACGGATCCTCTTTCACAAGGCTGAAAATCGATGGCACAAAAGTATATTCAAAATATGCAAGCTTCGATATTGAGTATTTTTGCCTTTTTAATATATATTTTGACGATTTCTTTTTCTCTTTTCCCGAAAGTTTCAGTATCTTTTTATGATTTCCCATTTAGTATCTGAATCAATCAACAAAAACACGAAGAGAGAACTAAACAAAAAAAAAGCAGCTTGAGTATCCTAAAATGCGCTTGAGAATCTTGATTGTATCTCTTCTTGGCTTGATAGCTTTTGCTGAGGGTCAGTCATTTGCTAGTCCCTGTGATCCACTCACGCAGTCAAATTGTCCACCAGACCCTGCTCTTGGTAAAGCAGTGAAATTATTGTTCACTGCTCAGACGCCTTATTTCTCAAATCTCTATGGAGCAGACAGAACAAGCTATACAAATGATGGATTGGTCCAGTGGTACCAACAGAAAGGTGATGGTCCGTCTTTGAAGTCAAATTTCTATATAATGTACGGTAAGGTGGAGATAAACTGCAAAGCTGCACCTGGGACAGGATTAATATCTACATTCTTCTTACAATCTGATGATGGCGATGAAATAGACTTTGAATGGCTAGGAAAATATAGAAATAAAATAACCACAAATTATTTTGGAAAGGGAGTCACAGGCACTTATGATAGAGGATATGATGCAACTACAGATTTTGACATAACCTCTGAATACCATACTTATACTATAGATTGGAACAGGCAACAGATTACTTGGGCCGTTGATGGTGCAATAATAAGAACTTTGCAAAGATCATCAGTACCAAAAGACGGACAGCACGATTACCCAGCATCTCCAATGCGTGTCTTTATTGGATTATGGGCCGGTGGAGATTCCACGGCCCCCGGTGTTGTTCATTGGGCCGGTGGAAAGACTGACCCTTCCAAAGGACCTTTCAAATACTTCGTCAAATCTTTTGAAGCCGTAGACTATTCAACCGGGTCCAGTTACTCCTATGCCGATAATTCAGGAGAAAATATCGCCTCTACCGGGGGTCAAATATATGGAAATAGTAATGGTCAACTTCTTGGGTCAAGTAGTAAAGGAAATGACGGTGATTACTCCTCCAAAAGCTCACCTTCTACTAGCATTACTTCTGCGTTAGTCTCGAGCTCGTCGACAAATTTGATAGTGAGAACCACAACCCCTGCAACAGAAACAACAACGACTGGCTCGTCATTATTTCTGAGCACCATAACCTCTGACAGCTCATTTGAAACACAAACTACTAGTACTGGTTCACCTGTCAGTACGTCTAGTTCCGCGGCTTCCAGCTTCAACTTGGCGTCTCTTTTCAGTTCAGGATCCCGTTATAAATATAACATAGCGGTGCTGATGCTCTCTTTTGGACTCCTATCCTTTTTGACCTGAGTCACTCATTTCTCTTTATAGTGTCTTTTTCTATATTCGTCAATCGCACTCATCATTTATTCTTATTTGATTTTGTTGCATGTGATTGTTAGCGAGTAAACCGCCCACGAACTATATTTGTAATGCCAAGGAAAGTCTATTTTAGAAAATTCGTGATGATCTTCTTGTAAGCTTCTTTTCCATACAAGAGAGCCTTTAGGTGTATTTTGTTAACATCAGACAATAAAATTGCCACGGTCTTGAGACCGAATCAAGTATACAAGATTTTAGTGAAATCAAGCAATTGTCACGAGAAAAGGTTTTACCTGAAAAGAAGGCTACAAGCGTATTAGCAGAATCATGTCTTCTCTCGAGCTAATGATTGTAACTACAGAATTAACTCAAGGCCCTAAGGTTCAAAAGCAATATATTTTAAAAAGCATCTATAAAGTATCTATAAAGTATCTGAGTAGCAACTCTCCTAATCGAGCTCAAAACTTGCTTACTCGTCAGTTCTGCTACAACCGGAAACAGCGGTAATGGCAGATGGGCAAACAACTTGCTTGTAGGAAACACTTGGGTTGTCAGCATTTTCAAACCAGTCGAAACGGAAGTCGCAACCAGTTTGTAAGACGGATGGGATACCAGAGCACTCGGACTCAGAGGAAATACCACCGTATTGAGCACCCCAAGAATAACCACTACCGAATTCACTAGTACAACCAGTAGTGTAGTAACCAACACCAGAACCTGGTAATGCAATATCAAAGTGAGCACCGGTATCGGTTCCCAAATCACTTCCAGTGTTGGTAACTTGAACAACCATTTTCTTTCCAGAGATGGCAGTGGAAGTGAAAGTCAACTCGTAACAAGCACAAGCCAAGGTCTCATCAGTAGCACCTTCAACGGAAGCAGCAGCGAAACCGTAAGCAAGGTCGTCAGTAACCTTCCATGGAGTTTGGTCATTACACATGTAAGCATCACCACCAATACATCCAGAAGAGAAGGATTGAGTAGTGAACTTGTTACCAGAAGCGTCACAAGCATTGACTGGGTTCTTAACTTTGGTGGACTTTCCACTCCAGGAGTAAGATGGAAGACAACAGTCCCAGTAACGGGTAGTAACACCAGTTCCGGAAAAGCCACCAGAAACCTCCTTGATAGTGTCAGTGCTTGTAGCAGTAGAGGCAGAGGAGGCAGAGGAAGCAGTAGAAGCCGAAGAAGCAGAAGATGCCTTAGTAGTAGTAGCAGAAGAAGAAGCAACGGATGATGCTTTAGTAGAGACAGAAGAAGCAGAAGAAGCTTTGGAAGCAGAAGAAGAAGCAGAAGAAGCCTTAGTAGAAGCAGAAGCAACAGTGGCTTTAGAAGAAGAAGAAGAAGAAGCCTTGGTCAAGGTAGTGGTACCAGCGGTAGTGGTACTTTCGGTGGTAGCATCATCACCGGTACCAGCAACACACTGGTAGTAGTATGGGTTTTGAACCTTACAGTAAGAACCAGATGCACATTCGGTTTCACCGGTCCATTCTTTACCACCACATTGGTAGTACAATGGAACAGTGGCATTGGCAGCAGCAATGGAGGCGGCTAAGATCGAAAGTAATTTAATAGAAAGCATTTTGATTCAATGAAAAGTTTTCAATTTGGTGAAGTTTTAAAAGTGTTAAAGGAGTGACTAATGAGTGTTTTATAAAGGAGTGTAGATGATGATGATATTAATATTTCTTTCCTTTCTCAAACCAATTCTGTTCTCTGTGTTCGGAGAATCAAGAGGTATATATATATGAAATATTCAACTACCATGGCCAGCTTTACTATTGATTACCAGATAAGTACCTTAACAATTCTACTAGTGCTTCAGCACAGTTAAGGTACGACAAGCTTACAGTTCAAATCCGCATACAAATATCTGTTTGTGACATACACCCTGGAGGCACATTCCGTGAATGTTGGGATCCAGCACGGTTTCATAATACAACGTTAATGGTTTCAGGCTGAAAGTACGCTTAAATAGTATCTAGATAGTACAGGTGTACACCTGTACTGTACCTTCTTTTCAAGCTTTGGTTTGCAGGGGACGTTAAAATTACTGAATTGAGAGACATCATGATAAATAAAGTAACATTTCACCGCAAAACACATAGAAAAAGATCTGCATCTGTGCTTCGGGTGGACATTTGACGCAGACTGCAACTCTCATCCGGTGCCCAAAAGCGACTAATCAGAAATGGCTCGCTCCTACTAACCTATAACTACCCCGAATGTAACCGGGCTTCACCGAATACTATTATCAGAAAGTGCAGGCATTCGTTGAGAAATGAAGAGTACAGAGAACGCTGACTCTAAGCCGTTCATAAGTGCAGTGTTTGTAATGTGATGCAAGTCACCTCAAGGGTTCATGGGTTATATTTCAGCAAGCTCCGTTTCTCTTGAGCATGTGGTGGTTGATAATCAGTAGCTCTTCATAGTTAAAAGGATCTACACATTCCATTCATATTTCAGGTGAATTTCATCCTCATCTTTCGCGATCTATCTAAAGATCTTAATACTCTAATTATCTCCCGATCAGTCTATATTCTTTCACAGGAAAGGAAGAGGAGAACGAGCTAATTTGCGTTTTATCTTTCAACTTAGTCTCAAAGAATGACTGACTGCCCTCGAGAACTTCCACTTCACTTGCCTTTTTCATCCAAATTTTGTTCAAAAAGTTCCATTTTTTTCAATTAACCGCTAAGTGAAGAGCCTACAGGCTTCGCAGATTGCAACGTACATTGCAAGGCCTAAACTCAAAATTTGATTGATAGATATTGTACAATTTGTTCATACGTTGCAGCAA
The DNA here is from genome assembly GCA_030564765.1 of Saccharomycopsis sp. NRRL Y-5750. Lineage (NCBI taxonomy): Eukaryota > Fungi > Ascomycota > Saccharomycetes > Ascoideales > Saccharomycopsidaceae > Saccharomycopsis > Saccharomycopsis sp. NRRL Y-5750. The sequence continues at coordinate 141,214 of JAKTZD010000027.1, read as the reverse complement.
TAAAGCTTGGAGTGGAAGTGTAATGTGAACATGTCCATGAACTAACTTTTCCCTTTCTACTCGGTGGAATAAGTCAATGCTTCGCCGATATGCCTGTATGCCAAATTTTATGTTGTAGAAACTGATTATCCCCTAAAAGCCACAACCTAGAAGTGTAACAAGCAAACTTAGAGAGCATTTGATTTCTAAGGCACTATTTGTCTCATTCATATCTGTTCACTCTCGCATCTAGGCTTCTTCATTTTCGCGTGCTCAAAGGGTGCTACAAAGGCCTTAGGCGTTGCATTATTGAGGTGCCACAAAATTCGCGCCCTCATCTCCCCAAAAGGTGAAGTAAAATGTTAGAGAATTCAAAGTGAAGTGAAATATGACAGGCTGCTTAGCAAAACTATCAGTTAGCGTTACCTTTTAAAACAGCTTGTGTTTGTCGTTACGAGACGTGATTGCTGTTGCAGAACGGTTCACTAATCAGGAGAACGTGGCGGAAAGGAAAATGCTTCCGCTGAAGCTTTGGAAAAGTGCTTGATAAAGTTATGAGCGCTCTGCACTATACAGGAATTAATTTTACAGCTTGGAACGTTTTCAAAGAACTGAATATATCCCAAGAGCACCAAAGGGTCATTTTGAGCTCAAACCTTGGCAGGAAACTTCAGGGTGGCACTTTGGACATGGCCACAAAAGTGTCAAAGAGGTGATCAGCAATAGGTCAGGAGGGGTGGAGTATCACAACCTAGGTGTTTGAGTTACAATCGTGCATGTATGAATGGCTTTCTTACAGTAACACCAAGTTGGTTGGAGAGTACAACAAATCGTCTGTACAGTATAATTATGCGATAGCTTATTGGTAAGAGCGTATTCATTAACCAATGATTTATGCCAAGAAGAATCACATAAGTGACAATAGATAACCCCACTATTGCAACCGGGGCACAGAAAACAACAGATTGAGCCACGTCAGTAAACCCGAGAGAATATCAATTTAGCTGTGAAACATCGTGACTGCTGTGTAACAGTCGATATACTTCCAGGTTAACTAACGTGTTGGAAGTAAAAATGGAACATTGAATAGTCTCATGATATTTTTTCTGGTCAATTTCTTCGAGAGATATTCTTTTTAAAGCTTTTTTCATAATCATTACTGATGTTTCACTTAAGGCGTGAAGAAAAAAAAGAAAATAAGAGCGGCCGGTTGGTCTAGTGGTATGATTCTCGCTTTGGGCGATCCCGGTTACAACTGGGAAACATCACAAGCATGCGAGAGGTCCAGGGTTCGATTCCCTGCTCGGCCCTTTTTTTTGCATCCTCAAGATGGCTAATTTTTTTTGATTATTCATCATGGCGTATTGCATGCAGCTCCATGTTAGTATTTATTACTATCGTGCAAGGCCATTTTTATACTCTTTTTACAATTCTAGGCACAATAGAACAACTTGTAAAACAAATACGTGTACCAAAAATCAGTGAGAGGGTGATCATCCAATGAGCAACATCTTTTCAAGCATGTATGACTATAGCTGAAGGCAAAAAAAAGAAAGGTTGGTTGGTATGTTACATAAGACTAAATTATAGCAAACCAACTGCACAGCGCTCAATGCGCATAGTTGTCGCGCATTAATAGACAGGATATACAACGAAATCTAAGAAAGTAACTATTGAACGGAATTGAATGGAAAAAATAATATTGAACAGGGATGAGATCAAAAAAGAACAATCAGTTAGGCTTTGCAGTTGCACCACCGTCAACCAACGTTTGTTTGTCGATGATTTTTTCGGGCTCTGTCTCTACTCTTTTCCACGTAGTGATGCTGTTCAGGTTGGAATCTATCTCAAAGATACGCAATCTTCTAGGTGTTCCTCCATATCCCCCGTAGCCACCCTCTCCGACAGCACCACCGTAGCAAAGCCACATGCCACTTTCGTCTTCGAGGTCGTAAAGACAATAGTCGTTGCAATGATCATGTCCGACTGATACAACACTCACTCCCATGTTGGCTAACACATTTCTGGCTCCCGTATTGTAGGTTGGTGCCGTTATTCCTTCCTTGAAAGTACCAACAATATTGGATTTGTCTTCGTTGATGTTTCGGTATTCCGGCAAAGGAATATGGAAGAAAGACATCGATAAGTGGATATGGCTGTATTGAGCTATTTCCTTTTTGAGGCCGTTGTATTCCTTTTGTAGCCAATTTAGTTGACTTTCTTTGATCCAGTCGTACCCTGGGTTCGTCTTTGGCTTAGGAGAGTATTTGTGAGTATCAAGAAACCATAACAGCACTGCAGGATTCTTAGATTTGGGGCCTTCCACAGTGAGATAGTAGTTGCCAACACCATCAACCAGGTCCGGCCCGACAGATGACATCGAGTATGGCATGGCAGAGGAGAGTTTCATTATGCTCAATCTATCAAGATCGCTTTCATCATCATGATTCCCTAAGGAGACTGAATAAGGAATCTTGTACTCAATGAAGACGGCCAATGCTTTGAATAATGAGGTTTGACTGTCTGGAGAGGTTTCTCCAAACACTTGATCACCTGTCAAAACAACCATGTCTGGTTTCTCGATATCCAAAGTTTTACGCAAAAACCTCAATGTTCTTGGGTCCGCTTGACAGTTTTTGCCGCTTTCTTCAGGTGATGGATCACGACACTCCCCAATATCATTGGAAAAATGAAGATCTGCCACCTGCAAGATTTTAAACTTCCCATCTGGTTTCACCTTCAATGTTGGAGTCTTGTAGTCTTTCTTGAACCGATCAATCATGCTTTGTGAGGTATATGTGATCCGAGCTTCGTACTTAACCGAGTCATCTAAAATTAATGGTGGAGCCAATAGCTTCCAATCTGGTCGTGGGTCTATTGCGTCTCTTCCATAGAGAATATCAACCTTCTGAATTGCTTCTGAGTTATCGAAGTTTGAACGCTTGATCCATAGGCTATGATCAACATAGAACCACCCTAATTCACCAATCTTTTCCGTCAAAAGCTTTTGAGTTGATTTTGTATCTGTGACGTCAGTCAGATCAGCTGGAGGCGCAGAAAGCTTGCTGGAAAAGTACTCCTTTTCGACTTTGTTAGGAAGAGACACTTTTTCTGTTTCTTGGTCATTATCGAGGTCATAGATGGCAAGATCAACCACAAATTTCTTTTGGTTCTGATAATTTTCAATCAAATAGATGTCTTTGTTCAACTCCGTGACATTGACAAGCTTGACAAATAGGTAGTAATTGAATAGGCTGAAGTCCCAGTCATTCTTGCTCGTTAAGAAGATGTTTTTATTGATTTTGACCCACTTGATATTTTGAGATGCTTTCGTATCTTGATCGCTGATTTCACATGACAGAAGCACCTTCGAACACTTCTTGAATTTGAAGTCTACCACATATGTATGTTCACGACTATGATCTGAAAACACCTCATAAGTTTCTGATATATTTATAGCAACCTCTCTGGCACTCCTATTGAAAGATAGAATTGGAAGGATCACCACGAGCGTCAACGCAAAGTAAACCAAGTATCTTGTTATTCGTTTCGATAACATTCTGCAACCTCTGATTGTATCAATCGTTGTTCAATCTGAGTTAGTCCGACGGTTGATTCTGGCAAAATGACTTGTGGAAATCATTATCATCTCTGACAACAGGATGCACTCGAAATTCTAATATTAGCAAAACAGGAAAAAAAATAAATTTTTGAGAGCGCCAAATTTATGCGTGCGTGTCGCATGCGAGATACATATTGAGTACGGCTGCTGTAGATTGCTTATAGCCGGTCGTACAGTGGTTGCTCAGATAAACCAATGTTCTTTTAATTTGTTAAAGCTGTATTTCGGTGACCTAGCAATAGCAATAATAGTATATGAATGAAACGAATTGTTGATCTATATCAATACACACTTGGCTCCATTTTTTTGACAGATGTACCATGAGCAACAGGTACCGTCGTTAACAACCCAGCAAAAAAGCTAAATGTGAAGTGGTTTGTTACTTCAAAAAGTCCATGCAAAGTTCGTAAATTGCAAAACTTAGCGAGCTAGCGGGCCCTGTTTTGAGAATCGCCACGCCTACTCCTCTGTAGATCCCAGTGATTCCCTCGGTCTTAACGATCCTAAATGCGATTTTGAACACATTTCTGCTTTGATAGAATTCCTGGGTCAAATAATGGTATGAGTCTTGACCAAGGAGCACTTTGCTGCCTTGAATCTGCATGCGTCTTTTGATGGAATCCAAGGGGAACACCATGATCTTGGAGAAGGCTCCGGCTAAGAAGCCGCTTATGGGCACAATCGCGGAATCTTTTTTTATTTTGTGATGTCTTTGTAAGTCTCGTAGTCTATTATAACTCCAGAATTGAACTCCCGAAGATAAGAATATCTGATATACGGTAGCACTGAGCCCCCTGTAAAAACCTCTGACGCCCTCTTCTTTCATGATTTGAGAGACTGTCAGTTGGAACTTGTTAAAGCCGCGCCGCATGTCTGCAGCCGATCTGGTTCTTAGCACATCCAATGGATAGCTTATTATTGTTGCTGCGCAGCCACTTAATCCCCCAGCCAAAGCACTGCTGATGTTCTTGCTGTGGATGAGACCGTATAACCAGTTGTGCAAAAACGAGTACAGTCCAAACTGCACTCCCCCATATATTACATACATGCCCTCTGCGGGAACATTGCCTTTCCAGAACGCAAACAACCCTTCTTGGCAATATATCGTTTTCACTGTCTGTATCACTGACATGGCCTTGTAGTTTTTAGAGACGTTCCTCTGCAACTGCTGTCTTATTTTGACCACATCAAGCGGGCATGTTACGAACCTTACTATTAGCCCGGAAACCGAGCCAGATATGAGCGAGTTGTAGAAGACCTTTTTGTCTTGCTTTTGGTAGCTCATATCATCAGATTTGACTGCAAATTTCCTTGAAGTTGAGACAGTGAAGGAAACAGAAAAGAAAGTCAGCTAGACTGACCAATGACTAATATTCTGAATATATTCACTTTCCGTTAACAAAAAGATGTCAAACCAATGAGTTTTCGTGAATTTTTTTTCCGGCTTTTTCAGTCCCTCCTCTTTTGGCGGACGATTCTCGCTTCGGTGCAATGAGTTGTTGGGTCTGGGTTGTCAAATAGATGGACGAAGAAGATAGGACTTCTTCAGGTGGTACACCGATAGCAAAAATGTATATCAGAGGATCACATAAAACGGTGACTTACTCCCATTAAGCACGTTCGTGGCCTCGTCTCTGGTCACGGTGAAATCTCCGCCAATAGATCCATATACGGATTGCGACACGGACGATCTTCAGGCGATGCCTGATGGCCCACTGCACTGGTACAACTATATACGATTTACCCTCTATTCTTTCTGGAGGGCGAATGCGATCTTTAAAAAACGAAACCAGAAAAAAAGAGATCAGTAATTTGAGTCCTAATTAAATTCAAGCAGATATTTAAGAGACATTTATTCGCATCTGATCGCAGTTTCACAATCGCGTCTACATATACCATTCTTTGTACCGCGTAAGTTTTACTTATATCAGCCAACAATACACATAAAAGCTCGGAGCTTCTCTACTCAGACCATGAAAAAAACCAATAATGCCCTTGAAACCATCAACTTCATAAATTTTAACCAGGATGCAAGCTGCATATCAGTAGGCACCACAAATGGCTACAAGATCTTCAACTGTGAGCCATTTGGCAAGTGCTATTCGCGCAAAATAAACTCTATAGGCATAGTGGAAATGCTTTATGTGACGTCTCTTCTTGCCATCGTTGGACTCGGCGATCAACCCAACATGTCGTCGCGTCGCTTGAAGATCATCAACACAAAGAAACAGTCGACAATATGCGAGCTTACGTTCCCCACAGCAGTGCTTAGTGTCAAACTCAATCGTGAGCGAATGGTGGTGGTGTTGGAATGCCAAATCTACATATACGACATCACTAGCATGAAGCTTCTCCACACTATTGAAACGTTGCCAAACCCGAATGGATTGGTTGCTTTGTCTCCTGTGGCCGAATATAACTACTTGGCCTACCCTAGTCCACCGGCAAACCGAAATAACGTCCAATTCGCAGGCAGAAATGACGATAGCTTGCAGTCTGCTAACTCATCTATAACGTCACGATCTGGAGATGTCATTATTTTCAACGCCAAGACGTTGCAGCCATACTGTGTGATCGAGGCCCACAAAGCAAGCCTCACAGCAATCGCCTTGAGCTCGGACGGACTTCTATTGGCCACAGCATCTATCAAGGGAACCATAATAAGAATTTTCCACGTAGAGTCAGGTAAAAAACTTTATCAGTTCCGCAGAGGTACCTACGGCACCAAGATATACAGTCTAAGTTTCAGCTCTGATAACAGATTTTTGACAGTAAGTTCTGCAACGGAAACTGTGCACATTTTCAAGCTTTCAAACGAGTTCAGACTCCCCACTGCAAACAACAATGGTAACGAAACCTCAGAGGCCGGAAAATTGTCTCTCAGAAAGAAAACCGAAGACGATTTGGCCCCTGCTACAAGCGCAGATGATGAGAACGGGGAAAATAGCAAAATATCGTCCAAACTGAAAAGCGATAGCAGTGAAGATGAGGACGAACCAAGCCAAAATGATGATCTGAATCTTACTGCTGGAAGTGTTGATATAATGGATAGTCATAATGACGATTCTCAAAGTTTGGACAGTGAAGTGAACGACAGATTAGGGCCGTTACCCACTCCTGCAACTGCTTCTACTGAAGGCGATGAGACCAATGCCAATGGAGCGAGTACTTTTGAAGAAGGTGCGGACGCCACAAAAAGCGAGCCAATTATAGACCAAACGAGACGTTCAGTGGGAAGACTTATCAGAAAGTCTTCCCAATCGTTAGGAAGACGCGCGGCAGAAACAATGGGAACTTACTTGCCCAAACGAATGACGTCTGTGTTGAAGCCTATTCGTCATTTTGCCTCGTTGAAAATTCCTGCCTCAAAGGGCGAGAAGTCTATTGTGGCAATAGGGAGAGAATTGGACACTAGTATACCAGAATTGAAACTGCTTGCCCATAGCAGTAACGATGTTCTTCAGGACGGCTCTGAAAACCACAAGCTTGTGGAGGTTATTATTGTCACAAGCAACGGGTTGTTTTTGAAGTACGCGTTGGACAGTGAACGAGGAGGCGACTGTATTTTATTGAGTCAGTATTCGATTCTTGGGGGAGATAACATAGTCAAGAAGTGATGATGGCCTTCTTTCTTGATTGCTATAGTAAGTCACAGCCTCATCAAAGGTTATTTTTTTTCGACAGCCTCATTTGGGGTTATTTCTTTGCTTGTTTTTGTTCTGTTTGGTTTTCCTTTCCATTGGTTTCGCTACCCTGAATACACTTGGTTGACTACATGTGTAAAATTACATCGCGTATTCTGTATAGATCGTATATTTACAGGATCTTTGGTTGGTCTTCGGACAACCTAGTTATATGACTAAGGAGCACACTGCAGTATCTATTTTTTGAGCTGCTGTTTCTTCTGGTATTCAGCAATCAATTCCTTCTGCAAATGTGGAGGAGCTGCAGCGTAATGCTTGAACTCTAAAGAGAACTCACCCTTACCTTGGGTACTGGCTCTCAAACTCGTGGCAAAACCGAACATAGTGTTCAAAGAGCATTCAGCAAGAATATTGAAATCGTCTGGACCGTTTTCGGTATCAGAGACAATAGCACCCAATTTGTTCAACAAACCAATGACACCACCCTGGAACTCATTTGGAGCAGTCACCGACAACTGCATGATTGGCTCCAAAATGATTGGATTGGCGTTCATGAAAGCCTGGTTGAAAGCACCCTGAGTGGCCGACTTGAAGGCAAACTCGTTAGAATCAACCACGTGGGTTTGACCATCATTAATCAACATTTTGACACCAATAACCTTATGCCCGATCAATGGACCCTTGTTGCAGCTCTCTTCGAAACCCTTAGCACAAGCAGCCAAAAACTTATCTGAAATCTTACCACCAACGATTTGAGTCACAAATTCATTTTTGTTTTCAATTGGGGACAATTCACCAATGACTCTACCATATTGACCAGCACCACCAGATTGTTTTTTATGAGTGTAGTCAAATTCAGCAGAACCAGCAATAGATTCACGGTAAGCAACTTGTGGCTTACCGGTAGTACACGAGACATTGTATTCACGCTTCATTCTTTCAACGTAAATCTCTAAATGCAATTCACCCATACCGGAGATAATTGTTTCCTTGGACTCTGAATCGAATTTGACTCTAAAAGTAGGGTCCTCCTTCTGGAATCTGTTCATGGCCTTGGAAAAGTTGATAGTATCTTTGGAATTTGGTTGAATAGATAACGAGATAACTGGATCTGGAACAAACATGGATGACATAGCATATTGAACAGTACCATCGGTGAAAGTGTCACCAGAGGAACAGTTGATACCAAAAGTGGCACAAATTTCACCGGCATTGATTTCATCGATCTCTTCCATTTCATCGGAGTTCATTCTCACTAATCTTGAGATCTTGATCTTTTTGTTATCCTTGACGTTGAAAATGTAACCACCCTTCTTCAATTTACCTTGGTAGACACGTAAGTAAGTCAATTGACCGTATTTACCGTCTTCAAGTTTGAAAGCTAAAGCGACTAAAGGAACAGTTGAACTTGGAACCAAGTTGATTGGTTTCTCGTCTTCAGGGTTGCTGACATCTAAACCAGTGTTCAAGACTTCTGAAGGGTTTGGCAAGTAATCCACAACGGCATCAAGAACTGGCTGAATACCTTTGTTGGCTAAAGCAGAGCCCATCAAGACAGGAGTGAACTTTCTAGCAATAGTGGCTCTTCTTATACCGGCTTTGATTTGCTCAACAGTAGGTTCTCTTTCGTCTAGGAAGATCTCGGCAATCTCATCATCACAATCGGCTAAAGTTTCAATCAATAAGGCTCTCTTTTCTTCGACCAAGTCTTTCAATTCTTCTGGCACTGGAGCAGTTCTGAGAATCTCACCCTGATCACCCTCGTTGTAAACGGCAACTCTGTCAATGATGTTGACGGCACCTTTCAATTCGGATTCGGCACCAATAGGCACCTGGATTGCTGCGGCAGGAATTTTCAATTTCTTGTTGATCTGATCGATAGCCTTGAATGGATCAGCACCCATTCTATCCATTTTATTGATGAAAGTGACTCTAGGAACATTGTATCTACGCATTTGTCTATCAACAGTGATGGTCTGAGACTGGACCCCAGAAACAGCACAAACCACCAACACAGCACCGTCCAAGACTCTAAGAGCTCTCTCCACTTCGATAGTGAAATCAATATGGCCTGGAGTATCAATCAAATTGAAATGGTACGATTCATTATCTTTATCCCAAGTACAGTAAGTAGCAGCAGATTGAATGGTGATACCCTTTTCTCTTTCCAAATCCATGGAGTCCATTTTGGCTCCCACATTATCTCTACCTCTGACTTCATGAATAGCTTTGATTCTTCCGGTATAGTACAAGACTCTCTCAGTAAAAGTGGTCTTCCCCGAATCAATATGGGCAGAAATACCAATATTTCTGAGTCTTTGCAAATGGTTGAGATCCTCTGGTGGGACTTGCTTGGTGAGCTCGTCAATGATCGGCTTCTCTTCGTCAAAAGTGGTTCTTTTCACCATACTCGTTTGAAAGAATCTCTTTGCATGTGCAATCATCGGAGCGACAGGCTTTCTTAACGCCAAGTTACCTTGAACGTGCAGGCCCATCCAGACCTTTTGAATAAGAGACGCCATCTTGTCCTATTCCTCCGGGTTGGCTTGTCGTTTTCGGTGAAGCTGTTATTCCGAGATGGCTCTTTCCTAGCATTCATGTGTCTCTTCAAGTCCCCGTCCTTCTACATGAAAAATTCCCCAAGACTGAAAATTTTTTTTTCATCTCTTACTGGTCGGTATTGTTTCATGGTGCAGGTCGTAAATTCATAATATGCTTCAGACACTACACGTATTTATATAAAGCACTGAATCTTTGAAGAGACCATACTGTTATCAGCCTGCTTCAATCTTCACGTACGAATGACCATACTTTGATTGACTGCTATTGAAGTGCATATATGCATGCGTCGTATATCTGGTCATGCACCGTGTGCGCTGACAATCGGCCAGGGTATACCCGATTGAATTGGCCGACTGGCCACGAGAGTAAGCGCAGGACGAGAGAGAGTTTTTATTTCAGTGTTTTGTTGCTAATGTCAAAAAAATACATAAATGCTTTGTATATATACTTGTATACAAGAAGAAGATCGCTAGAGCAGATGTTGGCGCTTTATTGACAGTTTCAATTGTATCACTTGAATTTCATCTAGTTTCGTCGTGAAAGACGGGCAGATACGTTTACTTATTCACATGCGTAGGCTGTATAATTTCATTATGTGCAGGAACCGGATCCTGTGCTCAAGAACCATGCTGAGTCCAGGCGTTTGTGACTACAAGCAAAACCTAATCTACCCGAAGGGTGTTCTTTGCGCTCAAAGCTTACAACGATAGCTATTACTGATTGCAGTTCATGTATACATGTATGTAATAAAATAATTTGGCAGTACAGCACGCATTCTCTACAAGGATTATTTCTAACCTAATGGGGCAAGAAGCAACTGAAGAACGCAAAGGAAGATGGTTGCAGTAAGAATACAGCGCTCAACTGGGGGAACGGCTGGATGAGTTCCAGTAGCAAGGTTATCGATCAGCGAAATGGAGCAGAACGATCTGGAATGTGATACTTTTAAGCTTAGGATTGATGTTTGAATACCTGAATGTGAGAATGTAGAGTGTTTTCTAACCGAAGAATGCATACAAATATCCGGCAATACAGATTAATCACGTGCGCTAACTGAAAGTAAACTGTAGACTACATTTTGGGGCAAAGAAGAGACAATTATTTTCTGTTCCGAGGCAGAAGGTTTTCGATGTCGATCAATTGCCTAAGGTGACAATAGGATCAGTGAAAGAAAATGTGAATTAAGAAGTAAGAGAACCAACTATGGACAGGGAAAATGACGAGACAGAAAGTCAAAACACGAAATTCATAATCTCACAAATTAATTAGCCAATTGGCGAATTAAAGTAGAGAGTCACAAATGATCGGCACAATACCGTGGTGTGTTAAACTGGATGTTTTTTCTTGACAATAGTTGGCAATTTCGTTTTGACAAGCACGGAAAAAGGCGCTAAAACATAACGAGGCCAAGATTTGATATGTAGGCATATATTAGCGTAGAACTTGTACAACCGTTCATTAATGAGAGCTTGATAAGGGAAGCGTTCTGGCTATCTGTCTGTATCCTGCTGAGAAAATTCATGGATCAAATAATACAATAGCTCCGTGCCCATAAATGCAGGCTTACCAAGGCAAAAAAGCATAAAAAGGGAAGTCTAAATACAGGGCGGCTTTTTTGCACTGATGAAATGGGAAAAGTGTTGAATATTTAGTGGTACGCGGTTCAGAAAGATGCAATATCCATGAACAATAGAAGCATACATTCATGTGTCACTACATACAAAGTGTCTGTCGTATAGGTGTGTAATAGACAGATATGTTTAATTATTAAGGATTGATCATCCAGAAACCTAGAAAAAAAGCAATGACTTCTCTTTGAGTATTCGCTGCAAAGATTGTACAAAGAGGCCTTAATGCTAATACCGTATCGCCTATGATGATCTTTACATTCATCCACGGTATGTTAGCGGATCATTGAGAATTCGCTGAATATATATCCATACTTAAAACCAAAACAAGCTTTTCCGTGGGCTAAACTCAAAGGTGGAAGTTACCGGCTATACATGCTACCAGCTGATTTCACAGGGAGAAGGCCCCAGTATTGTATTTTCAAAGCAAAAGCAGAACATCGACAACAGCCGCCAGAGCAGGATTCCATTAACTTTTGTTTTTCATGTAAACATTCAGCCTATGCCAAAGATTAAGGCAAATTTGCTTAAGCACAACTGATGACAAAGCACCATTTCCTGACAATTAGTTACAATCTGAATCCAGGCCTTTTCTCCTTATTTTTTGCAAGCACAGAAGGTTAAACTCAGCTTGGATCACCAGCAATGTTCTGGCAAAATTTTTCTCAAAAAGAACCAAGTATTTCCACATGAATGCTTTGATCTTAATGTATTACTAGTTTAAGCGAAATAATTTCCCTATGGGTAGCCGTTTTTTCTGTTTCCTCTTATACTATCTTTTTTTCTATATTTTGAGCCGGTTAATCCCAATTTCATGTTCAGCAATAAGGCCTGTGACGGATGGCAACACCATACGGCGGCTGTAGGAAACTATTCAGCGAGAACATCTCTTCAATACATTTTTTCGTTGTCTTTCTTGCAGTCTCAGGCTCTTTTGGCACTCGATCTACAGAAGTATTCGCGGTCTAAAGAGCCCACTTTGCACTAGACTCGCATATTTCGGTTTAAGCTTTACTCCGTTGGAAATTGATATTCCCTCCTTCCTTTGCTACATGTATTAGCTGATTCTCATACTTAATTGCTTTGATTGAAATTCTCTTAGTTTGGTCCTGTGACAGTCTATATATATCTGTAGGCTCTCATTCAAGTCAACCGCTGCATTTGAGAGACATATCCCCTTCTACTGCTAATTCTGTTTCACAAGCTTATTTTGTCTTCCTTAGTTCATTGATTCACTCTTGTTTTGTGCTTAATTCATTTATGGTTTGATTTTAGTGTTTTTGGGCCAGAAGATTTTTTTGACTTCTTATAAGAGTATAGTAATAGAAATCATATCATATCATAATATCTGGTTCTGCGACTCTGGAGTTATATATCTATAGAAGTATATCCCGAAATCCAGCACTTTTTGCACCTGCGTGCTCTGTGGAGGCCACAACTTTCACCCATTTTTTTGGCTTGATACTTTTTCACCCGCATAGCATATCAACATCTATGGACAGACACATCAAATGCCTAATATCGCCGAATATTTGCTCTCTTGCGAGTTCGATATCGACTTGGGGCCCGTGATAAGGTCACAGTATCCACATGATATTCCTGGACTGCTCCCTTATTTTGCGGAACTCATGCTCCCAGACCAAATACACACAAGAAACGAAGACTGGACGATAATTATACTTCATTGGAACTCCTCGACAAATCAATACGAATACTTCAACGATGATACTTCTAACTGCCATAATGGCACACCGCTAGAAATGTGTTTTAGAGATCTACAGCTTACCGGCGTCAACAGCAATATTCTCAACAACCATAACAACAATACAAACGAAACACACGAGCCATTATATATTTTGAACGTCGTCAACACGCGATTTGATCCGGATGTTCGCCGCTCTACCGTTATAAAGGGGGTGGCCATTGCTTCTACATATCCATGGTTCCACGTGTTCAAGCCTTTTCTCCTTCTTGCGCTCGACCGTCTATTCAGCAACAAACACGTTGAAGACTGGGTGATACTTGAGGAGTTGTACAAATCGATCGAGCCGCTTGGACATGTGCCATTAAGTATCTCCTTAGACAAAAAATTGCTCATCAATTCTATCATCGATTTTCCCATCAGCGAGTACTTCCAGAACCAAAAGTTCTGGAGAAACATTACGTCTGTGAATGACAATAGCGACAACAATAACTTCACAGGTATGGTGGATAACAAAGGTGATTTGCAGTTTTCCTTGGACTATATGAAACACAAAATTCCGCTCCGCGTACCTTTATTACAGCTACCTGAGACCGTGGGAGATTTTCTGATTCACGAGTTTTTGAGTAGGTTTCTTGAATGCCAGGTTGTCTTACCTCAGGACATATCAGGTATGTACACGGACCTATTGATCTATGGGCCATCAACACCAGCGATAATTATTCTCATCAATGCATTTCTCACCCATAAGCGCGTCTTTTACTTAGGAAACAAGAAGCTGGCTCACGAGATCTGTGAGTCGGTGTTTGCAACTATCAGTCTTGTGTCCGGCGGTAGCCTACTTTCGGGATTCCTCAAACATACATTTCCTTACATTGATTTGAGTAAATTTGACATGGTTGAAAGATTAAGCTGGTTCTTCGCTGGGACTGCCAATCCAACCTTTAAGACTCACGACGAACTTTGGGACGTGCTCTATGACTTGGAAGAAAACAAATTGATTATTTCTTCCGAAGGAGGCGATCGTACTAAGAGCAACAGTATTGATCTGGTTTACTCGCCTACCTCTAGCGAGAACAATAGCAGCACAGTAGATGAAACATTCCCAGACTCTGCGATTATTCCGCTGGATGCTAGATTTTTGAAGAAACTTTTCACGCTTGTGCGTGAGAAACATAACGACGAAACGATTTTACTTGTCTTTAGACAGCACTTATTTGATTTACTTGAGGGACTCTTGGATGGAGCTGGAAAAAGCGACTACCAAAAAATATCCGCATTAGCTTCAAAGCTCCCCTCTTTCGGAGCAAATCCCTCTGTTACCACCAATTTGATTAACAACAATAGCAACAGCAGCCACCATCATGCACATCTTCATATGGCGTCTGGAAAAAGGGCCTCCAACAACGATAGTTTAGTTTCCTACACTTCCAGCGGACAACTAAGTAAAGAGAGCTCAATGACCACAATCAACTCCTCCTCTCCGATTGGCGAAAAATTCCCCACTTACACTGACGACAATTACTTCCCCAACATCAGTCCTAAGAGTAATAAATCAAGCCATCTAAGAAATAGTGCATCTGGGGTGGGGGCTACCAATACGCAATTCAATTCTACTTTTGGGTTGACCAGTGAAAGACTTTATGAATTGAGAACTTATTACCCAGTCTATTGGAACTACATCAAAGTGAGAACATTGCCCTGCCTTGATGTTACTGACTCGCCTTCATTCGCATCTTTTGATGATAATATTACAACAGCTACAGCTTCAACCTCGAATTATGCACGCCAAAGCAGACCTAATAACAACAACCCACTCCATTACTATTTCAGCGAGGTTCACAGCTCTCTGGAGCAGAATAACGAATGCCAATTATTAGTGCAAAATCTCTCCCAGCTTATCAATGGCGGAGATAACCCTAATTTTGGCAGAAATACACCCAATGAAACCATGCGCACTTACGAAACGTATGCGCAAATATTTAAGTACGTCAACTCTGGGCAAAAGTGCATCGATAATTTGTTGCTATTGACCTATTTGATTGCGTCTAAATTCGACAATGAATATTATTTGGGGAAAAACTCCACTATAGAGGCAATCTGTCTCGGGCTTCTTCACAAAAACAACAGGGTGAAGGAGGTCACTCGAAATATTTTGATCTGCATATCACGAAACTCTTTGGGCAATATCATTTTGAAAAACACGATGAATCCGTTTTTCAAATTAGCATTGGATACGCTCAACAAAAGTATGCCTTTGATGGTTGTCTCGGAACCCAAATCGATTCCAATTCTGCCATGACTTCTTGCCCTCGTTGGCTCGCTCTTTTATCTTTCCTATCTCTCTGTCATGATTTCTCTTGCTTGTTAATGTTTCTTCTTTATTTTCTTGGACAAATCTCTTCCACTACGTTTGTTTCTTTTTTTTTAAGAGGGGGTTTCTAAAATTATTGCTTCTTTACTTTGTACATTATGAATATAACAGTTACCTTAGGGCTTGGTGTAATACTGCGCTGTAGACACTTAAGGGCATAAAATGAAGTGATTACATCATGTAGGTCCACGTGATCCGTACGCACTGGCGTTCAAAACTGCCATACAAAAAATTTTCTTTTTCTTTTGAATCAGTAAGGAGAAAATTGAGCAGAAACCCATACAGGCGCGCGCCTTCTAGAGGGCCAAAGAAATTTCTCAAAATCGCCACCAAAGTATGGCGCAACTCAAAGCAATTGCTTTAACTAGCGGCAGCTTATTGCCATTTGTGCTAATAAATATGTATATGCATGCATACGCATGGGTATGCAATGTACAGAAATGTATATCATGTGATAGATACATGGTGATATTAGTGATCGTACTAGTGGTAATAGTAGCAGTAGTGGTAATGGTAATGATAGTAATAATGATAGCATATATTAAATGGCACATATATAGAGCTATATAGAAGCTAGCTAGTCATCATCATCAATTCATTGACCTTCAGGCTTGGTGATGTTGTCCCATAGAAGGTCTCCGAATACTCTAGCTCTCACAGCTTCAACCAAAGCTTCAACCTTCGGAAAAAGCTCATGAGCAAAGTGTTCATGGCCTACAATGCGCTGTAGGTATTCTGCTATTGAATTTAATAACCGTGGCACCCAAAGCCGCTTTAACTCTTTCCTTATCTTAGAGACCACATTTTGAAACTCCCCATGGCTAAGTAATCTGGGCTCCTTATCCATGAAGCTCATCACCGTTAGGATCATGTCGACTACCCATTTTCTCGTAGAAATTATAATATAAAAAATCAAACAGAAGTGGTTGACGTAATGCTTTGGGTAGATCACATTCCAATCCGATGTCATAGGAAGAAAAGACTTCACGTAGTCACAGGAGTCAAAGATGCCTTCCAACGTATCATTAGGGACGTCAACCTGTTTAGCAGCTTGTATGTAGGTCTCTATAAAGCTTTCAACCAAGAATGTTGAATCCGCTGCGTACGCCCCTGTACGGATCTGTTTATTCTTTTCATTTGAATTGTGATAAATCATAGTTAGCCCTAGCAAGCTATCGAAACGCCGTTGTTAGCAATGACTGTGTAATAGAGAAACAAGCGGGTTGACTCACCGTGGAGAGGAAATATATAATTGTCTTGTATAATCATAAACAGCACGTAAAAATGAGGAAGAAAGTGATGAAGAAAGTGATGAAAAGTTTCAGATATCGTGGCGAAATCATCGAAATCATCTGTATAAATAGTAAATCTGGAAACGAAGTCATCTTCAACATAAATAAAAATTCAAATTAAGCGCCGATTTGGTTGCTATGTTGTTATGTACCTCAGTAAAAATAGTAACTAATTGCAGGTAGCATAACTGGATCTAGTGGAAAGCATAACTGGATCTAGTGGAAACGAGCTCTTCTTGAACATGAAATAAAATTCAAATTAAGCGCCGACTTGGTTGTTATGTTGTTATGTACCTCAATAAAAATAGTAACTAAATGCATGAAGCATTACTGGATCTGTGAGTTATTTAATGTTACAAAAAATGTAGATTATATATATAATACGCTTTTACACTTCAGTGGGATTAGGTAAAGCTCGTTATTGATGATACTGTCATAAGCGTGGATCCGTCAACTATATCAAGTCAACTGTTTGTTGTTATTGATGAGATAAAGTAAATAAAAATGGATGCAAAAAGCGAGAAATTCAACAAAGGGGTTGTCTCCATATTTCGAGGTACATGGGAGCGTGAAGGCGACCCACAGCATCCCTTTCAGTCGGGAGGCATCTGGGATATGGAAAAGAGTAGCCAACTTTACAATCTTCAATTGAAGTCACCATATCGTGCCAGCAATCAGTCTAAAACCAGATGGCTCATATTCATGTTGGAATCTCTCTGTCGTAAGAATAGCATCAGAAAGCACTACACGAGCTTTGAGAACCTAGGAGTGAACCTAGTTGCTTACTTCAGAACTGCTAAAGCTAAGAGAAAGAGAAACGGTTTACCGGTTATCTCTCAAAAGGCTGTTAGATTTGCCGGAATCAGGTATTGTTTAAGTTGATACACGGATAATTGAGAGTGATAACCGATAATTCTATTAAGCTATCTATATGTAATATATAATAATAAATATCTAGGAATATTCTGGATATTCCAGACTATTTATACTCTTTCAATGTAACTAAGTTCTCATATAACAACTGCTAGTATATATAAGAACTCACGACTATAATGAGCATCTTTATGCTTTATGCATGGTCACATGCTCATGCATGATATATGCATGATCACATGCTTATGCATACTATATGCATAATCACATGCTCATGCATGATCACATGTATGTGCATATACATGCATATACATGCATGTATCATGTGCACATACATTGAGATACATATCTCATGGGCACATACTTTAACAGGTATCAAATACTTGGACAGCTATTAAAGTATTATTCAGATGATATGGTCAATGCCTCCAATACTCTTCCTGTGGTTCGAGTATTTCCAATAATAAGAGTAACGATAACAAATGATCAAATCGAGATTATATTTGGCGAAGCAGTTAGCCAACAAAGCAGCATTACCAATAGCGAAGCTGAAATATTAGCTAGAAGTACTCCTGATGATTCAGTACTTGACTAGTCTTGACGTGTCAAAGTTGATACACGGGTAATGAGAGTGATAACTGAAAATAATATTAAGCTGTATAAATATCGAGGAATATTGTGGATGTTCCAGACTATTCATATTATTATAATGTAAGCAAGTTCTCACATAGCAACTGCTAGTATGTATGTAGAATTTATAACTATAATGTGCACCTGCATATCTTATGGGCACATACTTTAGCATGACGGAGAAGGTGATGACAGTAGCGACTCTGACAACAACGAATACGATTCTGGCGCGAGCGGAAGCGAGATTGAAAACGACAATGACCAAATAACCAAAGCTCGGACTCATGATATTGATCACGGATATCATGTCAATCTTATAGATAGCCTTAATGATGTCTTCAGGGAAGATATTCAACCCCGCGACGGAGTCACGGTTGAAGATTTTCAGCGATATCCATTAACCAGTGAGTTGCTAGACTTGAAGGAAGGCCGTAACAGATACAAGGTATCTCTTAGGGTTATAGGCGGTGATATGCCAGCCGCTGCTGCGATTTTTGGTCATAAAGTTCCTGCCTCCAAACACCCATGTATTTTATGCCCAGTAGCTCGAGGGAGTAAAGTTACCATCAAAAATTCAAAAAGAGTGAATCCAGTGAAAATGGTCGTAGAGACTCCCTACCAAGAGTCAGATTATGATGGGATACTCTCTTTGAGGAGAGAAGAGCTCAATCAATATTTTGCTAATAATAAAGAGTGCCTTTTCACGAATATTACCCCACTCAAACAATTGAATGGTGTATCAATCACAAAATCTTATGCAGTAGATCTAATGCATGGAATATATGTCAACACCATACCCACAATGCATCTGATTCTATTCCGCTATATAAGCGATTCCAATGCTGAGAGAGCATTAAGTTTATCTGAAATTGCAGCTTCCATATCGAGCAGCATGATATTCGACCAGCAGACCACTGTGTTCTCCAATCTAGATCCAAAATTGAAAACCGACAATTGGTCTAAGTTAGCAGCTCTAATCCCCAAGGTACTAGAGCTCTTTAGCTTGACGGATGACGATTTTGGCTTGGTAGCCAAAAAAATAAATCGCTTCGAACACCCGGCCCGAACCAAGTTGTTTCAATATCAAGACATGCTTGTGTAGACTATATCACTGCCTGCAAGTCGCTTCTTCAAGATCCTCGTGCCTTTTTCAGCGAGTCTGCAAACCCGTTGAGAAAAGAATATCTATCTATCTTGAGACACGCCAAAAAGAGCTTATCAGATAGGGGTGTTGAAAATATACAACAGCTCAACTGGTATTCTATCTCTCCCTTAAAGTTGAGTTGTTCAGAGTTTTATCTTGTTCTTTCAAGCACCAAGAACATCGAGATTTTCAAGGCTGGTAAACGAGTTCAGGTATCCTTTCAGAAGCAAGGAAATCGACCGTTTGGATATGCTGAATATTTGATTGGTCGCAAGGTATCAAACTTCACTTCGCATATTTACTGGCCTGTTCAATGTCATGTACGGTTATACAATCCGTTTAGCAACGGCTACGGAAATCGCTAAAGGTCAGAAGACGGAGTACATCTCAGGTTTGGTAAGTGAAAACTCATTGATGTTCAGAGGATCCTCTGATTTCTTCGCGCTTCACAGCTTCAAGAGAAGATAAAAAAGAGAGTTGGCAGTTGGCCAGAGAAGCACAGCATGTCATGAGTATGAAATTTTCTTATTCCCAAACGATTTGCCCATCTCAATATTAGCCGAAAGTGGCCTTTATTAAGCTCCTAAACAAAACAACATAGCTATAGCTAAACAGTGCTTACATTTAATTTTGCAGTCTGGATGAATTGACAGGCACGTAAGTCAGTTCCTTCAGATAAACAAGATAACATGTTGATGATAAATTCTGGAGGACATGCATACTCGGCTCCTAAAAAAGAAATTCGAGTTTAGAAGTATAGCCCGCTGGATTCAGTGGGGCCAGTGCTCAGAATTTATGCAAAAATAAGTTCAAATTTACCAGTGCTCGCAACATCTTATAGGTCACCCGGCTTTGTCTTACTGTCCAAATCAAGTAAAAATTAATTTTCCAATATTGCCGGCACTCCTTCGGGCAAAAAATAGGAGGAGGGCTCAAAAAATCGCCACAATCGTTTTCTGTATTTTTTTCCCCAAAATTTTCGTGAATTATTTGATAAAATATATGAAATTTATCACTCTTACTTTCATTTGCACTTACCAATACAGACGAAAAGTATCATATTGTCACATCAGCACTTCACACATCAGAAGAGCCTTTCGAAAACCCTCAAGAAGAAAAGAATAACAGTAACAATGTCATCCGCTTTAGACAAATCCCTCGACGAAATCATCTCGTCTAAACCAAAGGCCAAGAGAAACCAGCCAAGAACTACCAAGAAAGCAGGAATCTCCAAAACCACTGCTAGTAGCAAGGTTGGAAAGTCTCGTGGAGCCAAGAAGGGAACCCAAAGCGGCCCAAGCGCTCTTGCCGCTGCTAAGGTTATTGATGCTTCGACAGCTACCAAGGCCGTTGTCTATGGATTAGTATGTTAACTTCAAAGATATTGGATCTTCAAAAACCAACCGATCAACGCGAAGGAATTATTAGGTTAATTTTTTTGCATTACGGGCGAGAAGATGAGCGAAGAGAAACGCAAGACACGCACGATATCCGCGTTTCGACGCGTCGTGAGTTCGGATTGTGTTGTCGCGCTATATCAAAGAGCACGATAGTTTCAGCTATCTTGTTCTTTTATGATGAGCGTGTCCTACACTGTATTATAATATGGAAGACAGATTGTGATTTTTGATTGATATTACCATATATATTCGTTAAGAACATCCAGAGGCCCTTCAATGGCGCTGGTAGTTCGATGGAGGAAGTGAAGCTGAGAGAATAGTGACAGAATCAGTTAACCGCTGGCGGTGAGTGATATCTGTGCCCACTTGACCCAAACTCTCTCCTTAGAGAGACAAGGGGATTCTCGGCTAAAAAATGGCGGTTTTCTCGGCGCACTTTCTCACGTTCCTATCATTTTCATCGCTGTTACTTTTATTTAGTATCAGGCGGTATTGATGTGTCGGCCAGTTCTTTTTTTACTGTGATTCTATTCTGGCAGCGCATAGCAGATTTCTCGCTAGCTGGAGCCACTTTTTGGGTTTTCAATAGGAGTGGCAGAGCTTTTCTATTATTATTGGGGGGATAGATCATTATCATGGCTCTCGTCTTATTCGTTTTTCTTTTCTAGAGACGCCACTCCTAGCTTATGCTAATTTTTCCAGAGAAAACGGGCCGCCAATCAACGACGAGGATAACCATAGTACTGGACTCAAATGCGAAACTTCCTCCGGACAAAACGAATGGTAACATATCTCGAAAAAAGGAACATCGACACTCCGCATCGCTTTATTTTCATTTCTGCTTTGATTTTTTTCATCATCACTTAGCTGTCTTATTTTCTTTGCTTCGCTCGTTCGCTTATTTCATTATACAAGTATACTAACTTCATTTCGCTTATAGCCAAAAGACATCAAACAAGATGCTATCAAGGTATGTTTGCAGTTGCTTAGTTACTAGATGCAAAGAAAAGGTGGTTTTTACTAACAAGTTCACAGGAATTTTTCCAATCTCAAGTCGGTGGTGTTCACACTGTTGCTTTAAGTTACAATGAAAAAGGGCAATCCAAGGGGATTGCCACTATCATCTTCAAGAATTCTGCGGCTGCTCAAAGAGCTGTGGCCAAATATAACGGCGCTCCTATTGACGGTGGTAAGAACAACTTGAAGATCGAGTTGATTTTGGATCCAACCAAGAAACCTCTTACTTCAAGAATTCAAGCCAAGTAAGTATTATTTTCGCGAATCATTTGCAACAGTAACATGATCACTAACCGGTTCTAGCACTACCCCAAGCGCCCCAGCTGCTAGTAAGAAAGCTTCCACTAAGGCCAAGAAGCCTGAAAACAAGCCTAAATCGAAGCCTGCTGGAAAGAAGAACGGCAGAAAGCCAAAAAAGACTCTCGAAGAATTGGACCAAGAGATGACTGACTACTTCGAGAAAAAGGAGTAAGTTTCGTTTTCTGATAAATTTGGCATGTATAGGGAGGCACTTTGTGTCCTCATAGGTTTTGACTGGGAGTATCTATCAACTTTTGTATCAATTTAATATTTATTTTTCATTATTATTACTATTACTGTTGTGAATGTAGCTTCGGTAAAAATTGCCATTGGCGAGGAGGAAAGGAATGAAGGACTAGTGAAGTTCTTGCCAACTAGTGACAAAGCCCGATATTTACTAGCCAAGCACCACCCTGTAATACAGAGACATCATATTGTCGGTGCTGATCAATCCACATTTGATTGGCAGTTGACATTGTGGTCAATTCTTGTCGTAAAGGTTTTGGAGTCTAAGCGACGATACTTTGTTGACCTTCTGTTGATGGAATGAAAAGGCCAGCCACTGAAGGAATACGCCATCGATTTCTGTTTGGAGCTGAATCACGTTTGCAACATAATTGCGTATAAATCGCAAATGTCGCGTCTCACAAATAAGACACCCAGGCTAAGGAAAGCGGGGGATTTGTCTGCTGCCCCCCAAGCCCCGCCTAGAGCCGCACCAATCTACGGGTGGCTCTTCACGGGGGACTGAATCAAGTTTTTTGCTTTTGACAGTTTTTTGAGCCAGATCGCCCTTCTTGTCAGCTGCTGTAGCAATATATTGCTCCCACACAAAGAGTGCGCAACCTTTTGCCTCGTATTATTGTATTCACTGCGTGTTTCACATTTGCTAAGGAGGAAAACAAACGAATACGGCTTGTGCGCTTTTGGAAGGAGGGACATCATGGTTGCTCCGAAACTCGGAATAACCGGCAGAACAGCAAGGTTCGATTTTAACAAGAGGATTTTTCACGTAGCCTCACATACACAGAAGAGTCAGATGAGCAATTTGTTTACAGAGCAAGGCGAGCTGTTGAGCTACATTGTCCAATAACTGCTTTGAACAAGGACGATCGTCGTCACAACTCCCCACCCATAACTCTCAGCGAGGGAGATTCTCCCACTACAAGTTGTAAATCCTTCAGTAAACCTTCAGCAAGGAAAATCACTATTATGCTACACCCTGCAAATAGCACGTCGTAAATATAAGCTTTGACAAAGGTCACTGGAGCGTGCACTTTATCTATCTATATACATCCGTTACACACCCATTGCACACGCAATACATACCCACTGTCCAAACCCCATTATCATGTCTCCTTTCTGCCAGGCCAATTAGACAGCACGTCAATCCCGATCGATTGTGCGGCAACCGTTGGCTCCAACAGCCCAATTAAAGCCCGATCCCGGGAGATCGCGCCCAAACACGCAGATATGGTTTCCCTTTTCGCCTTCAGCAGTCCTCGGGCGGTTGTTCAGCCAGCGGGGCACTTTATCTTGCCGTATTGCTGTGGCATCCGCTTGGTTTTTCGGGACATTTTTCTGAGGGTTCAGATTTTTGGTTTTTGAGTTTTCATGTGTCGATGGGTTTCCAGCCTACGATTACAACTCGGTTGCTTTTGGCTCGTCTTTCTTGCTGTCCAGTGTCTATGTCCCCCTTTGTCCCCCTTTGTCCCCCACTGCCTTTGCCATCCGATTATGGGAAACCTGCCCTCTAATTCCGCCCATCTCTCCACCAACAGCCACGCCCGTTCCCAGGCCGGACCGTCTTATGTCCGCCAAAGCAACCGCAAAATGAACCCTGCACACGCCGCACACGCCAAATACCCCGACGCCGACGTCCAGATGGCCCACGAGTCGCCTCCCAGAGGCGCGCGGGGCCGCGCGCTGCGCTCGGACGTCCAAATGAACCCCCTATCGTCCACAGACATTGCGCACAACTTGGCGTCCAGTTCGGCCTCTGCCACCACCAGCATAGGCCAGGGCGAGGTGTTTGAGCACGTGGAGCACGCCACAGCGTCCGCCAACACCTCGCGGATATTCAATAGCGATAGCGAGCCCTCGTGCGACGAGGAGGAGGACGACGGGCACAAAGCCACGCCTCGCGAGGCGCATGCGGCGGTCCGTCCCTCGGCGGGGCCGGTGGCCGCCCCCGCAGCGGCAGCCCACCGCAACACGATCCACAGCGACATCATCAACAAGGACGACGAGGAAATCGAGGCCAATGTGCTTCTCGACTACATAAACCGCAATTCCGGGTACCAGGACATCACGGTGCCTGTGGTGATCAAGTGGAAGGGCGTTGCCAGCGAGGTTTTCGTGTTTGGGTCGTTCACAAACTGGCTCAACAAGATCAGGTTGAACCGGATCGGCCCGCAGGAGTTTGCCATCCAGTTGTTCCTCCCCATCGGCTTCTACCGGTTCCAGTTCATCGTTGACGGGGAGATCAAGTGCTCCAACAACTTGCCGAAGGCCACCGAGGCCAACGGGAACTTTGTCAACTGGTTTGAGGTGGTGAAAAACAACAACCACCAGTTCCACCCGGGCCTTTCGCCCTCCCCGGGGCCCCTGCAGCAGCCACAGAGCCACAGGCCCGCCGCCATCGACCTAGGCCCGACACAGGGCCCTGCGGGGGTTCCCCAGAGCTCCGTGCACGCGGCAGCCAAGCCTGCGCACCTATACTCGGGGAAGGTCTCGGAAAACGCAAACGACGACTATTTTGGGCCGATAACCGACGACATGACGTCGCTCCGACTCCAGTCGCAGTCCAGCTACACCGTGTCCAGCGAGGCCCTCAACAAGTTCCCCACAATGAGCTCGATTCTCACCCCCGTGCCCCGCAAGATCGTGGAGTACACCACGGAGATCCCCGACATCTACATCGACACGAGCGACTTTGACGAAACCGTGATGGACAGCTCCACCCTGCTCAAAATGAAGAAGCTCCAGGAGCCGCCTGCGTTGCCGCCGTACTTGAACAACGTGTTGCTCAACAAGAAGGACCCCGCCAAAAGCGCCGGAATGCTCAGCCGCAAGGCCGAGCTTGCAATGCCGCCGTCCACCCCCACCCGGAACCCCTCGGCCGCCGGGACCCCCAACAGCGGCCAGTTGTCGCTCACCCCCGGAACGAACCCCACAAACGACACCAACTACCTCAGCATCCCGAACCACGTGATTCTCAACCACTTGATCACCACCAGCATCAAGAACAACGTGTTGGCGGTGGCCTGCATCAACCGGTATGCGGGGAAGTTCATCACCCAGGTGATGTACTCTCCGGCGGACGACGTGGACGAGTAGGCTATATATTTATATACGGGTATTTAGCGGCCTTTTGCGCCGGTTTCAATACAGTCCAGCTTATGGAAGATGTTTGTTTCCGCACCGTCGTACCGTGGGCCATCGCTGCGGCCTCAGATCGGACCGAATGAGACACCGAAAAATGCTAAAAAATGATAAATAATCATTTGCGCCAGAAAAAGCGAAAACGAAAAGAGCGTTGGGCATCGTTTCTTGACAGCCTTGCGTGCGATAACGAGAAGCAGCAAACACAACAGCTCTCCAGACTCCACACACATCTGGCCTTCCGGTGACTGCTAGCCTCGTCTTTTCCAAGCAGCCCCTTATCCCCGCTTGCAAAATGAGCATGAGCTCCATCGCCAACAAATTCACCGCAAACCGCAAGCTGAGGGTCCAGCGAAACGTGAGTATATTCCCGCCATGCGACAGCCCAAGAGCACCGACTAACCCGCGCAGCCCCTGGCCGCCAAAACCCCCCTTTTCGACGACTCGTTCTGGCAGGCCGTCAAGGACAACATAAGGAGGGAGGAGAAGGAGGACAAAAAGAAGGAGGACAAGAAGAAGGAGGACAAGGAGGACAAAAAGAAAGAGGACAAGAAGAAGGAGGACAAGGACAAGGACTACAGCACAGACTCCAGCACAGGAATCTCCGCAAACGCCTCAAACTCCTCCGCCATTGCCCCCGCCCCCGTCGCCAAGCCCGACAAGAAACAGACCCTGGCACGCTCAATTGTGGTCCAGAAACTCCTCGACAAGTTGCACACAAACAGCCCCAGCATCTCCTCCGCAGAGATATCCGCGATTCTCTCCACCAGCTTTGTCGCAAGGGACCTCACCAAGGCCTACGAGCTTGTGCGCTTCTTCTCGCTTTCGGAAAACGGATTTCTCATCTCCAACTGCCCCGTCACAAAACTCAACAAGCCGATCCGCTTCCAGGGGGCGGAGAACTGGGGGAAGGTCATGTGCTACCTAGACTCGCTCCTCTTCTCGATGTTTGCGCGTTTGGAGTCGTTCGAGCCCTTGCTTTCGTTTGACGACAAGCAGGACGAGGATCCGAAGCTTCTCCGGCTCCGCGCGGTGCTCCGCCTCTACGTGAACCTCCTCCGCTCCGGAAACCTCATCACCCACGAGCTCACCAACATTGTCTGCGAGTCGTTGAGCGAAAACGGGTTCCATGAGGCGATGTCCCGAAAACAGGAGGATGCAGCGCAGTTGTTCATTTTTCTCACGGAAATATTGAACATGCCGCTTCTAACCCTCAAGATCGACATCGCCCACGGCGGAAAGGAGGCCGGCCTGGACGACCACCGGTTCACCAAGGAGCGCATGCTCTACGTGTCGATCCCCAACGCCGATCCGGGCGAGGAGGCCGAGAAAAGCGGCCCCGACGGGGAGGCCGAGAAAAGCGACAATTGCGTGCTTCTAGAAGAGTGTCTCGAGGACTACTTCAGCAACTCCATCCACGTGAAGCGCCAGCTTGAACGCAGGCTCTCCCTCCGCAGAAACACCCTCACTGCACCCCTAGAGAGCCTCAACGAGGCCGAGGAAAAGCCCACAGTGTCGCAGATCGAGATTGTCGACGACGCGTCCTCCAGCCCGCGCCCCCGCGGCTACTCGGTGTCCAAGGACTCCGAGTACAACGTCACGGTGCGCACCAGGGCCAACTCGACGGTCTCCATATGGTCGGGCAACAAAACACGCGAGGTGAGTCTTCCGGCGTGGATGTTCTTGCAGTTGTTGCCCTTCTACACCGACCTAGAGCCCAAATCGCTCACCGCGCAGAGCTTTGCCGAGAAAAGACCGATCTTGCCTATCTGCTTGAAACAGTACTCGTTCGGCACCGTGTCGCACAAGAACAAGACCCGGGTGATCATTCCCCCGTTCATAAAGCTCCCCAACTTCATCGCCGAGGAAGACGGCGCGGAGGAGGGCCCCTGCGACGAGAACAGCGCCCCGTTTGGCCGCTTCATCCTTGTGTTGGAGTCTGTGGTGTGCCACCGCGGATCGTCGATCAACAACGGCCATTTTGTGTCCGTGGTGCGCGACGAGCCCTTTGACGCGTCTGCGGCCTCCGAGGACGCGGAAAAGCACCGCCGCTGGCTTCTTTTCGACGATATGCGGGAGCACGACAAGGTCCGGGCCACAACCTTCAAGGAGGTGTTCTCGGCAGAGACACCGTACATTTTGTTCTACCGCATGGTTCCCTACGCCCCCGAGGAGCTGTCCCTGGCGCAGGAGTCCCCCGAGTACGTCTCGGCCAGCGAAAAGAACTCCCCCGTGGAGGGCCGCTTTGCCGGGGGCAGCAGCGCCGCAGGGTCGCCCAGTCTTGCGCCCTGCACTGCCGACTCGTTGCTTGCGCCGCCCTCCGCAGGGCTTGACCACAGCAGCACCAAAAACGCCTCCGACGAGAACTTGGAGTGCGCAACGCCACACAAGAAGTCCCACGACATCATCTCCAAGATGGTGTTCTTCAACTCGACGTATCCGTTCCCCGGAAGCCACGAATACATCGATATACGCGACAAATATTGCTGGCAATATTTCGACGGGGCCGGGGAGCTTGTGAAGGAGGACGTGATCAACGAGCGGCTCGAGTCCAGCGTGGTGTCCATCCGGTTGCCCAGCAAACGCGACAGCTTGGTGGCCTCCGATAACGAGTCGATGGTGTCGATGTCGCCCCCAGGAAGCCGCGACGCTGAAAACGGGGACCTTTTGGGCAGCGCGACGCTGAAGAGGAACAGCAGTGTCACGTCGCTCTGGTCGCGGCGCAAATCCACCAGAAAGAAGTCCGCTGTGTCCAATGAGGCCGGGAGCAGCAAATCCGACCGTTCGGACTCCAACAAGTCCGAACAGCAGCTGAACATCGACAGGCTCACCAAAAAGCTTGAAAAGCTCAATGCCGAGGGCAACGACGCCGTGTCTGTGGCCTCTGGCGACGACAGCATCAACGACAACGAGGCCAACGACTTTTTTGTGTCCAGTTTTGCTGGCTCCGACCTGCACAGCACCACAGATGCCAAGTCGCATCTTTCATTGAGCGCAGCACTTCCTAAGCACCACGGAGAGGCTGCAACTGCGAAGCGGAGCAAGTCTATCAGCTACGGGAAACTACATCTTCCGGGACATCATACAGGCAGTGGGAAGCTCTTCAAGGGGAAAAGCAGGGACAAGCGGGACGACGAGTCGACGAAGGTGAAGCGCAAAAGAGAGAAGTATGTGAACGAGAAGTGTATTATAAGTTGATATGATGTCCATTAGAGGTATATTTTTAGAGCGTCAAACAGAACTCCATCGCATAGATGTTTTATTGGGCTGGACAAAGGTGCTACTCTTTCTATAATCACACAGGCTTTTTGGGCTGGGCAAAGATGCTGCATTATCTTAGAAGCATATATTGCCCGCGGGGCGTACTACCACATGTATGTTCTCTGGGCCTAAAAAGATGCCACACTCTTATAGATCTTTCCGTGGGCTAGATGAAAGGTAGGGGAAAAGTGAAGTCTTTCACTACGTTTATGAATTTTCGCTACCAGGGCTACACGATGTCACCTTGGGCTGAAAGAGGTTATCATATTTTCTCAACGACTTTTTTGGGCCATAAAGCAATTGCATTTTCTTGAAATATAGGTCTCACACCGGCTACAGGTTTTCATCTTCATAAAATACACAATATATTTTAGCTACACAAGAGGCTAGCAATTCATAATTATTCCCACCGGCTATTGTAAGCTCCAGTAGTTGATAACATGCATGACCCAGTTTAGCCATTATTTTGATTCTCGTAGTTCCCGCTCGACTGTCCACTTGTATACCCCTGCATATTATTATTTCCATTCCCAAAATTGTCGTTCTGGTCGTACCACTTCTCATACAAGTTCAGCATCATCGGGTCAACAAAATCCAACCCATTTCCCTGTATTTGTAGAAACCCAAGCTCGTCATTGCTGTTACTATCATCGGGATAAAGGAACTCGCTTTGGGGAACTCCAATACTACCATTAGCGACAAATCCTCCGCCCACACCAGTACTAACACCACTGTTAATGCCGTTGTTGACACCATTATTAGCACCGTTAATTCCACCATTGACCCCACCATTAACTCCACTAGTGGCATAATTCAGAGCAAAAATAAAGTCAGGCATTTGCGACATCATAAACATCCCTGGAACGTTAGAAGCCGCTTTGTGGCTTTGCGAGTCCAATATCGGAAACCCGCTCTGATTGGCCGTTTGCGGTGCAGCATACGGTCTTACACTGTAGTTTTGGAATCCATAATTATTGCTATTACTTGCGGATGCTTTCACAGCAGTTGGAGCAGTCTTTACTAGACCGTCTGGTTCTTCAGTTTTTCCAGTTTTGCCCTCACCCTGGAGAGGACCGCGAGGCGGAGATCCCATTGGCTGAGTTGCGGTTTCCCCCAGGCCTCCAATCTTTGCTTTTTCTGGCTGGGCAGCAGCTGATGTGGCTGTGACCTTTGCAACAGCCTCTTTAGCGGCATTCATTGCTGTGGCAACAACCCTCTGGGCGGTTTCCGCCTGTTTTACGTTTTTACTATGCGAAGAGGCATTGGCACGATGGGTCATTTGGTCGCATAAAAACAAAAGAATCATCGAGTAGCTGTTACAGAGATGCAAATCGTCAGGCGAGGCGTCCCTAAGTGTGAAAGCCGCGCTTTTAATAGTGGTGATGATGTCCTCCATGGGAATTTCAGAGATACTGATAATCGTTGCTGCAACGTCGTTTTTGGAGATTGTCGAGTGTATGGTCATGTAGCATTTGACCACATAAGCAACAGAACGCACAATAATGGTCACCCATCTAACAGGCATAAAACGGAGCATTTTGAGTTTATGCACCCTTAATGCAGACGCAAGAATTTGTTTTGAAGCCTCAAATGCTTGTGCAACATATCGGGCCGCTTTGGAAAGCTCATCGATGCTCAAATTCTTGCGGTTTTGCCGGTTTCCGGCGGTATATGTGTCAGCAGTGAAAAGAGACAACGAGTTGATATACAATTGTGCATAGTAGTAGTCCATACGCAACGACTCGGCATCAATGGCCTTCTGCAAGGTCCGATGTTCCTGTTCAGAGAGGCGCTCTCTTGACTCGATTTTATGGGACAATTTATGGGCCACCCGCACGGTGTCTTCTTGCAATAGGCTCTTGTATTTGTCCTCCCAGCTGGACAACAGAGGGTTTATTATAGATAGAATTGCAAGTTTTTGTTTCTGGTCAAGCGCATGAAACGATAATGATTTCCCATACAATGTCTCATAAGCAATAGAGGTGATTTTCAACAACTCAACAATGGCCCTCTGCTGGAAGGTGAGCTTGAAAGTGGTTTCAGTTTTCATTCTGAGAGTCTCCTCATCACCCCTAAGCACACTTTCGTCCTCCATTTGGCCCCCATCTGTCATTGATACCTCATTGCTATTGCTGGTATTGTTTGAGACATATTCGCTGCTAGTATCGTTCAAATTGATTTCCGCCAAAGACTGCGCCAAAGTGCTCCGTTGTCCTGTGATCATTGCGGTATTTGTCTCTGAAATATGTGTTGCAACAAAGACTCTCGGACTGTTGTTCATAAAGCCCATATCTTGGGCTAATCTGATGGCCGTACCTATAAGCATCCAGGCCATCCGACTGCTCCGTCTCATCGCGTCTACGCCAGCCAAATGGCCCTCCTCGTCCTCTTCTTCGGGGTCTGAGTCGCCCCCATTGGTCATATCCGTGGGGCCGTTAGCATAATCGCTCCATTTCCAGTGTATTGCACGTGGATTCCACTCAGTGAAGAGAAGAAAAGAGAAAACTGTGCCAATAGACCGCGTAGAGGCCTCTGCCCAGACGGTTTTGGATATAAGTTTCTGGCAGGCGATCCAAAGCTGGGCGTGTGTTTTGAGCTGTTTTGCCCTACGCCGTTGTGCGCTGTTTTGGCTATTGTCGCCCTCCTCTGGCTCATGGGAGTCGTCTGAGGCAGGCCTGTATCGTGACGCTATTGTAAGAATCGTACAGAAGAGAATGGGGTGTTCTATGAGAGCCTTGACACTATGGAGATTAGGGGGGATATATGGGTAGAACGGATGCATGTATTGAAAAAAAAAGTCAATCATTTCTACGGCATCCGTCACACTGAGAAGTTTCCCCGGTCCAATGTAATTGAAGTCTTTGAAAGTATAGTCTGACATTGGAGACTGCTCGCCGTTTTCATTCACTTTGCCTGTGGATTCGGCTTGCTGAGCGTTCACCTGAGAACCCTTGCGACTGACATTGGCTGACTCACTTTTCTTGCGTTTTGCTCGCACAGATCCCTCGCCGTCTTCCTTGGATGGTTCAAAATCCCCAGCAGCATTGGCAATATACATCAAAGCCCCCTGCATTGTGGAAAGCTCTGCAGAGTTGTTGCTCAAATCAAGCTTCCCGTAAGACTCCACCACGGATTTTCTCTGCTTTACACGGTTTTTGAACTCCTGGATCGATGTGGTAGACATTTTGAATTTCGTCTCGTCAGCAAAGTCCTGCTTTTTCTTTATCGTGTGGTTGTCGTACGAGCTATCCAGGATACGCATATTGTTTCCAAGACTTCTGCCATTGCTCCCACCAGCATATGCTGCGTCGTTTTCATTAATTTCGCCTAATACACCGTTATTATGGTCCGTGGACTCACTCTTTCTTTTCCTCTTCCCAAGGCCCCGACGACTTTCCGCAAACACGCATTCGCGACGCTCTCTACGACAACGGACACACGGAGGCTCCATTGGGTCGCTTGGAGAGCCCAAATCACATTTAATCTTCCTGAGCCTGCAATTAACGCACGCACGGTAACCTCTTTTGAACACTTTGGGATTACCCAGGCCTGGAGCACATGGCGGGGACTGGCCGTCATTATTCTGACTAAAAGTCGCAGGGCTTGAAGAAGACGATGGCAAGAGTGCTTCGGGCTTCATATTATATGGCTTTTGTGCGATTCGAGCGCATTTATAGAAGGGCTTGCTGAATGATTGCCTTTCGATTTGGGTATTTATTTTTGAATTGAGAAGATGGTCTTGAGAAGATGGCCTGTAAAGATTGTTCAAAAAAAATAAAGACTATCCAAAGCAGCAAGAGACGCTCTTTTTTACGCATTTATCTGCTTTATTTCCAGCTAGATGTTCTTTGCTGTAACGATTTTAGTGACCCGAGGCTAGATGAATGGTCATTGACTCAGTAATCTTTTTCGCGCAATAAATAATTAATTAATATATCGATGGATGTGTGATTATTTTGTGTTTTTCCTTTATATTTTTCTTCGGCGATTTTTTCAATCACGAAGTGAGTTTACGATAGGCATACTTTACAAAGGGGAGTATCACAAGTACACTGTATTATGGTGGTACTGTTTCATGACAAAGAGGATGTGCATGAGTTTACCGGGACACAGCAAGGATTAAAGTTGATCAAACTGTATCGACTTGCTACAGGTAAATATCGGTTAAGTGTCTGTAATCCAGTCATTGAGAACATCTACCCAGGAAGTCAATGTGCCAAGTCTGAAGATAGTGAAAAATGTACCTTGATTGAGAATGTACCTCTTTGAATATATTTATACGGCTATATACATGTAATATCGAACCAACCGGCAATCATAAATTCTTCAACTCGTAATCTCCATCGTCCTTTTTTACAAGCTTCCCCTCTCCCAAAAGTCTTTCAAACATATCTTGGGACACCCAGTTGCCCGTTCCGGAGAATGGGGAACTGATCAAATGCTTTTGGTACTCGACAAACTTCTTCTCAAAGGCCATGAGGTCCTCATCTGGAAATTTGACTGGGTATTCCTTGTTTCCGGCGTCCTTGGCCAAGCTGCTGTCGACATATGGTCCCCAGTTGTGCTTGATTTTAAGCAAAGCTTCCTCAACAAACAAATAGTCCTTGTCGGCTTTTGCTGACACCAATTTGGTGTATGGCGACTTCAATTCCTTGATGTAAGGTGACACAGAGGCAATAAGCTCTTTGTTGCGATTGTTCAATGCCATTTCCCACAAGAACTGGTTTCTTGTTCTTTTGTTCATGAGTATGTATTGGTATTTTTCGGTTTCTGACATGCTGTCAAAACCTTCAATGTCCTGCAAGTTGTAGACTTTGAACCCATCGTAGTGGATAAATTCTGGGGAAGTAGTATAGATAAATGGTTTTATGGTGACGTTTTCAAAATCAATAAAGACGTATTCCTTTTTGCCATCTTTTGTTTCGTGAACAATGGTATTCATTGGATCAATGTCTGGATTGTACAAAACCGGCTTGAAAAGTTTGTCAATGTTTGGAATTGCGGTCGAGTCCTTATTGATCAAATATGGAGCAATATCGTGAACTTTTTGATAAACATTGATAGCGAGTTTAAGTTCCTCTGGGTCCTCGACCTTATTTGCCGAATCGGCATCGGACAACGATAATCTTGTTCTCAAGTTCTCGATCTCCATCTGGGCGGCATCTTCAATGATTTTGGCGGCCTCACTGGCTTCCCATGGACCCAAAAGAGGATTGATTTGGTCAGGTATCATGACTTGTTTGTTTCTCCAAAGGTTTCTTTCAACGGATGGCCCAATTCTCCATCTGTTCTTCAAATTATCGTCGGTCTCGTTTTCATATGGCTCGCCCTTCAATTGCAACTGAGGCTTTACGTCATCGTAAAAGTACAAAGAGCCAAAAGAGTTAAATTCTACGGAAAGCAATTTCCGTTGGAAGTCGGCAAGCGGCTCAATGACCTCGTTAAGAGAGTCCTTCTCGCCGTCTTCAGCAGCAGGGTTCCAGTACTTCATCAAGAGATCACCCTCAACATACTCCATCAAGATAAATGGAGCTCTAAGCGGGTTTAGCTGATGAATTCCATATGCATACACTTTAGGCACTTTCAAGCCGAGTTTAGCACGGGCAAAGTCCATGGTAGCCACCTCACTTTGGATTTGTCTCGAAGTGGCGTATTCTGTGAGCAACCTGTATGGAATTCTCAAAACAAATTCTTTTCCCGAGTTCAAAGTGACCTTGTAAACTCTGTTATGTTTACCTTCATGAATACTGGCAATGGTTTTCACAGTGAGAGTTTCGTTGTCTTTCAATGGACCAAATTCTTCCTTAGAGAGGTTTTCGTTTAAGACGGCAGTGTTGTCAGCAAACTTCGTGATGACCTTGGATTTTGAGATTGCGTCTGATTGGTCGTTGACAAAAATGTCATTAAATATCTTGTTCAATCCCTCGAGTGAGAATCTTGTCTCTCTTTTCTCTTTCTCGAGTTTGTCATTTTTCAACCACGTACCCCAGGTGTACTTGAAGAACGAGTCTCTGTTTGGATCGTTTTCATCACCTAAAGTCACAAATGCAGGCTCAACTTCAGCCTCTGGCTTTAAAGTGCTGTTGAATCTTTTTTGATTCAACAAGGCTGTTTGCTTGTAATGCGCTACAGCACCTGCAGTACCTCTAAAAGCAGCTGACTTACGGAGGGGTATCGCTGCAATTCTCGTACTTCTTGGAAGGCGGGCCAATTGAGATCTGAGCATGATGGAAAGTTCGGTTATTGGGGTTACCTAGCATATACTCTTTGATATAGTTCAGTATGTACCAAACGATGGCTACTCCAGAAAAAAGCCAATAAAATTTTTCACGATGGATTTTTCATTTTGGCTGAGATTAATTTTTCCGCCCTCAACTCCGATTTTCATGTCCGTATCGGAGTACATACTGCATCTCTAGTGTAAATGCAGTAGCATCAAGTATACAGGTATCATGAGAATATATTGACACAATTATTTAGCAAGAGTTTCTATAAAACTTACAGAGTCGACAAGATTTCTTTTAATTCTAAGCAACAACCTTCTAGCCTGGCCTTGCGCGGTCTCATCGGCAGTGGCTATTGCTTCGTTCTCAGCACTAAGACTGTCGATGTTTCGCTGACATAGTCTGACAAGATTCAAGATAAGAAGTCTTAGTGTTTTGAGAATCCGAGTAGTTTTTTGACTTTTGACAGAAAGCTCGTCTATAGGGTTTTCGTTGATTACCTTGAGGCCATTAAGTAACACTTGTATCGACTCCTTCGGCCCAACCTCTATGTTAAAAAGGGAGTGTACATATTGATGACCTATTTCGATCTTGTCCTGAGTGGAGAACTGGCAGTTTGTAAACATTTTCAAGGACTGGACGTTGTTGACAGCCTCTAAGAGTCTCATGTTTTCCTTGATTTTTTTCTCTGTTAGATCTGGCTGGTTTTTGAGTCGCTGCTGTCCGTACAATTGGTTGTTAGTGTAGAAGACCTGATCACCATAGGCTTTATATATCTTCGAGAGCAAAAAGCATCCACATTCGTTGAACAATTCATCCCTGAAAACCTTTGTGTCTGGTCTTTCAGTGTTGTCAGCAGAGAAAAAATCAAAAAGCTTGG
Organism: Saccharomycopsis sp. NRRL Y-5750; assembly: GCA_030564765.1. Taxonomy (NCBI): domain Eukaryota; kingdom Fungi; phylum Ascomycota; class Saccharomycetes; order Ascoideales; family Saccharomycopsidaceae; genus Saccharomycopsis; species Saccharomycopsis sp. NRRL Y-5750. The sequence goes on along the minus strand of JAKTZD010000027.1, from coordinate 105,298 downwards.
AAATCTCAACAGGAAGAGAATCGCCAACCGTGTTGATAGGCGTTTTCGCAACCACATCGTAAATTCTTTGTCTGAACATGAAGTTGTCGAGTGCCTTAGGGTTATTCTGGATTATTGCCTTGAAAATCTCGGTGGTATTGATACTTTTCATTGAGCCTGCAAGTGTAAGTATCGACGAGAGAAGTTTTCTGGTAGGTTTTCCTATAGAGTTGTTGGTCTTTCCGTAGTCCTCCTTAACGGCAGCGACAGATTCGTTTTTCAATATCAAAGCGTTTAAGCCGTAGTTTTCCAAGTTGAACCAAAATCTAGCAAGATTGTACACATCGATCTTCCGTTCGTTGTTATCAATTTTTTTGGCTACAGAGATCAATGCGGAGATCAACTTGATATCCACTTTGAATTTCATGGCGTTTCCTCCGACTGTCGTATTGTCTCTAAGCTTTGCCATCAACAGGCGCCATATCTCATCGAACTTGTCAGAAACGTACGCGATATCCTCGATAGGGCGCAATCCATTGATCATGATCGTGAAAGTAATTGCGTCAGGAGAGTGGGGACCTCTTGAGGGAAGCTGGTTAAAAATCTGCCATGCCAATTCTTGGCTCTGCTGTACAGTGTTCATTAAAGCGGCCAAAGCAGCATTGACATGAAATCTGGAAAACTTGAACGTGTTGCGAGATATTTCTTGTTTTCTGTACTTGGATTCTAGTGATTTGTAAATATTATATAGTTGCGTAACTTGACTGTGAGAAAGTGGTTCCTCTTGGTTAGCAAAACCAGCAAAAAGAATGCTGTAAGTCTGCTCATTGCATGGTATGCTCCACTTTTTTCTCCAGTTGAAAAGCTTCATTGCCAAGCCCGTATGGTTTCTGTCCAAATGGTATTTCATTATATGGTTCATGCCTACCACACCTTCTTTTCCCGCCATTTTGCAGAGAAGGATCGCTTTGCTGTCGTGATCTTTTGCGAGGAACTTGAGCACATCTTTCTCCACAACATACGAGTCTTTCAACTGTTGCCCACTAGTCCCCAAGTAATTATATAGCATTCTCCGGTTGGAGCTTCTTAAGAGCGGGAGAATGTCGGGATGGATGTCTTGAGAACGAACATCCGTGCCCTTTTCACCCGTAGCCTTCTCTACGAGATAATCGAACTTCTGCTTCAGATATGGCTTGAGGCTGTCAAGAGCGGTTTGCTTTTGCTTTTTTAAAAGACTGCTGCGGATCTTATCCTTGTATCTGATCTCTTCGACCGGGTACTTGTTTATGAGATTCAATTTGTGCTTGACAGTTCCGTAAAGAGCTGCACCGCCGGAAAACTGACGCATAAAGATTCTATGACTGGAACTCGGCACATCAGCCACGTATTTTCTTGCTCTAAACATCGCTACTGCACTGTAGTTCTCACAGAATGTTTGTGGTGTATTCTGGACCGTAAGTTCGTAAAATTTGAGAGCAATCAGAGCTTCATCACATCAAACATTTGCGCTGTGTCTTTCTTCATATGTTGATGCTCTCTTAGAAAAATTTTCTTTGACATTTTCACAGGTACATTATGCGATGGCCTTATTGCTAGGCGCACATAAAAAAAGTGTTCCTGAACGTCCAAGAATCGATCCATATCTGTAACTCTATCAAGGGAAAAAGCTACAGTACAGGGCAATCATAACACAGATAGCCATAGCATCACCTTTGACATATCTACAGCATCACCTTGAGCCCGAAGCCCCACATACATCTATAGATACTCATATATAAAGTATACAGGTAAACTGAAACCATGGAAACCTCCAATATACCGCGTGGTAAGTTTGTTGCGTTTCTCACATCATTTTGTTTCCCTCTAGTACCTCTTGACTAATATACACCAGACATAATTGAGACGTATTTGCTGCAGTACGAAGGGCCAATTAAGGTCGAGGCTGCTCACCACGTGATACAGAACCTTAGACCACCATCCCCAGACTTGGTACACCTAGCTTTAGAGCAGGTATCACAGACTGGCTATGGAATAAAGTACATGAAGTACTTTGAGCAGCAGATCGGAGACTCCAACTACGAGTTTTCAATTGAGAATCAAATAAGTGAGCTACGATCCGAGAGCATGAAGCGTATAGGTTCTAAGGAGGTTGAGACTGAGGCGATGTTTGATGCACTGTCCTTGAATGTTGATGACAATAGGACCGGCGCTACGAAATTTGACAGAATTGATATGGGAAGACGTTTGACATTCGAAGTGGCCATTCTACATTTGTCAGACGGTTCTTGTTCACAAGCCATGCAATCAGTAACAATATACTCAACATACTATCTCAATCAGGGGTACAACTGTCGTGATTCCGAGAGATGCTGCTTCATTTCGTATCTCGGAAAGAGATTCGACAAAGTATTGGCGATCTACGATGACATCCAAAAGTACGATTATGTTAAAAACGACCAATTCACGATTGGTCCAGAGCTTTTTAGCTTCTATCGTATCCAGCAATTTGCTCTTATGTCGAACTTCCAACTAAGAAGATTCAAAGATGTTGTGAAGAACATTCAGCAGTTGAGCAGATGGCGCGAGCTTCACAAGGCGCAGCTTGATGCGATGGCGGATGAATGCAGGATTGATGGACCCCAGTTCAACTGCTATCGTGCTATCACAGAAAATGATGTTTCTCTTGCTGCTATTTTCTCTGTTCTTCTATGTGGTACACCAGAGAAGATTAAAGAGGTTACTAGACTACCAGAAGTCGCCGAATTTTTGGATTTGCATCCCGATATTGTGATACTTCTGGAGTCATTTCTTAGCAACAAGTTGAAGAAGCCACTTGCTACTCTTAGTACTGTTGAAAACGGGTTAATTCTTTACAACTATCATTTTCCAAGATTGACGTGGGATTACATTGTGACAACCTTAAGACTCAAGACATATATTTTCTATCTATCCTTCATTGACCAAATCTGCGTGCGGGATATGTGTGAGAGGCTTGGAACTCACCGGGACATTGTTCTCCCTGAAATACTTCACTTGATTCAGGTTTTGGAGTTGAATCTCGGCTATGACCCCTCTACGGATATTTTATCCTACAGAAACAGATATGATGACAAACTTATAAGGCAGCTTCCACAGGCTATGGAGAATCTTGACTTGCGGTTGACGGCTAGTTCGAAAGGGTTGGTCCTCCTGAAAGGGATAATGAATCGTTTGAAAAAGCAATGATTTCATTGGAAAAGAATAAGTGTGGGTTGTCTGTCGAGCATAAAGATCACCTTGCTGAAGAGAGGATATTTCATTATCTACGACATGCTGCTCGTTAATATATCTCATTGGCTTTCCGCAGGCCAATGCCTGCTTTATTGAGGAAACATCATATAACTGGGGGAATAATTTTTTACTCTTTGAACACAAATAGCGATGAGATATTTTATTCCATAATAGAACCAAATCAATGTTTGTCACCCAATATTATGTACAGATGGCGCATCCAGATGATGCATGTATATATATATGATTAACCGTCAAGTATATCCACGACGTCGGTTTCGTAAGGCGTGGTTACTCCATTTTGGGCAATGCTTTCAATGTCCACAACTTCCTTAGCGGCCTCGGGTGTCAAAACAGTATAGTCTGATTTACCAATGGCAATGTTATCTTCCACTCTTATTCCGATACCCCTGTAGTAATTAGGCCATTTGTAGTCATTAAGAGGGAAATACACGCCTGGCTCGATTGTGATGACTTGATTTTTCTGAAGAAGTGCACTTCTTGAGTGTCCAGGTACGTCATGAACATCCAATCCAAGATTGTGACCAATATAATGGGGGTAGAGTCTATTCACCTCATATTGAGCCATGTCCTTGAGTCCCGGCAACTGAATCAACTCCTTGTGTAATATATCCACGCTCATAAGATGTATGTCGTGTAAACTAACAGAGTTGTCCTCTGTGCAAAGTTCGATACATTTTTTATTTGTGTTCAACACCGCCTGGTAAAGATCTCTTTGTGGTTCGGTGAACTTACCGTTTACGGGCCAGGTTCTTGAGATGTCAGCACAATAGCCACCGAGTTTCCCCGCAGCATCGACTAAAACTAACTCGTTGTCGTATAAAGTATCGTCGTTTCTCGTGTAGTGGATAGATAATGCGTTAGGACCTCCAGCAACCACTGGAATGTACGCATTCCCCAGACATCCTCCGGAAATGAAGTTATACTCCAAAAACGAGGCCAAAGTCCGTTCGTTTTTGAACCTCTTCGCATATGCTTGATTGTATGCTCTTCCCGATATCTGGCCTGCTCTTCTCATCAACTTTATTTCGTCGTCTGACTTGATGACACGCAAGTCAGACACAAGTGCGCTCAACGATTTGACAGTAAGAGACGAGCCTGCTTTGTTTTTTATCAAAGCAGTAAGCGTTTCTGCCAGGGAATTTTCAGGCGATGTTGAAAAAAAGTTGCTGAACATTGAACTGACGGAATGGTCCCCAGATGAGGGTTGATCGTAGTACACAAGATTCACTCTGTTCAATATCTTTGACAAGTAGCTTTTGACATCCTTAATAGACGCAGCCTCGTCAGCATTGAAGATATTGATGGCACCATCCACCCCGCTTCTGAATCCTTCCCATTGCTCTGCGAACTTGTCTTTTGGAGGGACAAGCATGTGTAGCACGACGTTGTCAGCTGGATCAGAGTTGTTGGCGTCAAGATGCTCAATAATTGCCACACTATTAGGTTCGTCCCAACCCGTGAGGTAGAACAAGTCGTTATTTTGCTGGAAAGGATAGAAAACTGCCCCAGAAGCAAAACGAACCTGATGGCCCGGCAAAATGGCCGCAGAGCCCTTTTTCATCTTCTGCGCAAGCTTCAATCTCCGCTCGTAGTACTCAAGCGCGGTGATTCCCGGTGTCAATTGGCCGGGCTTCATCATGTGCGGTCTTGTCTCGTAAATAGGCTGTCCAGTGTTAATTTCTGGGATTTCTCTCTCCGACAAGAGAGAGGAAGACGACGTGTGATTGGATCTTCTTATACATGTCCCTTTGTAGCCGTGCTTGTTTCGAGAAATGGCCTTCAAAAGGCTCCTTTGGCAGCTGCGGAGCATCATTACTTGTATTCTATTCTTTCTATACGCCTCCATATGCCTCTATCACCAACTAACCAAAAACTCCTCTCTGCAATAAACCCGCAAGCTTCATACATGATGTATGATACTAGTAAAATGAAAAATAAAAATTTTCCACATTTTTTCATGCCTGCATCTGCAGAAGTCCCATGATCAAAAGCACAAGCCAACATGAGCCCTGAATCTACAACGTGGCATATCAGCATACGAAAGAGTATGAGTATTGAAACTTATACAATCTATACAAAACAAACAATCCAAACAATATTAAATAACGCCTTCCAGCCGATCATCTTCTGCGACCTCCACCCTGTTCGTGCTTGTTGTCCTCACGAGCTGCCTTTCTTTCCATTTCGTCCCAATCTTCACCTTCATCAGTCTCACTAGCACTAGCATCGCTTTCCGAAGCATCGTCTTCCTCGGAGTCGTCCTCGGAGCTGTAATCGTCTTCGTCGTCTTCCTCTTCTTCGTCTTCAGACGACAATTCGAACGCAGACTCTTCCTCCTCCTCACTTTCTTCCTCATCACTGCCGTCTCCAGTCAAGAAGCTCCAACCGCCGTCCTCAAAGAACCCGTGCGGATCCGCAACGACGGTTTTCATGATCTGTGCCCAGTTCAAACTGATTCTTCCCTCGGAGTACGGAATATCCACGTCGGTCAACCAGTTTTTGACGTCTTCCAAAACGTCCATCGGGATGGTGTTGATGTGCACCACAGGCTTGGAGAAGTCCTTTAGCACGAAAACCAAGTCGAAGTTCTTCAATCCAAAGGAAACTCTCTCCAAATGGGCGATTTCAACCTCTGCCAACGTCACCACTAAGAATGGGGTGTCTACCAACTGCACCAAACAGTCTCTGGTAGGCATGAGGAACACAGACGATCTCAACGGAACACCGTCAAAACCAAGTTCTCTGAAAGGAATATCCAAGTCGATCAATCCGTTGGATGCATCGCTTATCTGCTCGGCAAAATTTTTGAACTCCTTGTCCAAAATGACTCTTCTCCGTCTTTCCTCTTCTTCCTGCTCCAACTCGTCGTCGTCACCGTATCTGTATCTGCGTCTTCTTCCGCCTGTTTCGTCCACCCCGCCCTCGCTGGCCTCTCTGTAGAACTGAATGTCATACGTCTTCTTTTTACCAATCATTATAGGCGTTTTGAGGTGGCAATGGATCAACACAATCAACTCGTCCTGCGATGGCTGGAAGAACAAATGTTTGATGTTGCTGAACAAGACATCCACCTTCTGGTCCGGTCTCATTGGCGATTGGTATCTGAGACCGTTCTGGTGAATGAATACTGTCCCCAAGGCTCTTTTAGAGTCTGGGGCAGGTCTGAGAGCCACAGAGTCCAATCTTTTGACCCTTCCAGGCTTATTGAGAATCAATCTAGCCTGTTCGACCACTCCGGCCATGTTTTTCTTCTCCGCTTCTCGCTTGATGGCCGCCTTCTTCAAATCAGTGATTTGCTGGAACACACGGCTCATCCGCTCGCTATCTTTCGATTTGAGAGTAATGCTTCGGATAAACGTGTTGTCCTCGCTCTCCTCGTACGGCAAATCGCCCTTTCTCGAGGCAATACCCCCAGGGGAGTTGAAGTTCAATCTGAGATACGTATAGTCTCCCTCCTCGGTCTTGGACCCGTTTTTGTAAGCGTTGATGTGGAAGGGAACCGGTCTTCCGCATATAGGGAGAAGAATCGTCTGGTTTTTGATGTCAATGTGGATTTTCAAGTCTTTGACATTTGTAGGTATTTGTGTGTCTCTCACATACGACTCGTATCTTTTGAAAACCGGCTTGTTGTCGTCTGGATTGATACTGTCAGAAACAGAGAATCTGGAAAGCCCCTCGCGTTGTCTTCTTTCGTGCAACTTTCTTTGATTTTCCTTTCTGATCAACTCCTGGTCGTGGTCATCGGTTTTTGCTTCCCCTCTCAACTTCGTTCTGAGAATTTTCGACGAGGCGTTCGCAGTGATGTCCTTATTTCTTGTGGCTCTTGATTTAGGGACCTTGGACTCCTTGCCCTCGGCCTTGACCTTGGCGGCTTTTTTCTTAGCTTCCTTTGCCTGCTGTTTTTCCTCCTCGTCCTCTTCGTCATCGTCCTTGAAGAAAAACGACACCGAGGCCTTGTCTTTGTTTCCGTCAGTAAGAATCTCTGCCGCACCCCCATTAGGCGCAACTTTCACGGTATCAATAAGCGAAAGCGCGTAGTGTTTGTCCTTTAGGTTTTTCGCGTTCTTGTCCTCCAAATTTGTAAAACCCACAGCCACACTAAAAATGGAGTTTGCCTTGATGGTGCGCTCGTTTTTGGCATTGAGAACGAACGTAGAGTCTCTGAACTCAATTCCGGTTAACCATCCGACATTCTTTACGAAATGTGGGGCAAGATCTGGTCTTTCTTCCTTGATAAAGGCCACAGTGTCCGCATATACGCTCTTGGCAACAGCACCCTCTTTAAGCAATGAGAAAACTTTCTTCTGAAGCTTGAGCAAAAAATCGTAGTTCTTCTCGATCTCAGGGGTAGGGTCAATCAAAAAGGTTCTTCCAATATTTGAACAGTACGCCTTGTATCTCAACCCAAGAGACGCGATAATCACGCCACCGTAAAGGTTGTCGGCGTTGGACTGCGCAGACGGCTTCAAGTCAAACTTGCCTCCTGACTGCACAATGGGACTGTAGCACCAATCCAAGTTTGCGGGATCGAAACTGGCACCGATCTTCTTCTTTTTGGCGTTGAAAAACTTCAAGTCGTCGATTTTCAGCTCCACTTTTTCAGACAATTTCTCGTTGGTGACCTTCTTCTCCTCGTCGATGATGTTGATCATTTCGTCTGTGAAATAGCCTATCATCACAGAAGAAGACAGAGCAGCCATCTGCTCAGACTTCAATTCGTCAAGATCCTTCACCTCCATGACCTGCGAAAGCCCGGGGGCGACATCAACCACCTTGAACTTCAGCTCAGATTCAGCCCAGATTGCCTTCCACTCGTCCATGAATTTACCCTCGAATTTGTCCTTGACGATCATCCCGACGTTTTCGCCAACGTCGGTCAACTCCTTAATCAAGTTCACAAACTGGGTTTTGTTGTGTTCGGGATCTTTTGTTCTGGTCCATATTAACACGTTAGGGGATTTGAGAGCACTCAAGTGCTTGGCCTTAGACACCGATGTGATGAATATGACCTTGTTTTTGGTGATCAAAAGACCCGTGGCCGGAAATTGGTACCCCAAAAGCCAGGTGTGCAACACGGTCGACTTTTGGTATGGGTTTGCCTCGTCGTTCGCCCCAATGAGCACCAACAAGGACTGGGCACCATTGAACACCGCAGGATCGCTCAATTTTCTCTGGATGTGCAGGACCCGCGACTTGAAAACCTGTGGATTGATGTAGACCTCCGACATTTTGATTCTGTTCTTTTTGTGACTTATTGAATGTGTCTGCAGCTGTCCCTCCACTATACCCAGACAATTGTAGCTCAGGCAACAACAGGCAAATACTATGTGATATTGAGCAACGAAATTCACGTTGAAAAATCGAAAATAAAAAATTTGTCTGCCGGAAAATCAAAAACGCGACTGACTTTGGCGTGTCTTTCATGTCACGTGATATTTATAGGTGTAGATGTCACATGGGCTGTACATAGACAGGCCCGTCCGTTTTAGGCAAAAGATAAACACCAGGCTGTTGTTTTTGTTTACAAAGCCATCATCATGATCATCAACAACAAAAACTAAAATAGGCGAGCTGCGAACCGAGCCTTGTGAGCATCGTTCTTACCATTGGCATCTGGTTTCACTACTTACCCAGAGAGTGAAACAAGTTACACAATGGTGTCCTCCGTTATGAACAAAGAGAATCTCGAGGAAAGTCAGGCCAAACGGGTAAAGGTAAGTGTTTTCCTCAAGAGACAGAAAGGCAATCTTCAGAGTACTAACAGCTAAAACAATAGACGGTGCAGCCCGGGATACGGAACCCTTTGCTAAAGCTACAACTAGGTGCCAACCAACGAATAGGTAATGGCGCATCAAACAACACAGAGTCATCCGGTTTCAAAAAGCATCCCGTGACATGGGACCCCATGAGCAGCATCAATTTTGCAGGACCAGCAACCACAAATACCAATAAAAACACCCCCAAGGGCACCAATGACGCCAATACAAGTATGGGCCCTCCTAACTCGCCTAGTCTTCATAAACTTGTTCAGAAAAATGGATCGTCCCGAAAGGCCTCCGCAAGCAGCAACAGCAGTGGAAACTTGTTGGATGACGTGCCGCATGTGCGCCACTACTCCCTCGACGATTTTGAGATTGGAAGAAAGCTAGGAAAGGGCAAATTTGGGAAGGTCTACTGCGTCCGCGACAAAAAAACAGGCTACATCTGTGCTTTGAAAGTTATGGAGAAGAAGGAAATAATAGAGTATAAAGTCGAGAAACAGTTCAGGCGTGAAATAGAGATACAATCAAACTTGCGGCATCCAAATGTTCTCCGGTTGTTTGGCTATTTTCACGACGAGAAGAGGGTGTATTTGATTCTCGAATATATTGTTCATGGTGAACTCTACAAGCTCCTAAAGAAGAAGAAACGATTCAATGATGTCTATGCGTCACATTACATCTACCAGATGGCTTGTGCATTGCAATATCTACACAAAAAACATATTATACATCGAGACATCAAGCCAGAAAACATTCTTCTTGGGTTTGACAACGTGATCAAGATATCTGACTTTGGATGGTCGGTCCACGCACCGTCCTCCAAAAGAACTACAATGTGTGGGACGTTGGACTATCTCCCACCAGAAATGGTGGAGGCAAAGGACTATTACAACGAAAAGATTGATGTCTGGGCACTTGGCATCTTGATGTACGAGTTGCTTGTTGGATGTCCGCCATTTGAAGAAGACTACAGAAGCGCAACCTACAAGAGAATCGCCAAAGTTGATTTGAGGATTCCAACTATCGTTAGTCCAGAGGCACAGGATTTGATCAAGAAGTTGTTGAGACACGACGCCGATAATAGAGCATCGTTAAGCGAAGTGCTTACGCATCCATGGATCATGAAACATAAAAAATTTTGGCCTCAGCCTAGCAGAACGTGATATTAATAGTGTATAAAATAGAATACTTTGTTAGAGTATTAATGATTATGACAATCTTTTCTTATTGGAAGAAATTCCCAGGTATGTCATGCATATTGTAGATGGTATACTACTCCAAGATAAAAACAATCAAGACAAACTATTTTATTAAGGTTTCTTTGGCAAATTAGTATCTAATTAGCTGGAATCTCGCGTCTATTTTCTTTTGCACAGAGATATAGTCCAATGTCCGCTTGAAGTGCTGGATAGGCGCACTGTCGACCTCCGCAAGGTTGTTTTTGATCAACTCAATCAAATTGTTGATGTAGTTAGCACTGATTAAGTCTCCGTGGATATAGTAATAAATACACCTGTTCAAAATCTCAACGAAAAGCTCAACCGACACAGAGCTTTCAATACAACTGTCGCTGATTCTAAGAGCTTTCTGCAAACATTCAAGCAAACGCTTCTCGTGGCTGCCTGCCTGCGTTACGTCTTTAGCGTCTGTTTCGGCAAAATTAGAAATAATGCTTTGAAACCATAAATGAGAGGCCAAAAAAACCGCACGACACTGATCTGGTTTTTTCAACAACTTGACTGAATAAAGAACGGTCTGTATGATCAAATATTCGTAGTTCATAACGTCAGAAGGCGTAGCTATGGCAGGGTTGTTGAAACTGTCGTAGAATTGAATCAAGGTTGCGATCAACTGCACTATTATCTGGTACTGTTGTTTTGAAGAGGCCAATTCCTCGTAGTTTGAATAGATTTGAGTGAAAAACTCGTAGGTAAAGGTATTTTCACCAATTGCGTTGCTCACTTCAGACACAGATATCAATAGTTTGATCACCAACTCCAACTCCCCAATTTTGTATAAATCGTCAAGCAAACGTGAACATTTCTGGAAGTTGCTCTTGATCTGTTTTTGATACTTCTTTGGCTTGTTGAGTCTTTTGGACTTATTGTCTAGCCTCTTGATGACCTTCAAGTAGTTGAAAATCAACAGAGGATGGATGAGCTTGGTGAACGAAGCGTCCTTATTATTGAGCTTCTCGCTAGCAAGAGTCAAAAGCTCTGAAGTGGTGGTTGGGGATTTATTATAGATCAAATGCAAAAGCTTGGCGATTGATTCAAGTTTCACAAGCTGTTCATAAGAAAGCTCGCAATTTGCGCCAAATAAAAGGACCCTTTGCTTGGCAAACTTGTCGCCAGCAAAATTGCCTCTTTTTGGGGCTCCACTGGTATTATCGCTGACAATGTTCAAGTCATCAGCAGTTGTCTTTACATTGACATTGTGTATAATTGGACTGACAATCTCCAATATCTTGCTCACCTCGTCACGAGTCTGCAATCTGATCCCTGAGCTCAAAAGTTTGTTGAGAATCTCAGTGGAGATTTCTGTCTGTATTTTCAATGGCTGGGCTTCAAGCAAGCTTTGGTAGTTCTTTAACTTCAAAAGAAGAGACAAATTGATGCTTCCTGCACCATTAGAGGCCGTTGTGCCGCTGAACGTAAGTGGGAGAAGCAAAATATTCTTCAAGTTCTCTTCAGTTTTATCGTTGGACGAATCAATGGTATCTTTCAAATCAGCGTATCTCAGTAAGGTCTCTGCATACACCGCATCAATATTATCAAATTTCTCAGGGTAGTACGCGAGAGAGAGTTTCGAAAGAGAATAATACAAGGCGGTAATGTCGTCTAAAGTGAGATCAGGTCTGACTTTGTTGAGCATGACAAAATGATCGTAAAATATGGTGAAAAGATCGCGTTTGACGTCAGAAATTTCTATTGGTGTTTCCTTATCTATGCTGTCTTCCTCCTTTGGTTGTGTTTCTATTTGGGTTGTTTCTTCCATTTTTTTCTGTTGAGGATCGTCCGAAATAAGCAAGTCGTGCAAAGACTGCAAGCTCTCGCGGTCAATGTAGTCTGTCAATCTCTCAATCAAGGTGTTGAGGATCTTTTTCAAACTGACTTGAGGAATTAGCTTCACTGTGGCATCCAAGAACAACTGCAAAGTGTATAAATGAAACTCGTCAGGGAAAACTTGAATGATAACATCAAGAAGATATTCCTGAGCAATAACATCACGACATTGGATAATCTGCTCGAGTATAGCTGGGAGAATGTACTGTTTGTAGTATTTCTTGTCAATTCCGTCAAGCTGCGAAAGACGCACCAAATTCGATCCTACTAGAATCTGGAGCTCTTTCCGTTCTTCTACTCTTTTCTTGCGTTCACGGCTAAGACCCTGATGCTGAAGACGCACCCATAATTTGTTCATCTCAATGAAGTTAGTAATAATGAATTGGACCGAATCTTGGAGAGCATCTGATGATGGTTTGCCATTCTGTTGGTTATTCTTCTCAGAATCAGCAGCTTTCTTGTCATTTGCGGATTCTGCAGTCTCTTTCGATGGTTCTTGCTGCTCAGTTCCTTTTGATTCCTCCTCTGGAGCATCACGTGGAGGAAGCAAGTTTTTAGTTCTCTGGGATAGATAATATCTGAGAAAAAGCCCCCTGATAGGATGCTGGACACCTCTGCACATCTCAATCATATCCTTCATAATCTCCTTGACGGGCGCATTAGGAATTGACATGTAGACAGTGCCCACAGTGATCATCAAGTAGAGTCTTGGGACGATATTACCTGCGTATTGGACAAGTTCATACAAATCACTCAAATGATTACGCGGGTGATTGTCCTTCAAATAATTGGCCAAGTACTCTAACGTGTCATAGATTGTGATGTATAGCACATAATAGTTTTTGGGAGAAAGCTGCGACGTGCGGAGTTCCAGAAGGCAGGTAGATGCGTGCTTGAGAGCATCCATCAACTTGCCACGAGTGTCAAGGCATTTCTTCATTTGAATTGTCTGCACACGAATTGTGTTGAGGGATTCATTCACAAGGAGCTGCTGCTCCTCCTGAGTGAGGTTTTTCACCGGTGCCATCTTGATGATCCAGTTTGCTGTTCAATAAAGGATGATATGATGATGTGTCAGCATCTTTAAAAAGGAGATTCTAAATGTTATCTTATTCTGTATGGGCGTTCTGTTTTTCCCAGCTTTTGCTAGATCGATCGTTTTCGGTCTTTCGATTTCGGATTGTATGGCGTGACGGGGCGCCTAACCGGATATCAAAAAGTTGCATATGGGGGCACATTTCTGTATGGGTGATGGGGGTGAGTAGTTAGGAGTAGTTTTTGAGTATGTAGACTCCTTGAAGTTACAAATGTGATCTCCGATGTTACCGTGATCAAGAGTTGATCTTTGTTTCTCTGATTAAGTTGCTACTGAAAGGTTTAAATACATTTAGGTGAAACCGGGTAGAAAATTCTTGTTTTTAGACTACGCGGTATTGATAGTCCTCTCTTTTTTATAAATATTGTTGATAGAGGGCAAGCTAATCAGCTCATCAGAATAGCTTGCTGATTCCCGCAAAGTAAAAGCACTGCTTCAAATTCGGGATTGACCGACAGACAGGCCTACTAGTTCTAACTCCAGTTCCATACTGGTGGATCGATCTCAGCCGCCCATACCACTTTTCTCGTGACTCTTGCTACAGCTGTAGTATTTAATCTGTATGTGAACTTCCATTCGGGTGGCAACCCCAACTTGCAGTGACATCATTGCCATGACTCTACACAGCCGCCTATTTGAACAAGTGCGGTTAAACCTGCAGCTGACTGCAACGGGCATTAAACACATCGGGAAGAAACACCGATATTGTAAGTGCACTCCTACGAGCAAAGCAAGTTTGTGGTTACGGGGAAAGGAAAATTATGCGTGATGTTATGTTTACTTTTGCTTATCCACCTTTGCATACAGAGAAAAATGCGGAAAATTCCATTAACATCGGATTACAGACAGAAGCAATTAAAACGTTCTCGGGTGAAAGAAAAATCTGTCACTGATAACGTAATGAGGTCTGTCTGTTTTTAGCAATGATGATTTACGTGCTACACATATGATCAAAAAGAGTACGGTATAGTGGTCAAATAAAAACGTCAAGTAGAACAAAAGGCTATAAAAAAACAGGTCGTGAACTTTCGGGATAAATCAAAGCACTGGTCGTTAGAATCAGATGAAAACATTTAAGTCATTGCTTAGGTCTTCAAACATATCATCCAAATAGGTACTTGAACCATTTGAGTTACTTGAGGAAGCGGATTCCGTCACAGAGCTCGATTTGAAAGAGTATCCATGAAACGAAGACAACTCATGAAGCTGCTTCAAAAGTACCACTGAAGATCTAGGCAATATAGATGCAGCAGAGCCAGCAGAAGTTTTGAGGAGAACCAACATTGTAGTAGTAGTAGTATTAGTAGTAATGGTAGTAGTAGTAATAGTAGTAGCAGTAGTAGTAACCGTCGTGATTGCTGTTGTATAAAAATGAATATGAGGTCCAATTTATAAAATGAGTAAAGACAAACATGATAAGACTTGACTATAGAACATAAAGGAGATGGCCACCGGTATTTATAATATTTGCAGCTATCTTTGCTATGTCATGTTTTAATAGCTTGTCCACTTTTGTATAATATACAGCAAAGAAGCTAAAAGAAAGACAGTTCCTTTACTCCTTTAAACTTGACCTACAGGGTACATATTTCTGGCTTTAGCTGAAGGAATCCGTAAATTTTTTCCTCAACTGGCCATGAGGGGGGTATAAAAGAATCACGTCTCTTTCTTTTTATTCCACTATGGTGCAGATAATGTCTGCAACAAAGGAAAAGGGAAATGTGGAGTATGTAGCAATTTTAATTCCTTCTCGGATATCGGCTTGTTTCTTTTTTTTATATCTTTTCCTCCAATATGATACACCTAGTTAACCGATTTTGGGATGTCGCCCTAATACTTATATTTGTTATATGCTTACCTTAGCATAGCCAACTGCACCTTGATGCTGGCGGTAATGTCAGATGCTATACATCAAAAGCATGCGGCTGATGAAAAGCGATATTATATTTTGTCTTGCGTGCTTTTAGCAACAGTGGCGTTGTTTTCAAGAATAGGTGCCGATAGCAATTGTGGTGCCAAAGCCACAAATGTGCAAATAGCAATTGAAGCACTTGCATCAAACCACATGACGAAAACACAAAATGATCTGCTCCAGATATCCACGTGACAAGATCAATACAGAAACGTTTTTAGCCAGCTGCAGCTTCTGCTTGTAAGACGAATTTACACCGGCGCTTATCAAACATAGACTGTACAGTACATCAAACACATTTTTGTTGATAAAGATAGCCGACTACTTTAGCCTTGCGTCCAGAAGAATTTATCATCGCGTCTCTACATTTTCAAGTCTGTGGTATTCCACTAGTTACATTAAGTATATAATTTTCTAGACCCAAAGATCAAAACAGATAATTAGTTATTAAAAGTAGTACAGGTAGTATTATAAGATTCCGGCCCAACCCAAGGGCAAACAGAAATAGAAAAGGTAACAAGAATAAAGAGCAGCAAGAAAAGAAAAGAAAATTTGTGAAAGATTGAAAATCAAGCAGAACGAGTTGATCAAATGATAGGTATAAGAGCACATGTCGGACAACCAATCACGAAGCGTATGGATAGGTAAAATTAGTGGATCTGCTTTTTCTTTGTGACGAAGACATAACCATGCATAATGATATGCGAATATGAGTATGTTATTGATTTGTCTGTCAACGATCACCCAGCATGAGGATATGTATGTGATATTAGTGATTTGGTCTTGAATGACGCGACTAGTTTGGTTATAAAGTAGCCATTATTGAGCGAAAGAATGTGTGTCATGCATGACACGTCTATGAGAAGTAGAAATACTGTGAGTAGTGTACAAAATATTGCTCACTTATGCAAGCGAAAATTGGTTGACTGGCTTCGGATGCTTAGAGAAGCAAAGCAATACCAACAGCAGCAGCAGCTCCTAATATGGATGCAGATGCGTGGACAGAGCCGGCAGCATTGGCGCTATCACCAACAGTGCCATTCGAGGTGATGTTACTAGCTGCTTGAACAGAAGCGACAATAGCAGTAGATGCAAGAATGATCTTAGAGAATTGCATTGTGGAAAGTTGTGTATGGTCTATTTGAGATGTCTATAATATAGGTAGGTCTATCAGAAGTGTAATTGATATTAATTATCGGTGGAGGAATGAACAAAAACAAATAAAGAAATAACGGAGATTTGGCCTGAACTCTTCAAAAACATGGAAAAAAAGGAAGCTTAAATATAAAATCTAGGGAAATAAAAAGAAACGGCAGATTTGGATGAAAGAAAATTTTGTTTCTTTATTCAATAAGGAACAAGAACTGCTAACAATAAAATTATGGACTAACTAGAAAATAAAGACAAAAAAAACCAAGCCCCAAACAGAGCTAAAAAGACGATCACAAGATATACAGTCACGTGTATGACAGCCATCGACCCACATAGAAAAAATAACAAGAAGACTGAAAAAGCAACAGAAAATTCACGAATCTTTTAGTAGCGGTCCCAAAGCGGACTGTTACTAAAAAAAGTAGACTCTAATTGTATGACACACAGGCCAGACGTTGCTTCCATATTGGGTTAGCTTTTTGGCCCACTACGGAATTCTCATAAAGGACTTCTAGGCTCAGCGAGCACCAAAATTTGAAATGCTTATAGAGAAAATTTTTTATTTGGCTGCCGTGTGTGTACACAGTTTTCTCAGTTGCGGTCAGTTCCATCCCAGAAGCTAGTGCGTTCAGATATAGCGAAATCACATTATGGAGGCAAACATATTATCAACAAGCAACCGATCATGAATTCTTAGGAGCAGTGCCTCATCAATCTGTGATTTTTCGCTTTAATTTATCACTGCTATTTTTTCTTTTTTTGCTTTTTCTATTGTCTTAGCGTGATCAGAATTGCTATGCTGTCTTCGATAATTTCCATACATTTCTATTATTAGAGATTTCTGGAACCATGGATATTGCGGTCTATTGTGTAGTACAGTGGTTCAATTACGTAGCCCAATTACGAAGAATCGACGATCCTACCTATACAGACCCTGAGGCACCGGCGATTCCGCAAGCTTGTTCTCGTTATCACAACATGTGTGGACATTTTTTCGGGATCTTTGTTTGTGTCCAAGAGGGTCCATGATTAAATAGCATTTTTAGTTCAGGGACAACCGAAATATCCCCCTAGGTTTTTTGCACTAATTTTCCCTAATATTCCCTTACTCTTGTAGTGGCAATTCTTTTTTCTCTGCATCTTTTCAAATGGACGGCATCAGCTTGTTCTCGTTGCTGCAATGTACACAGCATGTATCGAAGTAGAAAGAATTCGATTCCAAGTACTGAAGTCAGTAATTACTGCATATGGAATCCTTATACATTCGGTATCTATTGAGGATACCCGCAGATCTTTTTCTTGCTAACGCTAACACGAAGACCAATCAAAACAGACAAACAAATTACCGACTGAATACATCGTAAGTTATGAACCTCGAGTTGCGGTCTTCGAAATCTGCACTACGAAGACTTTTTAACACATCACTGTAGAGTTCGCGACGTGTATGTGTACTTGATGGAAAGAGACATATATGTGCTATATATAGCTGCCTGTTCTGAATTATCGCGAGGTATTTGCCAAAGAAGGACAATCTGGGGTGACGTACCCTGTGAATGTACTGAAGTGAACATATGATGGTGGGCCATCTTTGACGTAATAGTGAAGAACGACGTCTACTTTCGTGAATGGCTTCAACTTATCTCATGTAGGACATGTAAACATATATCATCACTGATATATCGATGGCAATGGTGCAATTAGACAACTAACACGTTCTTGATTGGTGTAAGCTATTTGAAAGTTGTGTTGTAGGTTGACTGAGTCAGGCGATAAGTTTTGTATTGTGCGGTGAATTAATCGGTTTAAGCTCTCGGCGAATGGTTATCATGTCAGGTGAGTGATTGCCCGCAATGCGAGTAGTTTGGGCACATTCTAAATAGCTCGGCGATTCAGCCAATTGTTGTTTATTCTGTCTCTGATATCAAAATACTCATTTGTTACTGGTTAAGTGACAGATATGCCCATGATCTGATCACTTTAACAGATACTTATACGGTGAATATTTTATCTGTTTCGCACTAACCAGTGAATCAGTACAAATATTCTACCATTGCTCAAAACATCTATCTATCTATTCAGATAATGTAATTTATATCAATTGTATTCAACGTTTCTTTAAACTTTTGTCTTGAAATGTTGCATTCAGAAATTACCACCAATACCCACTGAACGAGCAATATATCGTCAGTGGTGTCTATAGAAATGCTGTATGCCACAAGCGTTTAGCTATCCACTGTCTGTCAAGTGTTTCGGTTATTGAAGACTACCAAGAGAAAAACGTTTTGCTGTTTTTGAGTCCAAGGGATTTGATTCTGTCAAAATCTTCTGGGCTGAGTTTGAACGAGAAAATGTCAAGTGCTTCAATTAGACGGGATCTCTTGCTGGAAGTCGTTAAAGGAACAACCCCGCACTGTGTTACCCATCTCAAAATGATCTGCGCTGGGGTTTTAGAGTATTTTTTGGCCAATTCCTCGATCAACTCGTTGAAACTGGTAGGTTCTTTAACCAATGTAATTGGTGCTAATGGAGCATATCCTTCAACCTGGATGTTGTTATTCTTGCAAAGCTCAATCAACCCTGGTGTCTTGTCTTGACATAGCGGGTGAAATTCGATTTGGTTGACGTGAGGCTTGACTTTGGCGATTTTGAGCAACTTGGCTAAGTCCTCAGTACCGTAATTGGACACGCCAATTGCACGGACCTTTTTCTCCCTGTACAACTTCTCCAATTCCCGCCACTGGTCTTCCATAGTTAGCTGCTTTCTGCCCTCTCCATAGCATGAGTCTGCAGAATGCAACAAGTAGAGATCAATATAATCGGTGTTTAAGGCCTTCATTGTGGCGATTGCCGACTCATATGGCCCGCTAGTGAACACCGGTATGCCGGGGTGCCCGCAGAAATGCTTGTCCGTGATGAAAAGCTTTTCGCGAGGAAGCCGCGATTTCACGATACCCGCGTGTAACTCCTCTCTGGTCAAATAGATCTCAGCACTGTCTAAATGGGTGAATCCCACATCGACGGCAGCAATGACAGAATCCACCAACTCATGCATGAAGATCTTTTCCTCCGTCCTAGACCGCATTTTCTCCGACTTTGCGACCCTCCATTTCGATCCTACCCCGAACCCAATCGCTGGGACCTCAACCCCATTAGCCAATGTCACGTACTGCATTGTTTTTTCCTTGCGTTTTTTGATATACACAGTTTTTATTACCAGTGATTAGGGTAAAATGTGGCCTTGAAACCTGTGTAGATATGTCGGGCTTCGGGGATGGACAGTACCCTGGTACTAATGATGATTCTGATTTATTGTTACTCTTTCTGCTGCCCGTGTGAACCCTCGACGATGACTCTTAGATTAGAAATGCTCTTTTTCGTTTTTTTCTTCTGTTCGAGAAAAAGCCGAGGATAGCCGTAGGCAGTTACTAATTCTCGGGTCGATGATGTGTATAGGTTCCTGTCCCAAGCCCCTGTAGACAATTACTGACAGCGAAGACAACACCCAGACACAAATAACACCACCCTATCATTATCACTGACAACGTCTTTCCACAACCGAGATCGCTACTACACCTTGTATTGCGATGAGCACCGAGTCAGCCATCGCTCAATCTCGCGTGTGCGTAGCAACTTACAGCAAGCGAAGAACTGAACAGGCGGCTAAAAGAAGAAAAATCTAGAATTTTTTCAAAGCCTTTTAGCTTTCTGATTCAAAACTAAGGGAAATAATGATGAGATAGATATATTGGTACAGAGGCAAACGCACCGAAGTCAACTTGCGATAGCCCCTCAGGTCAATAGCAATCCAGCGTACTTTCATTAAACGAGAGATAACACTTCAGATGCGCAAAAGCACCTCTTTTTGACTATATTCTTTTGACCGTTACTCATCTTTTTGCTTTCCCTTTTTCATTTTGACCAACCGTTCTTGCTTGCCGTCCTTGATTAAGCCTCATCATTTACTGCATCTCTACAGTTTAGTGTATCTGATTGATTCAGGTAACCTTTTCACCACTCCCACGGGCAAGCCATTTAGTACCTGTTTTCTTGCTTATTGCTTCATTTGATTTTCTCCTGTTCCTCCCACGCCACAATCGATCCAATTCATGATCTTCCTTTCTCACCGATAGTCCCCCCTCGTTCCTCGATCCACGTTCCTGCGAGATGGCTCCTTCATACAGCGACGACCGTAAGCGCTTTTCTGGCCAGGCCACCAGCTCTCTCTTGAGAAATGGCTACACCACCAACGATCTCGGCGCATCCTCGTACGGAGCTACCCACAATGGCGCAAGCCACGAAACGGGCACGTCCGGAGCTGCGGATATCAACGGATTGTTTGGGTTTCCGCTTCAACCAGGCGGAATGTCGCCCCGCCATCGCCACCACAACCAACAGCTTCCGCAGCTGCAACAGACGCAGCCCCAGCTCCAAACGCCGCTTCTTGACGACCTCTATTTCCACACAAACATATCCGATATCGGCGGAGAGAGCAACTACAGCTTTGAGGACTCCCACCCGTCTTCTTCGGACCAGGACTCGGACGATTCGTCGCTCGACGACGTCTGCTTGCCTATGAATCCCGACGCAAACTCTGCAACCAAAACGTGGCCAGATTTGCAGGTTTTGGAGGAATTTTACGAGGAGGAGACCGCTGAGGCTGCTGCTGAAGCGGAGGCGGAGGCAGAGGCCGCCAGAGGGTCGCGGAAGTATCTTGACGACATCAGCGAGGCCCCAGAAGCCTCAAGGAGCCCTCGGCTTCCCCACACCGTCCCCACACAGAAAATAAACGAAACAGAGGACATCACGGGCCGCTTGAGGCTCCCCAAGGTCAATCCGTGGGACAGATCGGCCTCAGACAACTTGAAACACTATTTGCCGCAGTCCGCGTATCTCCACGGCAACGGGAGACCGGAAAAGAAGTTCCAGCAGTTCAGATACACTTATTTCCGTCCGGATCTCGACGCTACAATCCATTCGCCGACGATTTCCGGGCTTTTGCAGGACGGCCAGACGTTCAGCGACCTTTTTGTCACAAGCAAGCTTGCTAACAACACCGCCAGCAGTCCTGCGGCGGCCAACAACAATAAAACACCCGTGCAGTCCTCGTCGTCGGCTGTGGCCAACGCACTTATAAACAACAGCAGAAAACTTGCCCCTGGCGGCAGCAGCAGCACCGGGAATGTTTCTGTCAAGGAGCCAACCCCAGGGAGCGAAAATACTGCCGTAGCGGGCCAGGGGCTAGCCCCTGCGGTCTCTTTGGCCCCCTCCGCTGCTGGTGCTGTCTCTGCAGCAAAGAGCGGGGCTTCTGGGTCGGAAAGCGCGCCTGAGTCGCTTGGAGTCAATGAGGACAGTGATCCGTTGCCTTTCTGGCTAGACGTGTCCAATCCCACCGAGGAAGAGATAAAAGTGATCAGCAAGGCGTTCGGAATCCACCCGCTCACCACAGAAGACATATTTTTGAACGAGGCCCGCGAAAAGGTCGAGCTTTTCAAAGACTACTATTTTGTGAGTTTCCGCTCGTTCCATATAGTTCGCGAACGGTCCAGCCACAGAACGGCCCTCAGCAGTAGAAACCACCGGGGCTACCGGTCGAATTCCAACTCCTCTGCGTCCATATTGTCGTCGGTCAACAAGTCCATCAACAGCAACATTTTGAAAAGAATCATCAACGCTTTGTTTGGCTCTTCGCGTGCAGCTCAACGAGACATCGAAGACGACGCAGGGAACCACCGATCCGGCTCTTTTCATATGAACAGCAGCAACCGATCGCTGCTCCAGAAGAAAAAGAGCTTGAAGAGCGAGTTGGAGCCTCTTAATTTCTACATAATCGTGTTTCATGAGGGCGTCATCACGTTCCACTTCTCCGCAACCCCACATCCCGTGACTGTCAGACGAAGAGCAAGGCTTCTAAAGGACTATCTCACGGTATCCTCCGACTGGATTGCCTATGCCCTCATTGACGACATCACCGATGCTTTTGGTCCCATGATTGAGACCATTGAGAATGAGGTGTATGCCATTGAGGATGCTATCTTGAAACTCCACTCTAGGGATGACTCGGACAGCGACAGCGACTACGATTCGGACGAAAATTTCGATGACGACGCTGAGGACAACTACCGTCACGAGGAGCATATGGACTATGGCTCTGGGCTTGTCAGACGCCGTGGTGCTAATAGAAACAGTGCATCTAACGATATTGGTGCTGAGGGACGGTCTATTCGGTCAATAAGCACCCGCAAAAGCACCAACTCCCGTAGCAGTCGGAACAGCAGCCGGAGCAGCAATGGAAGCACTCTATCCAACTTTTCCACCTCGTCGCGAGAATGGGCTAAGAAGGGCGATATGTTGAGACGCATTGGCGAATGCCGCAAGCGGATTATGAGCTTGCTTCGTCTTTTGGGGTCGAAGGCCGATGTCATCAAAGGCTTGACCAAACGGTGTAACGAAAACTTTAATGTAGCCCCTCGCTCGGAAATCGGGATGTATTTGGGAGATATCCAGGACCACATCATCACAATGGTGCAATCCTTGAATCATTATGAGAAGCTATTGGCCAGATCACACTCAAACTACTTGGCGCAGATCAACATCGACATGACAAAGGTCAATAACGACATGAACGATGTTCTTGGGAAGATTACAGTTCTTGGGACGATTCTTCTCCCAATGAACATCATCACCGGTCTTTGGGGAATGAACGTTCTTGTTCCTGGCCAGGATGCCGAGGGCTTGACGTGGTTTTTCAATATCTTGCTTTCGATGGTTGTTATTGCGGTGATCAGCTACTTTATCACGGTGCGATTTTATAATTTCTAGGGGCAGCGGCATGCTGTGAACGTTCATAGCAGGGCAATTCGAAGGATAAATATATGCGATTACTTTTTGGCTGATGTGATATTAGATATTGGAAGTAGATAGGAGTTGTAGTAAGTGCAATATTATACAAATAGCCTACTAGAATGTGATTACACTTGACTATTCAGGTATTGGCAATAGGTATATGAAGTATTAGTATCTTTTCCTTAATTCATATAATTATTTAGGTATAGCTATGAATAAGGTCAAGTTACTTCCTGTAAGCATACAGATACACTTGTGGCTGATTCGTAGCTGGTTTATTTCTCAAAACCAAATCTCCTACATGTATTAGCTGATATACAAACACCCGCGGCATGCCTTTGCAAGTATAGGAACCCACACTGAACTCACCACTCCCTTCTTTAATCAAGGTTATCACAAAAGCCTTTTTTGCAAAATAACTCGCTTGCCGCGGATCGCTGACTCTCATTAACACCAACCACAACAAGCGCCACTCAAAAACTAAACATTCCAGTGTTTCCAAGCAGCTAGTGCCTCGTTATATTTCAACAGCTAACGCCTAACATCTGTTGATTCCTCATCAACAACCCCATCCGCGGAACCGCGGTATATCCGCGGGACCTTTTTTTCGCCGAGGAGCTCTATCATTGATAGCTCCAGCAAATGTTTTCAACCGCTTTCAAATTATTTTAGGCTGTTTATCGTGGATTTTTGCTGTGTTTTTCTCTTCTCTTATCACTGCTTGATAGATAGATCAACAACATCAACGAGAGACTAATTTACTATATAAAGCTGGCGATTTGTCTGAGCGTTCCACACACAGGTGGGCCAAGATATCACAATTCGAAAAGAGTCTGCACACTCGATACTCAAAGACAAACGCCTAAGACTCAAACAATCTGAAAACAGTACCATTGTGATATCATTGCTTGACAGCTCGACCATCTTTATAAAAACCAAAACAGCCATTTCCAGAGTCCTCTGTCAATCAGTACTCTATATTCCGTTAGCCAACATTAGTTACGATCATAATGCACGCATTTCTCAGCCCAAGCAAAGAGCTCGAAACCATCGAGTCTAAGGCTTTCAAACCTTTACCTAAATTGACCATATACTACGGAACCATTGTCCACACTCCCAAGCTTGGGGAACTTGAGGTATTACCCCGAGGCGCAGTCAAAGTGGATTCTGATGGAACTATTGTTGAAATCATCAAATACATCGAGGACGTTGACGAGTTAGCCTCCGACGGGGTAGAGATTGTGGATATCAGCCAGAATCCATACAGTTTTTTTTTCCCTGGGTTCATAGACACTCATATACATGCTCCACAATTCCCAAATGCTGGTATTTTTGGAAACTCCACATTATTAGACTGGCTAGAAACGTACACTTTCCCGCTCGAAGCAAGCTTGAAGAACTTGACAAAGGCAAACACAATCTACAAGCGTGTGATAGAACAGACCCTCCGCAATGGTACAACCACAGCTTCGTATTTTGCCACGATCCATCCAGAAGCAACCAATCTTTTGGCAAACATATGCTACAAAATGGGCCAAAGAGCTTTGATAGGTAGAGTTTGTATGAACGATAACTCTCCAGATTATTACCGCGAGACATTGGAGGAGCTACAGCATAACACACATGCCGTGTGCAGCCATATCGAAAAGTTATCTACAAAGAGCCACAGCAATTGCCACCACATTCACCAAAAGGATGATTTGATCTTACCAACCTTAACCCCAAGATTTGCGCCTTCTTGTACAAGAGAAGCAATGAAATGGTTGGGAAAATTACGCGCAGAAAAAAACTACAACGTTCAAACGCACGTCTCAGAAAACCATCGAGAAATTGAGTGGGTCAAGGAATTGTTTCCCGAGCTGGATGATTACACTAGCGTTTACAAAGATCACGATTTGCTAAGTAAAAAGACAGTATTAGCGCACGGGATTCACTTAACCGAACATGAAAGAGACGTGATCAAAGCTTACGAGTCAGGGATTTCTCACTGCCCTATCTCCAATTCCTCGCTAACTTCGGGTGAAACCCGAGTAAGGTGGTTGCTTAATTCCGGAGTCAAAGTGAGCTTGGGAACCGATATGTCTGGAGGATTTTCCCCATCGATTTTGTCGACTGCAAGACAAGCGTTATTAGTTTCGCGTCATTTAGCGATGAAAAGCGGGAAAGATGAGGACAAATTGAGTGTGGGTGAGGTATTATATTTGGGAACCATGGGGGGAGCCCAATGTTTAGATATGCAAGACACCATTGGTAGTTTTGAGGTGGGTAAGAGGTGGGAATGTCAGATGATAGACTTGAAGTCAAAAGACTCACAAATAGATGTGTTTGATTGGCAGCTACCCAAATACTTGATCAAAAGACGGGACTACTACCAGAACATCATCAACAAAAATGAAGAGGAATATGACAACGAGTTGAAAAAAGAGATCATTGTGTCTGAGGATTTGAACAATGTAAAATTGGGCCCCGACGGGAAATTCAACAAGCAGGACTCTTTGATGTTTGACGATTTGATGGCCAAATGGCTATTCAATGGAGATGATAGAAATACCGTTAAGGTGTACGTGAACGGACGGTGCGTCGTTGACAAGCTTCTGTGATTCATTTTCTTAATATTTGAGTACTGTACTGGACTAAATCTGAAGAATGTTTGTTTGACTTTCAGCAGAGAATGTACTGTAAAAGCCCTGAATGTAGCATGAGGTGTGAGTGTTCGATAAAGTTTTCTTATCGCCAAGGTAACAATCTTGTGCGGAGACGAGGTAATTTTATTGAACGGTCTTGATCCTTACAACCTTTTCTTGGCCATACATAGCCTTATAAGCCCCATACTGACGGGCGGATTTTTTCGTCCCCTGTTTAGTAGTTTTAAATTCCTATAGAATGATGGATCTAATAAGACTTAATAAGGTGCTTTTAGTTGGTGATGGTGATAAAAGTTGTAGTGATTGTTATAATATCCTAAATATAATATATAATTTCCCTGGCAGTATTGTCTCCCAGCTAGAGACAGGCTGCAAGCGAGGAGATGAGACGGGCCACAGAAAAAAAAGCGGGACGGAGAGGATAAAAAAGATGTAGCAGCAAGATAACATGAAGGGAAAAGAGGAAACAAAAAGTGAAAAAGATCAGAGACATATATAATGAAAGAGAGACGGACAGACTTGGGAAACACATAGGGCATAGAGCTGGAAAACGAATTGAAACAAAGATGAGATATATGCAAATAAAAAGATCATGAAAATAAAGCAGCAGTCAAAGCTCAGACAGGGCATCCGCAGAGCCCGAGCACACCGGCAAAAGATTTGAAATGAAATGGGTCGTTACGAAATGAAAATGTGAGGTGCTATCATGACGAGATGTGGCGCAATAAGATCGCATTGAGCCTTCCCAACATAGCACCGAGTATCAGTCAACCCAAGGATAATTGCACTTTGAGCAGTTCTTCCTCTTGCAACAGGTGCAAACGTTGAAAAAGTCAGGATTTTTGGTGCGACAGTGGCAGCAGCACCAGTACACTATGTTAGGATCCTCGCAGTCGTAACCAAATTCTTCGCTGTAGACCATCGTGAAAGTATGGGGAGAGTAGAGTAGAGTGAGTAAAAGATATATTTGTAGAGTGTCAAAAAAACAGTGGTACGTTTTTTGTTCATAAAAGAGCAGTCTTTGATTGTGTGTGATGAAGGAAGATGAAAACTAAGCCAGTAATCTCACCAAAAGCTCAAGCCAGATGTAGAGGGAAACCGATTCCTTTTATATTCGTTGAGGACTTATCTAGCAGTACAACAGGAATCTAATAGGAACAGGAAAAAGTAGGATCAAGTTATGTTTTAAATAGTGAAACTATTTTGTTGTCTCTGGATGTTCCTTCTTCTTCTTCAGCTCGTTTTGAAGATTTACTCTCATTCTTGATTTTGGATTTTAGAATTTAGGTAAGGTACCTTCTTTAGTGCAACTGCCTCTGTTGTTTTCCTCTTAGTTGGTTTTAAAACACTTTGTTACGTGCAAAGAAACTTATTGTCTCTTTTTTTTGTATTCGAATAAAACCTTTTTCGCCAGTAAGTAGCGCGGAAGATTCCCCATATGATGTAATATTTCACGGACCGACAAAAGGTTTCTTTTACTTTTTATCTCTGTCTTGTAGTGAATGAGCCTAACGCAGTCGTAACGATACGAAAAGAAGTCAAGACTGAAGCATAACAATGTCGCGGATCGAGTTGGTGGGTGATTCTTTTTTGGCTTCGCAAATATATGGTTTGTAAACCCACTTTGGAATAACAACCCTGTGTTACAACGTGCGCAAAAAGAACCCTTGTTTGCACTTTGTTGTCCTCTATTTGGCCCGGCTTTGTTCCACAAGAAGTTAACGGAGTTGCTCAGGCCATACAGTTTAATCTCGCAATGTGGCCACAGAACTCACCCTTCCCCGGATGTGCTATTTATACTCTCTGATGGTTCCCTTTGATGGTCCGTTTTATCCATTTTCGGCTACAGTTATACTTGCGGTTCTGCACGCACTTCATCTTCCTGTTGTGTACTTTATTTTTATTTTTAACTACGTGGTCACGTGCAGAGCAACAAAACAGCGCTATGGTTTCACAGAGCAATTAAAGGATATCGTTCCAAAACGTCTGCGGTGAGCCTTATTATTAGCAGTGTGTGCGCTAACATCGATGGCGACAGATACGCGTTTCGTCTACTTATTAATAGAAGAGATCTGCTTGATGTTGAATTATCAGTAGTGAGACCAAGCTGCTAAAAGCAAACACCTGTAAACTTGCAACACAGAAGTGCAAACTCACAGAAATCTATTATTACTTTTGGTCTTATTTACCAATAGAGAGAGCTGCGATTACTGAAAAAACTAATTAAACCCGATTATATAGATTATTTATAGATTTTTGCTGCGTTTAAAGATGATTTGCGATGCCGCTCGCATATTGGCGAGTATTTCGGATCGCTGCAAGCAACTGGTAAGTCAGCAGCAACCGCTAATTAATTGGACTTCCGGCAAACCTTGTAGGGCATGAAATTTCCCCCTCCGTTGGTTGATCATTGTGTCATGTGGGAAATGCATTTCTATGCGTCATCGCGCATTCAGTTCCATGTGTCTTGGACGCGCGCCCACAATAGATGGAGGCATTCCATTATCATGACAGACAATCCATAACCTTTGGAAACCTGCTATAATGGAAAAATTTTTCCATTGCAGGATGCATAGAGGCGATTTTCGTGAATTCTTTCGTATTCATTCCATTTGTCGGAAAACGACAGTTGAATACGGACTTCTATACAGGTTGAGTTTGTCTCTGGTGAAGTTCTAGCTCCTCTGGAAGATGAAAGAAGCTCTTTGTGGTTTCGACTCGGGATGGTAGATAAAGACCATGGTCTATGACGGCTTTGTCTACTATGTGGCTTGTCGCTTTCCAGGTATGCTTGTTTCTCTCTGCCCCGTTACGCCTTGGGATGCGCCTAAAATTGTTGCAGATGGTCACGGTTCCGACTATTTGTGACTCAACCTTTAATCACACCCAACAATAGGCTGTAACTCGTCTCATAGGGCTGCCTATTTGGTGGTGCAGTCATAGATTTTGTTTAGTGATGTTGAAAATATCCCTACAGAATCTTCAGTCACTATCCGTAAACAAAAGTGATCAAGAATGTTCATAATGCCGAGCTTTGTTTCTTTTCACAAACAACACAGGACTTCTATCAGTTTTCTGGAGTCTGCAAGTATTGCATCACTTATTGATTACGTTGATAATGTTGGCTTTGAAACATGGTAGGTTCTTTTGTCTTTTGCGAATGAGAGTAGTTCTGTAGAGCTCCGTTACTGAATCTGAATATTTTTAATAGTCCACGCGTACCGCGCTTGGAGATTGTTTTCACTTGATCCCATCCATGACAACACAGCCCCAAAATCGTTACATATCTCTTGAAACAGTCTTATATCATAAACACATTAGTGGCACCTTCTTATGAATGCAGCACATCTATGTGGTCTCTTTTTGTGAGATAAAAAGATCTAGCACATTCAATGATATCATAGAAACATCATTGCAGGAACGCGCTTACCATCACAAAAGTAACGCATGAGTCTGAGGTGCTCACAAAGAAGTTATCTTCACCTAATGGCATGACGTGGAACAGCTTCTTGTACGAACAACGATAAGTACAAAGCTTTTAGCTGTTGGGAAAAAGCACGGACACATAGTCAAAAAGATTACGTCAATATCC
Source organism: Saccharomycopsis sp. NRRL Y-5750 (assembly GCA_030564765.1). NCBI lineage: Eukaryota > Fungi > Ascomycota > Saccharomycetes > Ascoideales > Saccharomycopsidaceae > Saccharomycopsis > Saccharomycopsis sp. NRRL Y-5750. The sequence continues at coordinate 75,958 of JAKTZD010000027.1, read as the reverse complement.
CAACACATCCAATGACGTTTGTGAGTCCTTTGAGCGTGTATTACTGACTTCTAAAATCGCACTAGTGTCCTCTACATTCGATTCTCTTCTCTTCCGGTTTCCCGTTTCTTCTTATCATATTTATCTACTCGAAACGACACCAACTAGGATCTTTCTTGATGGTTATGACCTTTACGGAGACCATCACTTGACTTGCAGCTGAAAACTTTCGATGCCATTTGAAGACTTTATATAATCATCCACGGCTACCCTCGCCAGACGAGCACCGTCTTGGAGAATTGCTTCCCGATTCATGGCTGTGTTTTTCCAATATAAAAGTAGCTTATCTTCTCTCCCATTAGTGCTATACAGTTGTATCCACTCAGGCACTGTGAATTCTTGCAAAAATTGACCAGTATTATGAGAGTTTCTAGTTATCACCGTAGTGTATTGATTATATCTCTGTTCAAATGATTCTCGTTTTGACGCTGAAGGCTTAGGGGTAACATTCCCCATAAAGCAACAAGTCTTGCCTCGTGGTTAAAAGCAATGCAGGAGCCGCGAATTTCAACATTCACTTTGGGCTGTAAACCCCTGAACAATGCCAATACTGGCTTGTACTCTTTACATCTACACTTTTACATACTGGCTGAACATTCATAACAATAAAGGCTATAATGAGAGCAGGGATCAACGATGTCGCACAATCGACACTGATATCACCAATTTTGCTGCTAGTTACATGTATGGCGTGAATTTATACTGATCTTGTAAACCCGCCTGCATACCGTTATCAAGAAAATCTTTGATGATGAAGTACTCTTAGCTGATATTGCAGATTATGATCAGATGAATTTAGGTGAAATCAATCATATTATGTCCTTCAAAAGTACACAAAACATCGTCTTGCGGCTGTTCGGCCCGTACTTAGCCCCACCTAACTGGAACGACATCCCGTTCTCTTTACTAATGATTTGAGTTCAGTCATAAGAGAGGGCTACAGATTCAAATATCGATAAATCCTGTCAGTGAGTTTCTGAGTTTTGTTTTCAGTGAATGTGCATCTTTCAAGCTATGACGCGGAACAGCTATATGGCTAGCACCTTGAAGATTTTGGCGAAAATTATCGCCGCGTTTCACGTGCGCGTAAGGCAAATGCTGGAAAAAGAGGAATGATATTCTTTTTTATTTTTTGAGGAGTGCCTCTGTGGTGATAGAGGCATGACAATGCAACTTCTTTGATATGAAACAGTAAGAAACTTACGTTGAATCTGATAAAGCGCCTTTCAGCAAGTGAGTAAGAGTACATATTTACCGTATACCACGGTTAGTTTATGAACAGTTAAACAGAGAAGGTATAGTCTTTAGGGTCGCGATTTCAAAAAAAGGTTTTGACGGTTTGCAATTCTATTCATTAGCAGCTGATTTAAGCTCGAAGATGTTTGCAATATATTGAAAAGAACATTCCAAGGGATGCTAAAGAACCGAAACGGCCGACAAGGATTGTTTTACCATTCCAAAGTTCCTTTTATCACCAAGGTTAACACCCTGTTTGACGATATCGCCAGAGCCGCATCAACAATAATTTGACCAACGACGCTAATTACATGCCATACAATTGTTCTCCTTTACCAAATCTTTCGGGCCGTCAATGTACATAGTTTTACATTTGCCTTTACTTTCATAACTCGAGACTTTTGAAGCTCTTTAATCTGCCATTATCTTCCTCTTTAAACATAGCTTTGGTATCCTTACCATAAGCAGCTTAAAAAGGTAAATCATAATATCTTCCTCGACACTATGATTAGTATCTTTTCTGACTCTGTTTCCTTTCCCCACACTTCCGAACAAAAGTTCATCCATTGACGAATCAAAACAAGAGTAAAAAGAGAGTAAGCAATCAAAAATTGTGAAACTCATACCCCTACCCACAGACATGGATACATATAAAACATATCCAAGCCTGCAAGCTAGCAACTCCCAACCATCACCATAATAAATACAATGAATGGAAAGAAAATCACATTCCAAGGACGCCCACTTGAAAAGATAATTATCAATCTCTCCAACAAGCGCATGTGAAACCCTTTAAGTGACTCAGATGAGCCACAAAGAATGCTATGCTAACGGGATATGACATTCAGCGGCGGTACTATTTGTGCAATGTACATATATACGTACAACTAACCTCAAAAGAGGCTAATTATACATATACAACCGCCAAATGGTCATTTGAGCTTCATGATCCTCAATGACTTTTCTAGGTAAGTATGAGGAAAGGAAAGACTAAAAGAAAAATTAAATGATAAAACATACAAAAAGTGAATGAAAGGTGGGAATCTCCGCTATTTATAGTGAAAAAAAAAAAATTCAAAAACAATGAAAAATTTTTGCCACACGGATGCTACAGAGTTTTTTACTCTTATTTACATTGTGCACTACGAGTACTCCATTAAAAATTTCGCTTCACTGATTAACAAATCGTCAACCAGTCGTAGATACACGCTACTATAGCATCTTTGTGGTGTTCATAACATAGCTGAGGTACAACAATTTTAATCTGTAAACTCATTTAGGGTAGCTCTACTAGTAGAATGTTCTGAGTACCGTACCCAGCTGTGTCTTCGGGCATGCATCTATATGCGTCAATCACGGGACTCTTTTTCGGACCTTTAGTAGTTTTTTCCTGTATGATTCTGTCGGTATTTCAATCTGATATTGCAGAGAGCAAGAATACCATTAAAGAAATCGCTACAGATTGATGATAGAAAAACAGAAGCTCTTAGATAAATAAGAGCAAGATGTCAGAGTTAAGCGAGAAGTTACTGGACTACATAAATATGGCTCAACCGGAGGCCATTTCCTCACCTCTTTCCGACAATGAGTCTTATACAGGAGATTTCGCAATTGATTTGGTGGAACCAAGTAATGAGGCTACAGACTTTGACGAAGAAGACGAGGATTTTACAGTATGGTCGCTCATATCATCAGCAGGCATAAATCTTATTCTTCCTTTTATCAACGGTATGATGTTAGGTTTTGGGGAAATTGCTGCTCACGAAATCGGCTTCAGATATGGCTGGTATGGGGCAAAAGTAAGTTTACAGATTCCTCTTTTAATAAAAGAGCACATACTAACTATTGCGCTGCAATTATAGGTGGAGCCGCAGAAGAGAATGATATTGGGTAAACCAATACAGCAACAGCAAAGACAGAAGAGCAAGTTTCTCTAAATAATGATTTTGTTATTTTGATAAGTTAAAGTCAAGCTATCAGGATTGCCTGTCAAAAGTATAGTCTTCGCCTGTCTAGATAATTTATAGTAGTCAATAGACTTGAAATTGTTTTCTCTGAGGTCTAAGCTTTTGATGAAAGCCTCTTCCTGTTTCGAAATGATGTTAATAGTTTTTAAATTGTTAGAGCGCAAATTCAACGCTTTTATCGTAGGAGAGTAAAATTCTTGGTTGAATTCTGTTAGCCGATTGAAGTCTATCAGAATCTCGTCGAATGGGCATTGAGGGTTAAGTAGGTTTCCGTCGTAAAATCGCAACTCGTTCCCACTCAAATTAACCTTCCTCAACCGTGTCAAAGCACCCAAGCTATCGAATTTTCGTATTCGGTTGTTTGCAAGATTCAATTCCTCGAGCATCGAGCAGCTAGAAATACTCGAATCAATTCCAAGGAGACGATTTGACGACATGGAGAGAATTTTTAATTGGTATAGTTGAGCGATTCCCAGAGGAAAGACGGTAATTTCGCACGAATCACATCTCAACTCTTGCAAATTTGGACTATTGCCTATGAGGTGACTCAACACTGTGGATGTTATTTTGGTATTGGATACAATAAGATGGGTCAAGGTGTCAGGCAAATCCACGCAAAGCGTTTCTAGATTTTCACCTATTGGATTGTTCGAAATGTCTAGTAGTTCTAATCTGGGGAGCACTGAATTGCTGATACCAGTTAGCTCTTGAAGTTGACAATTGTTAAGTCTCAACTCTCTCAAATTTGGTAATTTTGCTTTTGATAAATTGAGCGGATAACAACGCTTTAAGATCGTAAGCTCAATCAAGTCAGTTAATCCAGTGATCGTAGTTTCGGCTTTCAAAGTATTCAATGTCAATGATCGTAAGGCAGGGATCTTTTCTAGTCCGTGGATCATAGACTCAGCTACAATAGCTTTCAAATTGTTGCATTTTGACACAGCAAGCTTGAGCATTCGGTACTGTTTTTTTTGAGATAGATATAAAAGGTTCAATCTTCTCACCCACATACTTTTGCTCGCTGTCAACAAGGAGAATTTGCTTACTTCCATATAGGTATAGCCATCACTATAGGGATCAATCCCAGTTCCTGGTTGCCCTTTTACTCCATCAGTGAGAACCAAGTCTTTGTATATTCGTGAGTCCAATAAATAAGGCGAGTTAAGTCCAGCCTGCTTCACTCTTTCTATATCAGAGAGCGATAAATACGAGAAAATCTTGATGATTAACTCATTTGGGAAATCTGTTATTGCGATTTCTCTTTTCCGTTTCATTTGGTCTTTTGAGGAGGTTACTGCTGCCTTTGGCATGGTTTTCTACTGTCAAACACTCTCTCGGCTCGAGATGATGTAAAAAGATTTGGCTGAATTTTTCATAAGCGATCATTTTCGATGACGGAAAAAAAAATTCCAAGGTTCTGCCTCCTACTATGGTCAAAGGAATCACAAGTGAAGATATCTTGATTTTATTAAATGACGCAAAATCATTACACTACATGTCAATGCGAAGTGTGAAAAATCATTTCTGCAAGAATTCTATTGATTATATACTGTTAGTGGTCTGTTTTCTAAGAACACAATACTCGTGTGTTACTATTTTTGTTCGGAAAAGCTTGTGCAAAAATTTTGGCAAGTAGATGATTCTGCCAATTCCATAGCTTTTGTCGTTGTTAATGAACTCTTTGCAATAGAGCACTTCAAATCCTTCAAGGGCCTTTCTAGCTCTTCTGCTGTCAACCGATTCGTCTGGTATTATAACTAAATGTTCTCCCGCTTCTATATCCACTGGTTCGTCAATATCAACGTAATAATGACACTCTGCGAAATCCGTTAATTTGCCACTGTCAAACTCGTTCTTATTGTTCATACCCTCTGGCCAAGTAGATATCGAGTCTATCTTTGCTCCGTCGGGATACTCAAGGAAATCACCTGGTAAAAGTCCGTTGAAGCCAGACTTAACGAACCTCAATCTCTGGTTATTATGTAAAAAGAACGACGATGGATATCTGTACCATTCACGTCCCACACAGACATTTTCAAGATCCGCAGTACCAGCAGGAATATGGCTATAGACATATAAAGGCGCTGAGTAGTAGGCAGAAAGCAAAAGAGTTCTCGAGATTGATATTGATGCCACAAGAACTATTGTAGCGATATTGACCATGAACAACGTATTTGGAACAACTTTTCGCAACGTTGGAAACCCTTTGAAATAATAGTAGACATAGTCGTTCATTTGGAATACAAAGAGGGATGCTCCTAATGTGATTAATGGATACACGGGGTACATGAATCTTTCTTCCTTGTGAGGCTGGCTGAAAAAGATTGCGGACCATATAAGCAAAGGAGAAAGAAGTAAGACACTCAATCTTGGTGAAAGGTTTGATGAGTTCATCTTGAACTTATTGTTCCCATTGATACGCTTGATTACCGATTCCAAGCTCCGATTCATCACTGATAAAATTGGCGACATCACAATTGCCAAATACCCAAACCCTGCAATGATATTGAAGTTCAAAAGTAGGTTCATTGGATAATAGTTGAATGGCTCAGTTCCAAAAATATTTGGCCCCGAGTTCTCATCTGCAAAAAGAACGTTGTATAGCACAATGTTCAATGGAACTACCGACAACTTTCGGTAGAAGAGTGAGTCTATGGAGACAATAGCTGTCAAAATGCCCACCGAAATCAACGCCGAATTGAACACAAACCCCAAAACCGAAACCACCAGGGCTCGACTTGCAATTCCAGAGCGTTCAATCGTTGTTAGTACCACGTTCAAAATAAATGGAACTGCCAACACCAAAGAAAACGGCCACCCCATGAAGCCACCAAGAGAATACCACAAAATTGCTCTTTTCACACTGCTATTGCCTCTGCTGCCATTGCTAAAATAATATTTGATATTTTCGCCAATAGCGAATAAGTTACAAGTTAGTGCAAACGATGACGGTAAGAGCGCAATTGAGGCATGGGTCATCCCGGTACTAATTCCTGAAAATAGAACAAACCAACAAGCCAACTTCATACTTATATGCTCCTTTAAGATGAAGTATAATCGCAATTCCCCGGCCGCAACACTAAGGCCGAGCGTTGTTCTCACGATATAGAAAATGGCCCGACCTTTATCTGGAAAGATTGCGTTGACAGGGTACCCTATGGCTGCGTAGGGTAGTAGATATGCCCATGATCGTATTGAATATTCGGGTGAGTATTCCCAAGTCTGTTTTCCAAAGCCTCGCAATAGAAAACTTAGCGGCTCCCAGTAGTTGAACACCTCATCACAGTCCGAGATTATCATGTACCCAATGCAGAACAATCTTGTGAGGACGATGAACCCTACGGGAATCAAATCACACCTGGCGATTTTTAGCTTCATTTTCACTTCAGATATATTTGACAATGTCGGTATTCATGCGAATTCCTCTGCTGGTTTGCCATCCATAAGGTTTCGTGCATCGGGATACTTTTAGAAAGAACCAGTCAGTGATTCAAAGAATTTGAATTTCACTAGTTTTTCCTTTACAGTATTTTACTGAAATTTCCTTTTTCACCAGATGTCCTTTTATGCAGACAACTCCGCTTGTGGAGGTGAATTCTTTGAAGAGTTAAACAAAAAATAAAATCTCGGGAAAGATAGTATAATAAGAAGTCCTCTGATGTGGGTATAATTCGAAGGATGATGCCTCAATTACCCAAGAAAAAGCACTCACAGCATGACGTCGGAGCTAGTAGAGTCTATTTTCGGCTTATGAGATGTGCACAATGTAAAATGGTGTTAAAGGGTGCGGCGAAGAAACTTAGGGTCCCTTAGTTTAGTACTTTTCTTGCAGTATCCACCCGGTCGTACTAGGATCAAGTATAATACTTTTCACTAATTCATGTATTCTTGTGTCTGCTTTTCCCTATTACTTTGGGACATGTATATTTGCTTTCTATTGCTTTTTGTGGTAAAAGGCCCTCAATATACATGAAAGTTTTCAACATTCATCATGCATTTTCTTCGACTATTTTAGAGAGAGTTGATTAAAAATAGATTTGTCGACTGTCTCTATTAGAAACAGTAGATATTATAAATAATGACAGGAACCCCTCCCTCTAAGTATGGGCATTTCCTGTAAAGAAAAGGGAAACAAAATCAGCGATAACAACAACACTACCATATAAAAGTTATTTTACACCTTTTATCACAGACTTTCACACAAAACCCTTTACAATGTTCTTTAGTAGCGCTCTATTACTTATCCCATTAATCTCAGCCAGTGCTGCCAAATCTACCAAATTTGTTGACCCAAGTGTGGGAACCTCCAACGAGGTCTACTTTGACTTCCACACCGGTGTCAGTCGCGATCCAATATCTAATGGCTACTTCAGCCTTTCCGGTGACAAAACTTACTACTATTCCAGCGACTCTCTCGTTCTTACTACCGTTGAGTCCTCTTCCCATGACACCATTTTGACTTCCAGCTTTAACACTCTCTATGGTAGATACGATGCGGTGATCAAGCCTGCAAAGGGCAAAGCAATCACCTCATTCAAAATCTCCGCTGCTGACTCAACCCTCGGCCTTCTGATTTCTGGTGAGTCTCCAAAAAAAGTCACTCCTTCGTTCTATGGTCTCGCTGAGAGCAATCAAATATACAACGCCAGCGTTGATCTTACCGAGGACTATCACAAATACACCATCGAATGGACGCCAACCGAAGTCATCTGGGCTGTGGATAACACCATCATTAGAAATCTCACCAGAGGCCAAGCAAATGCAAATTCCAAATTGGCTGCCCATTTTCCATATAATACCCCATCTACCATCAATTTCATGATTGAAACAGGAACCACAGAAAACTTGGGCGTCACCGCCTCTACCAACTTGAAGAGCATCCACTTTAGAGACTACACGGGAGCTGTGGCAATCATGGGTGATACCAAAGATCTTAACCAGCTAACTTATGCCTATCAATCCACTTACACCACCGCCATAGGACACACAACCACTGCCACTCTTGACTTCAGTCCCTTCACAACAGAGGCTGGAACCACCACGTATGCTACTGCTAGCGCCACTCACACTTGATCATATATTAAGCTGCCGTAATCAAAACCCCTAATCAATCGTACTTCCCCTTAATGATCACTGTACATTAGCGAATTTTCTTCATATTGCATCTCTTTTATAAACATATTGTCTCTTTATGATAAAAAATACATTGAGTTTCCGTTTTCCCAAATTTAAGTAAAAGCACATAATTACAACCATTGAAAGTAAAGCCTATATACTGCTGATGAACTGTTTCCGTAACTCGATTCTCTCCTCGCCGTGTTTGGCCAATAGATAGACCCGGTCGACTTTATTGACGTCCATTCTTTGCAATTTAGCATCATCATCACGAGTCCAGATCCCAGAGACATTTTCCGGCGGATTTTTGCCGGTATTGATGACAAGATTGATGTATTTTGACACCAACGACAAATCGCCGCAAGAGTTGGTCAATATCTCCGTACCAAACGTCTTGTTGATTCCAAGTTCATTATGCAAAGACTCAAGCAACAAATCTGCCCCACTTGTCGAATAATCCCTCGAAACAATCTCGTTGACCTTGTTCAAAATCTTGGACAAGGAAAAATGAAAGTAATCTCTGGAGAAATACTTAGCCAAGATATCCGGCAGCAATAACTCGCTGATTGCTAACGATCCTTGTTTGTTGATCAATGGAATCTGAGATGGATTTGCAGAGAGAATTGCTGCCGCGTTATGTTCTGTGATCGAGGCTGTCGACTGTTCAAGGTCAGCCAATGACGTAGACAATTTGTGCTCTTCAGATAAAAAGAGATTGGCAGAATCAGCATCGTCTTCAATGTGGTCCTTGCTTTTGTCTGACTTTATTGTGCCTCCTGTAACACTCTTGCCTTTATTGTTCTTCATTCGCTTTTGAGACTGCTTGTTTGGGTCCAAATCAAGAACAAAGTCCCTTCCCTCATCACCTCCAACATCAACGTCAACCACACCCAGACTGTTCTGCAAACCACGTATTAACCTATCGGTGTCCGGATTACTTTCCATCATGGCCCCAAGACTTACCGCGTCATTCACTGCCCTATTAACCGCATCACTCATCTCTGCTGAAGTTTTACCATTCACCACCGCGTCTGGAATGCCTCCATGAGTGGAGTTGACGGCTTCAATGGTGCGTTTTAAGTGTCTATCTTCGCCACTTTCGTTATGGCCTTGACCTCCACTTGCTGGCTTGCTTCTTGCAGTGCAGTTTTTCATAGGCAAAGGAACCTTCCCGGTGCTTATACAATTGGTGTAGTAGTTCATATAGTTGTCAATACCATATTTTCTGGCAAACTTTCTGTACCGGTCTCTCCAAGCAGCCTTTGAGTGGTGTTCGTGCTCTTCCTCCATCATTTGGAAGAACTTGGTAGATAACACTGTTCGATCGTTTTTTCCAGTGACTATGTTCTCTTTGGCTAGTTTACACAAGATAAAATCATCATGACTGGAAAATTTGTTCTTCATAGTGGTCGGGAATTCTTTTGTGATTATGTAGTTGCCATCTTCGCCAAGTATCAAGTTGCCATCGGCATCTGTTTTGTAGACGTAACCTAGTTGCAGTTTCAAATGACTTCTGAATCTGTATCGGACAGAGTTACCTGTGTGTTTCTTCAACTTTGCTGCAATTTCGTGAAAAAGTTTGTGGGTGGCTCTTCTTCTAGGCGCCTTTCTGACTTCCTCTAGGATGAACAAGTCCTCCTCCTTACTGAAAGCATTTTTGTTGAGATTGGTGCTCATTATTGAGCTGTCATCTTCAGCATCGTTGATTGCTAGAGCTAGCAGCTCGGAGTTCGAGGCCATGGCAACAGCAGCTGCGGCAGTAGCCGTCACGTCTGTTCCTTTATCTTTGCGAAGCTTGAAGGCATTTTCGGGCGTGTTTCGGTAATCATCGATTCTCATTATTGTTCCGTTCTTCACACAGTCAGAAATGAAGCTAGACTTCACGTAGTAAGGGCCTAACAAAGAGTCGGAGATTATGATTCCTGTTTCGCTATCACTGACCTTACCACCATTGGCCTCAATCAATGCAACTATACTGTCATGATGAATTTCGCTTGGGGGTACAAAAAAGACCATTGGTGAGTTTGACTCAAGATTGAAAAAAACCATGTTTTTACGCACTATTCTGTTCGCTTCCTCCTCGTCTGGGTCGTTCCCACCAAGAAGACTCGAAGAAGCTGTATCTTGTATGCTGCCATTTTCAGCAGCCGCAGCAATAGAAGCCACGGCTGAGACTGCATTAGCCGCATTAGAGTTCAAATCTGCTGCCTCGGGGGTACCTGCAGCAGAACGAAAGTCATCCTCTTCGTCATCGTCATTATGCACGTTTTTGGACCGTCCTGAATTGACAGCAGCCACAGCAGCAGCAACGGTTTGGTTGTCCACCCCACTAATGCTAGGATCAATCGCGTATTTTTCCTCCAATTCCTGGGAGGATGCTTTATCAAGAGACATTGTGGCTGGGAATCAATGAAAGTTGTCAATCAAAAAACTTATAGCTGTGAAATCAAAAACAATAGTATTTTGTGACGGTATATGCAATGTTGTTTTTGTGTGCAGAATTATGTGCGACACAGAGAGGTAGAGATGAGAAAAATATATGGGGAAGGTGGTTTTCAAATATAAATGGTGTTGAGTTGTTGAGTTGAGGATTAAAAATCAAGACATCTTTTGTTTATTTCAAAAACTGCAAAATTGCTGACCATTTTTCCGCCGCCTGACAAAGCAAAAAATGGTTCTCGATTTTGATTGGCTATGTAAGGGCTCGTAACACATGCTATTCCCACGCAAGTGCAGTATGCATGCAGCTACACTTAACGGGATGATTATGGTCTGGACCATATTGATAATATCGAGAAAGATAAAGTGTGTATAAATAAATCTATAAGAGTTTTCAACGACCATTTAGAAGTATTTTTTTAGTTTTCCGATCGAGAAATTGTGGAGTCTCACATAAAGAACCACAAAAGTAATTGCTCGATACGCAACAAGAATCACGCTAAGAAGCCCCATTAATAATTTCCAGTGTTTCTTGATTCCATACTGTACAAGAACCTCGGGCCCATTGTTGAATATACATGCGCGCGACCCGTTCAGGGTTACGTATTGGCCTTGATTTTTGGAACAGGTTAGTTTTCCGACGTTTTCAAACACAACGTTTACCGATGACATTACCGCATAAAAGACAGGGCTTATCCAATTTATAGCATTGAAAAAACCGGGCATTTGAAGCGACATCAATCCAGACATAAACACCGAGATGCACAAAAACAATGAGATAACGTTGATAGCGAAGCCGGTGTGATCGATAAGGGCGTTGAAAAGAATCCCCAACAGTTCGCCAGCAAAAACCATAGCAAACGACCCATAAACAAATGTGAAATAAGTCGCAGGATTTCTTGGTAGTCCCACCGCAAAAACCGTCAATGCGGAGTACAAGCAGCAGCCTAATATCTCGATTGGAATCTCTATGATCAAGTAACTGAAAAAAAAGGGAGATATTCCGTAAACACGATCGTAAAACTCCTCAAAAAAATGCTTCTGTTCATGCGGGTATACGGCGACGTTATTGAGCATGCCCACAAAGTACAAAGAGCTGATTTGCTGAATAAGCCCTAGGATGTTCGAAACCCCCTGATAGTTGTAATGGATAGGAGCAAAAAATAAAGCAGAAAAGATTCCTGTACCAGCTATCTGTAGTAGTCTAGTTATCACAATCTCCTTGTGCCTCACAGTTGTTAAAACATGTCGGTTGAAGACTAGTCTAAATGTGTCCCAGTCTCCTGATCTCACCTTTCTGTATTTGCCAAATTCCTGGATCGCTGCGGTAGATACGACGGTTTCTGTATTTATTTCACCTTGTGCATCTTGCCCTTTTGCTCTCTGCAAGTTTTCCCAATTTTCAACCAATTTCTGAGATCTTTCTCTGCTTTTCATCTCCGACTCTTTGCTCTGCATGTTTATCGATACCAAGTCTAATACAAAGTCCGCAAAGTTAGTTAGTTTTGGGCAGCTGAAATTCAAAGACTCGAAATAGGTCACCATTTCTTCGGGCTGTCCGTTGTATACAACGTGACCACCTTTTGCCAATAGAAGAACTTGTCCAAACTTTCTAAATATCAGATACCTAGGCTGATGGATGGTTAAAACTATGGTCTTCCCTTCATCGATTGCTAAACTCTCTAATATCGCTAAAATCGACGCAGCAGTGAAGCTGTCTAAACCAGAAGTGGGCTCGTCCAAGAAAAGCACTTGAGGGTCGTTGAGTAGCTGTATACCAATGGAAACACGGCGCTTCTCCCCACCGGATATTCCCTTTATAAGTTCCGAGCCTATAAGCGTGTTTTGACAATCTTTTAATCCCAATTTCAAAATGATCGACTGTACTTTGCTTTCTATCTCTGCAGGCGACATATACTTCTTGAGCCGAAGTCTTCCACTAAAAAGAAGTGTCTCTTTTACGGTGAGCGACGAAAGTAGACTATCGTCATCCTGTCGAACATATGAGCAAATAGAGTCGGTTATTTCATGGTCAACAAGATGCTTATTGAACAATATTTTCCCACTATGCTCATAGTCGACTGTGAAAGATGAATGAAGCTTGCCGCTGACGTAATTCAAAAGACTGGTCTTTCCGGAGCCTGAAGGTCCCATAATCGCATTTATTTTTCCTTTATGGAAATTTGCGTACAAATTTTTGATGATGTCAACATGCTCGACACTTGAGCCCTTTTTTCTTCTCCAGAACAATAGAAGTCGCTTCAAGAGGTTTGTGAATGACATTTTGATGAAGTTCACAGATAGGTTGACATCAATTAATCTGATTTCAATTCCGGTATCTGATTCATTCTTTCCCTCGTCAGCTCTGTTTTGCTCTACAAACTCAGAGTCATGCTGGCTATCGTCAACTGAGCCTTTGGCAATCTGTTTGGCCATTGCGACATCTATCTTTTTAAATTGCAAAATAACAAGTGCTAAAACGGTTACCAAGAACCAGATACCGATGCTTACCATAGTCGGGACCAAAATCCAGTTTTTAGGAAACCCATACAGAGAAAGAATGGAGTTTCCGATATAGGATGAGCAGGTTTCTGGATGATCTTCGGCATTGCCTGCTGGACAATCTCCATAATAATCTGTGAAGTGGTTAGATATAGTGAGTCCATACCCGTACCAAACATAGCACAAATATTTGATCCATCGGACATACACAGGCATGACTTTTGTGTTCACAAAGAACCCCGAACAGTACGACTGAATGGTGAAGTTGATATTACCAATCAATGAGGCAACGGAGTAGTCTCTTGTTATGGCAACGCAGAGTAGTGGAACCACGACCGCAAGCTGTTGCAGAATCAAGTTTATGATCCAATAATGAATGAAGGGAATAGCTTCAGCACGGAATCCCATCATGAAATACGTAAGTAAAGAAAAAGTCGTAGCAATAAGAAAATCTTCTGTAACAAACTTCGAGATCCGTCTGGCTATATAGAATCCCATGACCGATACAGAACCCTCTGAACGCTCCCGATCAAATATCTTTATGTCGATATTTGCCAACCGATAAGTCTCGAACAACATGATCAAATATCCTTGGAGTCCTATAACATTATACAGCGCAGCAAGCATTGTTCTTATTCCCACCAAATCATCGCCAGGCATATAATAGACCCAACCTAAAATACAGCCCATACCTATTGCTTCGAATATCAAAGCAAATCTGCTCAATGGATCTCTGGAAGAAAGCTTGAATTCGCGTTCTGTGAGAATATAGATCTCGTTAAATAGCGACATGGCGTTCGATTTGAATCCCGTAGGCCGCCTCTGGAGGTGACTATTTCGCAAGGAGTGTGAATCGGTAGAGCTGGTCTCCCCCTGATGCCCATCAATACCGGTATTGTCACTAGTAGTTGCGGTTGTGATATTATCGTTGTAGTTTCTATCTTCGATTAGCTCGGCGTTAGGAGCCACTAGCTGTTTCTCGTTGGACAGGCGCAGCTTCGCAGCTTGATACTCTAGCCATTTATGCTTGAAAAACATGAATCGTTTCATCGTCTCTGTCTCCAATTTTTTTGTGCTTTTGTTGACACTTGTGATATCAATCAAATAATCAGCAGGGTTCTCATTATCGACCATTTTGTAGCCAAGATTGGCAAAATAGTCCATCACTTTTGAGGTAAGATCCAAATACACTGGACATCCCTGGGATAATATGCAAAGGTAATCAAACAAAAAAAAGATATCTGATCTTGGCTGGTGAATGCTTACTATGAAAGTTCTCCCCTTGTTGGCCAAGCTTTTCAAAGTTCTGATTAGTAAGTAAGCAGAATAAGCATCAAGACCAGTTGTAGGCTCGTCTAAAAAGCAGACTGATGGATTAGATAACAACTGCACTCCGATACTCAAACGGCGCTTTTCCCCTCCCGATAGCCCCTTATGTTCACGATCTCCTACCAAAGTATCACGGCAGTCTTTGAGCCCTAACTCTCCGATGATCTGTTCAATAAGAGCATCCTGCTCCTCGATTGTGGAAGTGCGAGAAAGTCTTAGGCGGGCACTGTACATTAGAGTTTCATAACACGTGAGTTGGGGAATTAAAATATCCTGCTGGATGACGTAGGCATGCGACACACTGTTTATATTTGGAGAACCGTTGAATAGAATCAGACCATCGATTTCGAAGTTGGAGCTAGTTGTGGAAGATCTATGAGCTATGGTGTTCAAAAGAGTAGTTTTTCCGCTTCCAGAACCACCACAAATACCTAATATCTTCCCCGCAGGCAAATCAAATGTGATTGACTGGAAAAGCCTGGTAACGTCCGTGCGATCCTCTTCATCTGCTGACTTTACTTTTCTTTTATTACGGCGATTGTTTCTTGAGAAGAATCGGTTGGAGTGGGTGCTCAAAGAAAGATTTAACAGTTGAATTGAAACCCGTTGTACATTGTCAAAAGAAAGGTTTGACCTATAGTCGTGATATTCTGCCATATGATGGATGATGGGTGCACACCACTGAATTACACCAAAAAAGCAAAAAAATGGTCAAATTGACGATATCTCTGATGTTGATGGTCTAGCTTTCTTTGTGTAATAAGCTGTTTTCTGCTTTCTAGTGAAATTGATGTCTCCTCTGTCTTCTTGTCGTTCTATGACTCTCTTTCTTTCCTTTGAGCAAACGGGTTCTCACATGTATATAAGACAATACTGTCATTGCCTCCTCAGCAATTTATCGAATCTTTTGGGTAATAGGCACCGGAGCATTGATCTACATATTATGCAATTTATTATTGTCTCAAGACAAGAATAATTCTCACATTTTCCTAAAGAAGAAAATAATAAGAGCAAGAAAAAAAAATCTAAAAGCGGGACGACTGACTGTTGTCAGCAATATTGCTCCAGAACCTGTAAGTTGGCTGCCTAATTTCTATATGCTGCCTGCTGAAAGCGGAAATACATTTACGACATTTTTGGAATGGGCACTTAATCGATTGCTATTAACATGAGTGTAGACGCAGCAGTCATCATGTTTGCCAACTGTGACGCCATGAAATCTGCCTTTTCCTTCCGGCTCTCATTTATCGCATCATGCCACCACATATATGTCCTTCAAACCCTACGTCATTTGAGATATATTTTCGACCCGCACAGTTGATCTTGTTTTCTCCGTCTCCATTTCATAAGCCATGGTTATGGTGTTTATCCCCACGTGAACTTCCTGATTTCTCGATGAGCAAATTTCAGGAGGAAAAAAAATTTTGAAAACAAAACACTTACCTAAATCAGCCCTTTAAATTGAACGCAGAGATATCATTTAGAAACTATATCATTTTCTGCTTTATTCAGCTCATATAGACTCACGAAAGTTATTGACTTACTCGTGTTAGTTTTTCTTGTTCAATTCTTGTTCTTTGCGACCCTTCATTTGCAGCAACAATACACTGTTATCACGGGGAATATGGTGAAAAATAAGAAGACGGTGTACTTATACAGCATTCTTGGGGGTCTTTTTGTTTTGCTTGTTGGGGCAATGACCGCAATTGTCGCTCAGGATGGCGGCGTGGGATCATCCTTACCACCTATCCTAAAAGTAGACGAGTTGTCGTATTACATTGATCCTTATGCGAGTGTGTACATGGGAACACAAAAGAAAAACTCCAGCAGCCACAAATCCCCTGTTTCAAGATTGATTTTGTTTGGTGATATACATGGGTCATATAAGCCATTGATGAGACTATTGGAGAAGATAGACTACAATCTGAGTCAGGATAAACTAATTTTTCTTGGTGACTTTGTTTCTAAGGGGAAGCAAAACTTTGAAGTGTTGGATTTTGCCATCAAGAATAACGTTAGCTGCGTGTTGGGGAATCATGAAATCAGTATAATGAAAAAATATTCAACGTACCGAGGCCTTAAACAGCCAAGATTTTGCTTGGAAACGTTTCCTGGCAATAGCACATGCATCGGAGAGGAAGAAACTGCAATTCGGCCTTTCTCCGGCAAATTAAACAGTAAGGCAATCAAATTCGACCCTGAATTATCTATTGCGAAAAGATTGAAGCAGCCACATCTTGACTATCTAACCAACTGCTCGGTCATACTCAATCTTGGGCCTGTTGGATATGCCTACAACCATAAAGATAGATCTAGTGTTGAAGACTTCGCCAATCACGACCACGAAAGCATGTCTATTTTGAAGAAAAAACACAGATCTTATAACTATTCTCAGCCTATCGAAGGTATTGCCGTGCATGGTGGACTTCAATGGAATCTAAATCTCAGTGAACAATCTGTTGATGTTGCAACAAACATAAGAAGCTTACTAAAGCCAGATTTTGTCGTGCCGGTGTTTGACTCGAGAAGTGTCGTAGACAAGGAAAACACCGAAACTTGGTCAAAAGTTTGGAACCGTAAACAACGGAAACTTCGCAATCTGGCTGATGCAAAGATGGTGTTTTATGGGCATGATGCATCAAGGGGCCTCAAACTTAAGGAGTTTTCAAGTGGATTGGATTCGAGCTGTGTCTTGGGCGGCAGCTTGACTGCCTATGTAATCTCTGGAGATTATACCTCCCGCGGCAATATCAGATACAACCATAAAATAGTGCAGGTGGACTGCTGAATTTTCCTATTCTTTTTTCATTTCTTTTGTTACGTTTGCTTACTTCTTACACTTGTTTAGACATGCATCTATTTAATGAAATATTGCTTATGTTGTTACACCAAGTTTAAATAGTTGAAAACCGGAGAAAAGGTCAATCAAAAAGAGGTACTTCTCTTTCCGGAATCCTTAATTCAAACCTGTCTTTCTTGCTGACCCAAGTGAATAATCCCTTATGAACGTTATAAGGTCTTCTTGGCTTTGTTTTCGAGTCTTCATCCTCATCACCATTCAAGGATTTGAGATCTCTCGCCTTCTTGGCTCTTTTCTTCAAAAGCTTGTTCAAAGTATCCTGTTTCTCTTCTTCAAGCTTACGCTCATTGAGATTCTTCCTTCTTCTGGCCATTTCCTGCCGTCTAAGTTGCTGCTCTTCTTCAGACAAAACCTTCTTCTTTCTGACCTCATTGGACAACGATATGAACTTCGCCGAGCCAGGTTTAGGAGGCGGTAGACTTATATTAGTGTCGGTGCCACTTTCTGTGACCGTATCGTCACTATCAAGGTTGTTTTCATCCAAGTATTTGCGTCGCTGTCTTTCAGTCATCTTCGTCAAGTCAGGAGTGTCTTCGTCTTCATCTCTCAAAAACTCATCCCCCAATTCTTCCTCTTCATCTTCTTGATCTTCATCCTGTTCTTCGTCGTCTTCTCCTGTACCAGCACTACTTCTATTAGTTGTTGAGGCCTTGTTTCTCAGCAGTGAACTGCTCTCGAGATCATCTTCATCAAATTCTTTGTAATTTATCACTGATGTTCTTGTTCTCTTTGGACGTAGCCCACCAGCACCTTTTGCAGCTTTAGTGGGTGTTTTGTTGCTTGCCTTCCGCTTTCTGCCAGCTCTTGGCAAGGGCGTAGCTGCCGACGACCCTGAAGACGAATAATCATCTTCTATTTGAGCCCTTATTGATTTCCCCTTTTTGCCCCGAGCAGGGGCACCTCTTGAGCCTTTACTTTTGCTAGGGACTGTTCTAGAGTTACGATTGCTTGATTGGTATACGGCTTCCTCTTCCTCTTCTTCGTCGTCATCTTCATCAAGTCCAGTTGTACCGTCCTCCTCGTTCGGGTTTTCATCGTCGTCCTCCACAATTTCATCATCATAGGCCTTCAATTCGTCCTCCTCATCATCTTCAACATCTTCAGGATCAAGAGGCTCTGTGCCAGGATCCTCGTCATCCTCGTTATCTACTGCCCCATCTGCTTCATCATCATCTTCGTACTCTACCCCCTCCTCATCTTCATCTTCTTCCTCCACTTCGACCACATCTTCCCCCTCCTCTGGTTCGACTTCGTACTCTTCCAATTCCTCTGCTTCTTCCTCGTCTTCCTCCTCGGCATCCTCTAAATCATGAACGCGTTCCGCTTCTTCCTCTTCGTCCGCCTCAATTTCCATTTCCTCGTCTCCATCCTGATCAATGTCAACCTCTTGCCCCTCGTACTCTATTTCCTCCCCATTATGACTGGCGAGAGTAGAAAGATCTGATTCCGCGTCGCTGCTCATTCTTTGGAACCGCTAAAATGTATGCTATTCGATAATCTGGAACTGGAAGCCACGACAGTAACAGTTCAATGTGATATTGGTTGTTTGTCTTAAACACGTTCAGTAATGTCCGGACTTACTATGCTAATGGCACACCATCCACATTGTGAATATTAAGGCTGTTTATCCATGAGTATTTGAAATCTGAAATTTAAAAATCAGATTTGTATGTACACGTGACTGAAAACACATGAATTGCTAAGAGTAGCTAACTTGATTTTATCATGCATAACTCCGTACACCATTAAACAGTCCGCATATAACCGGAAAGCAAAATTTCTTCAGATGGCTACTTTGTGAGAACAAAGCAAGTGCGAAAATCAAATGAGTGCGATCATAGTGATGTGAGAGATTGTTAGACTTTACTTAAAAATGCACTAGTTTCTGGAAATTTCTATTTGATTTTTTTTCATCTATGTTGTAGAGTAAAAGCTAATGTTTTGTTTGATATTCCATTCTGAGATGCCATTATACGGCAACTAATGAACAAGGAAGTTTATACAACAGACCAAAAAAAACCGATCAATAATCAGAGACGAAACGTAAATGGATCGCCATCAGCAGTGTTGTATAACCTTCGACTGCGGCAGCTGTGCATCAAGAGAAAGAGATTGATGAGTTCGAAATAGCTACGAGCTTAATTACTGCAAGTAGAAAAGCCAGAAAATCTGCAGTGTTTGACCAAATCAGCACGGCAAGCTGCAAAATAATTGTTACGGCAAAGGGAAACTATAACATGCTCGGCGAGATCGTCTACCAATTACAAGAAAACAATGCACCAACTTTCGAGTCGGATATCCCTATGAGCTAAGAATTAGATGGATTGAAGTCACAAACCAACAATAATACCCAATGTTATTAATATTCCATTATCAGCTGATATATTCAAACTACAACACTCGTAAAGCTTTTTTCCGGAAAAAGAAATAAGATCGTACGTATGCGTATCTAGACTCTGTACTCTTGACGAATAAAGTTACCAAATTGACTAAACACTTTCTTGAGAC
The DNA here is from genome assembly GCA_030564765.1 of Saccharomycopsis sp. NRRL Y-5750. Classification (NCBI taxonomy): domain Eukaryota; kingdom Fungi; phylum Ascomycota; class Saccharomycetes; order Ascoideales; family Saccharomycopsidaceae; genus Saccharomycopsis; species Saccharomycopsis sp. NRRL Y-5750. The sequence goes on along the minus strand of JAKTZD010000027.1, from coordinate 55,963 downwards.
AATTGACCGGCTTTTCTCGCAATGAAAGAGATGAAAATATATGTACAAGCCATACAGACAGCACTGAAGCTAGTCGTGAAAGTCCTGTCTCATAAACTAGAATGAATTCACGGACATACGCGCACAAACTTCACTTACGGTAGCTGCATGACTGGTTTCTCGCATCCCAGCTAGCCTTTCGAACACAATCTTGTTAATCTTCTCATAACGCAAAGCTTCAATGCGTAAGTATTTTTAGCATTTTGAACTTCCAGCATGTAAGCTTTGGGACCGAATTCTATTCCATTTGTTCCATTTCGAATTTTAGCTTTCGAAATGACCAATCACATATAATGGCTTGCTAGTGAAAAAACACGACCGGGAAAGAATACAAAGTAAAGTGCGATAATCGAGAGGTTACGAGACAAGAGGAACAGAAATCAATAGTTTCTTTTTCACCAATGTGTAAATTATCTTGTGTAGCTGGATTCAAATTGCAGCCAGCCAGTGAGTCAAAAATCATTTCACGCGCTCTTAGATTATTCGACGTGAATTATGTTGAAGACGATTCGTCCAATTTGCATGACGTATATTCATCAAATCATTTTCTCATAGTGTATACAGTCACGGAAACAAGCGAATGGATTGGCTAGCTTTGGATCTGTTTGCTTGCTTGTAATTGAGCACCGGGAAAGCGTACCTTTAATAAGGTTAACATTGAATATGCGCCCACATGGATGCTAGCAACTAACTAGGCAAAGTCTTCTTAAGTTTTATGCAAGTAATAAAAGAAATTGCTGAAAATTCAACACAGCAACAACACCTCACATGTACTGTGCAAATTAAAAAAAGCAGTTTAAATTATTCTACAAATATGCATAAGCTGCAAAATCAAAGTCAAGAGCGAAAAAATACTAGATGTAAACCTTAAATAAGAGATTCCGTAGAAAGCACTAATACAGGAAGGTTTTCCACATATATTTTTTTGCACGTCAACACCCAACAAAACTGACAGACTTCCTAGCGTTCAACTGTGCTTACAATTAGCGTACTTTTGTAACCTTATGCACCCACTACACTCAATAGCATACTCTATGTCATTCGTGATATCCAATTACATATCTGTTTCTGTATTCGATACATACCTAATATTATATTGCACACCAAATGCCACACTTTACACGACACAAACTCAAGCTTTTTTTGATTACACTACAAAGATGCTTATGAGAATGTAATTGGAATGCTACTATCAATCACGAGTAAAAATAGCAGATGACCCTAGTAATGAGCACCAAAGCAATTTCAGTTGGTTGACAATTTAATATGCTGAAAAAAAGCATCGATTAGTCACGTGAGGGTACAATGAATTGAAGTTGAGTGCCACTGAGGAAAGCAGTTCTAGCATATACCGACATGCAGTTATTCAGACACAGAAGGCAAAGGATTGGCAAAACACGAGTAGGGAAGAAAGAATATCACCAGCATTTGGAACAACTGAAACAATTGGGATCATTGTAGCGCTCAAAGGATCCATCAGTACCCAAGGAGGCGCAATGCTTCCACTGACTCGAAAAGATCACAAGCGCAAATGACTGACGCTAATATTTGAGAGTTTACATGTTACAATTACTGTTACTTTGAAATATTTGGGTAGCATGTGCTTGAGTCCTTCCCAATATTTTAATGGCTAATCAATCTGCATGATTACTTAAACTGAACTCTGCAGATTGGAAACAAATTTGCACAGTGATCAGTCTCCCCAGAGATTCATCTCGTAGAATAGAGTCGCTTAAAATGTGCATTCATCGCGTTTAAGGCTGACTGTGATACCAAAAATTGATACATTAGACTTTCCCAACGAGTCTCTAGATCTTTCATCACTTGCCAAGTATCGAAATCTAGTTCTTGCCTCTTTTGGTGCTCTTTGTGTATGCTAGGCTTCAAAGTACATAAATCTTTTGTATCTTCTCGTGAAAGGCCAAGAATGCACGACGTAACGGAGTACGTGAAATACCTCAATTCAGTTGAGTATTCCTATTCAATACATGTTACCAAAAAGGCAAAAAGTGCAGGGAAATTCTGGGTGGGTTTGACGACTAGGCGCAGTAGCATGAACAATTTAGGCCAGAAAAGGAGGTGTTTCTTCTGCTGTGTTGTCGTGCATATCAAGAACAACTATCGAAGTCCTCCCAGAGAATGTATCACCACCTCCTTGATTTCAGACTTCATGGGACGACATGAAATAGTATCGCGCGCTTCACCTCATCGGTAATAGGTGAGTGCAAGATTTAATTACACTTTTGGTTGCACTTGCGTGTTAGTCATTCGAGACCAATAACCTTTGAAGAAGTCAAATATCAATCTATTCTCGTCTTATTCGAAAATTCGAGGCAACATACGAGGAGCCACATGATGCTTCAAGACTTCTGGTAGCACCTAAATTTGAAAACCAAACTATATACATCATGTATGGTATGGTCAAATTGAAAGTATATCAAGATATCAGATGAGGGCCAGAAAGAAAGTTAAAACTTTTCATAGTAAAAAAACATCAGCAGCAAAGCGTACTAAAAAGTTTGAATAGGAGACATAAATTGCTAGAAGACGGACGGAACAAAGTGCTCGATGTATGGATGAATCGGTGATGCGATTTTATAGTTTCTCGAAGAGCAATCTCAGTTTTGACTATCTCTTAAACTTTTGAGATGCTCTCTGGCATAAATTAATTCGCAAAATTATATGTAACTGCGATCATAAAAAGTCATAGCTAGGTATTATGGTACAATTGAGACAATGTTATCTTCAGGGTGGAAAATACGGAACATAGTTGTTACACGAACGCATGCAACATACGGCTATCAGATATCAAATATCTGTGTGTGTTCGTACCAATACAAAACTTGGAATAACGGACATGGGTTAGTTCAATTGTAGCATAAATAAAGCTAGTTTTAACCCGCTTTCCGTAATCACAAAAGCTCGTAAAGAATTTAACCAATTCAGCATTGAAGCAAATTGAATTATCTCTCTCTGAAGCTTTAGCTTTTGCAAAGTTAGCACCACTGAAAATCATAAGAGTCTAACCTCTGCAAAATTTTCCCATCTCACCCAGCTTGTAAGTTGTGTAATTGTTACGTCGATTATACAACATATATTACGTTGTGTACATCAGATGTGCTGCTGTCGAAGTTAAATTCCGGATAGATTATCCTGATCCTAAAAGTTGCTAAGTGCCCATTTTGGGCCTCGTTCATTCTTGTAGGTATCAAGAGATATTCAACAAGAGCACCGAGATAGATCGTATTGAGCCACACTCACCAATCACTGACAGGTTACTGACAAACACTCAATTGCATGATCGAAATGTAGATCTTTATACTCTAGAGGAAGTAACAATATTTTTTTGTCCCACGGTTACATCCATTAATTTAAACCAAGAGTTACACCAATGACTTTAAAGTTGCTGCCCTAACTAGTTTTCACTCTCAATCATACTCATAGAAAAAGGCGCCTAGAAACTATGCAGTGTCAATTCATAAGGTGCCATCGTGATTTCAAGGTATTTATTTTACTTGCTGTAATGCTCAAGAGATCAACCAGTACAGAAAAATGTCAAAGAGTACCTCACATTTTCCTCTTAACTTTCATTTTTCGTGTTATTCGAAAAGTCACACTGCGGTTTTACTTTTGGCAATTTGAGTGTTTATAAGTTGTATTGACATCCTCAAATTTGTAAGATGATATCACTATTGCGATACAGATGAAAAGAAATTGTTTCTATAATGATTTTTGTTGGCGTTGATGTAATTATCTACACTGATATGCATATGAAATTTGTTAAGCAATTTCTCTCTGGCTCGTGCTTAATCAGTAGCCCTGTAAACTTGCTTTTGCGTTCGAAGTTGTTAAAAATTATTCTTTTCTTTTTATATTTCGGCAGTATTTGCATGCATTATGCAAAAGCATGCAATATTACAGTTGGTGGAAGCTCTTAATTTATTAAGTTTGCTTTTTATTTTTTTTCATACATTTGGCAACTGTTATGCTGTGGCGTCTTAAAGGAAGCTGTCTCTTGGTTCCATTGAGTTTCCCCTCCGTGCTCTTGCTAGTTCTCATCAGCTTCTTCTTAACATAACCGATGACATCAAGCGGGTAGAATGAATACTTTTTGGTTATTGCTATGTACTATTTACTTAGCACAGTTATAGTTCAATGTATGGCAGTTGATGTCATATTTGAAAACTGCACCCAATATCAAATTCCACTTTTTATTTTTGGCGGACCCACCATCAACTAGATCTCAGCTTATTATCGCTGTTGTACGCTTAAAAATTCACTCAGCGCGCCACACATTCCACACATATTCGGTTCAATGTGGCGATTGTGGAAGGAAAAAGAAAACAAAGCAATAAAGTAGTTGACATTCTTAAAAAGAACAGGATTTTAAAAAAAAGAAACAACATCATTACTAGATCGAAAGTGGGGTTATCGTCATTTGATAACAGAATAACAGGTACTGTTGATCAAACAGTAAAGCGTCTAAGTATCTCGGTATCTATAGAACCGATGCTTTTAGGCTCCTTTCCTATATCATTCCTGATTTCCTGCCTTTTTTTCCTTCCCCAATGGTGACAACCAGAGGAGGTGCCCTTGTATTCACAAAGGATCCACACAGGCTATGTGAACACCACCGCTTGAATGGGGCGAATAAAAAAGGCTGAGAAAAGCATAACACAAACCTAAACAGCAAAATCAAAAACCTAATGTATGATTATGCATTAGTATATGTGAATCATTAAAGTTCGGAAAACAAAAATCTATATTTTGTCTTCATTTCTTCAACTGCGTTTCTATTTACTCCTTCTTTTAACTTTCCTAAAACTATCAAGTTTAAATTGGTGACAATTTGTTACTATGTATATATGTCTTTCTCAGTTATTGATGATACATAAGTATGAGCATATCAGATTGTATCGTTTCTTTCAAATCAAAAATATTCACTGTACTGGTCAGAATTAATTTGCCGTAAGAAATCAGTTTTTTTTTCAGTATCGAAAATACTCAAACTTAACTATTTTCGCAAAAGATATATAAACCATCATATCAGATCCGCGAGGGTGATTTTTTCTTGCTTCTGACTTTGTGTTTTCTTCCATTTCCAGTTATTCCATAGTTTGCCTTCACCATTCAATACATTCACCGACTGTCACTCGGGCTCTGAGACCAGTGATTATACTTTGCATTTTTTGAGTCAACGATATCACCAGTGTGGAGTGCGCGACATATCTGAGTTCTTAAATTGACAGTGATCACCCTTAACGCTGGAGTATCAGTTGGGAATTTCATGGGTTAAAAAGGCTCTAATATTAACCGCCACAAACCCTCTATTTTTCTTTCCTTTCGTATTTGCGCACCAAAGGAGCCATTGAGGATTTCGTATTACTTGCCACACCTTTCTTTCCCACTCAATTTGTTGCAAGTTTCACTAGCCACATCTGATTCTGTTGATTGCTATTGTTTGGTTTCACATTTTGATCATCATACCTTTCACGTCATCTAACCTTTTTTGAGACATAGTTTTCAGCGCCATATTCCCTGGAATTAATACTGCTGTGAATTTAATAAAAAGCAAATCAAATGTCAAATATATCTTCATTTCTCAGCAACACCAATACTATCCCAAATATGCAGCATCAGTTCGACCCTACGAAAAATATTGATGGCGATTTTTCGTCTCGTTCATCATCCACATCGATTACCCCCGTCCAAACCACTTTTGGCAGCGGCAACCCTGGATTTCTCCCTGATTCCGCCAATATCCAGGATCCCGCCATCGATTCTTTTATGTCTCCAGGCATCCAATTGCCAATGAACTCCAACTGCAGCTCGCCAACGTTTCCTGTGCTTGATTCCACCTACAGTTGCCTCAAATGCAGAGCCCCAATCAAGGTGTCTACGCGTAGATCAAGTAGCAACAAAACTGCCAACAAACTGCTATGCAAAGCCTGCAAAGCCAAAATAAGGCGGGCTGGACAGAAGCCTTCTGAATACAAGTTCGAGCTCAGTAATAACCTTTTTACGGATTTCAGCTTGTTCTTGGAGCGTATCAGTTTGAACACCAGTCAGGACGTTTTGGACCACCAGTACAAGTCTGTCACCCCAGACACGTTTATCAGAAGATACTCCATGGAGGAGGTCACCAACGAGGTGTACCAGACTGTATCCAAAAGAATCATTGACATATACATCAATCCGATAATGATGCGCACGGGGTTTCGGTTCCCAGTTCGCGATTTCCACAAAGGCGGAAGCAAAACCAGAAAGATCAATTTTATGTTTATCTGTTCTCAAGACAAATCCAAACAAAGAAAGTCCCGCTCAAACAACGAGCGTTCCATTCCCAACAAATTGAAAACCGAGGACTGCAAGTCCAAAATTAGTTTGAACTACGATTTGATCCGCGGAAATATTTCCCTCACGTTCAATCACTGTACACATGATCCGTATAATTGGAAGAAACCGTCCACTTCTGCCAGCCACGGGACCAATACAAACCGGAATGTCACAAATATCTACTGCAACTCAACGGGGGTGTACGACCGCTCAAAGCTCTCAGATTCCACCCGTAATAACTCCAACTCTGGGCCCTCTATTCTGCCTGCGGGAGGTACACCAAATGACCCCTCAACCATGTTTTCCTATAATCTCAGTACGGCCCTGCCAAACCCTTTGGAACTTAACAATGCAAGCATGCAAGTCAATATCACAGCCCCCGACTACACCCTGTATGGTTCCAACCCTTTGCTTAATGCTCCTTTGTGGTACAATCTGGAAAATTCGCCTTCTGCCTTTCAGACCTCGGCGGCGAGTGTTGCTAATGACAGGGTGCATAGCAGATCTACCGCATCTGTTGCTACAATCAACAACAGTCTGGGCCTTTATCTTTGCAACAACAACAATAATGGCAACAAGAACAGCAATAATGCTTTGGTGTCTTCCAGCGATTACTGGAATGCAAGTCCTTCTGGTGCAGTGAGAAGTGTGGGCCATGCTTTGAGCCACGGTGTCAATGCAGTCAATGCTCTTCATGATTTGACGGCCTATACACAGCAACAACCCGGAAATGGCTACCCTGCCCTTGTTGGAGCCCCTGGATCTTACGGAATGATGGCACATGACAGTAATCACTCGCAAACAGCCCTTGAACATTCACAGCCTCAACTGCCTTATGCTGGCAATTCCTACTCAGGATATGCTGCCCATTGTGACGTAAACATGCTTTACAATAGTGGGAACTCTCGTACTACGCTTGGGCCTACAAATCAGATGGCTCACTACATTTCACACCCTCAGGTGCAGCCTGTCTTAAGCGCCCCTCAGGGGCTTAGTGACTTTAACAGTGGACAGTTTACTGAGAATTCAAATGCAGGCTCCAGAAACCATACCAATAAATATCGTCCTGGAGTTCCAGCTGCAAACAGTGACTACCACGTATACGACGCACATGGCGGGTTTGCGGGAGGCTACGGCAATCCGAACGGACCATTGTAGGTGAGTTTTCGTTTATCGTTATATTACTATCTCTCACGCCGCAGTTGCAATATGCTCACGCTCTCTATTACGTTCAAATCCATGACTCTAGCAGCTGGTGTCTTCACTTTTTAGCTTCTCTTAATCTTTTGCCTTTGTCTTATTTCAGTGCTATTTTTTCGGTCCTTCTTTTTTGTGTATCTATTTGTAATCTAATGCTTTTATCCATGACAGCAATGTGCATTATTGCAGTAGCTAGCCGGCGAGCTTGGCCCAAATGTATCTAGCCATCTTATAGTAGGTAACGGACATTCACAGTGTGTTTTCTAACACATCCAGTTGTATAAATTGTTTGCTTCTACTTATCAAACTGGGGGCGTAACTGTCGACCTGAATTCGAAAATTGATTAATTGCTGATAAATTATATGGAAGGGAGAGTTTGTCCACCCGATTTGCCAGGGTCAGCAGGTGAGGATCAGCTGATCAAAAAATCACTAGTTTCGTTAAGTACGCCATCATCCGGCAAGTTAAGTTGCCTTCCAAGGTTTAAGGGAGTGACGTTCTTGCCAATAACGACTATATTGAACAATCGAACGCAACAACAACATACACACTTTTTTGCTGATGCAGTGATCGTCGCTTTGAATTCCAGTGAAATCTTCACTCGAAATCAGTTGGCCAGCGACATGATTGATCGAATACCGGACTGGGCCGGGGAGATTATTTATGAAATGCGGTATGTCAATTCGCGTCGGTCCATATCTTTACCGATATTCGGTCACTATTGTTTGTGCCTTTTTTGAATTAACCCGGTATGTGCCTGTTTGTCTCAGTACTTAATATGAAAACATCTTAGTCAGTGTTGAGTTACTTTTGATGCACGAACAATTGAGTCGAAGGATAATGGCTAAACACAAATTCTATACATAACTATATGCCAACAGGTCTCTTTGAGCACTAAAAAAAGAACACAACTAACAGCTCCACATTAAAAATAACATACAATGCAACAAGTGCAGTGATACCAATTACCAGAAGTATAGCACATATCGACGGGAAGCGTATGAGTCAACTCGACCAAACGCATTTTTATCACCACAGTGACAGGAAATACACGTTACTTAAAGGCAGTGTTTGGTACAATGCAAAAGAAGTAAATCCGGTAAGTTAAAGGGATAATTCTATGTTCATTGCAAATAGATGAAAATCAGTCGTAAAACTACATCCTTATGCTTTCCGGCGAAAATTATGCAACGCAAGCAATTCAACGCACCAGAAAAAGGCCGCCGCACCAAATTTAGCCTAATTTGCTTGAACGTGTACGTACCGAAGATGAAATGAAAACGAATGTCAACCATACTTGCATTAATGCATTCAAAGGTTCCTAGTTATTCATCCCCGAGTGAGTCTTTATTCCCTGGGCCGACTTTTTTCGGTGTCTTTCAAAGTCAAAACTTTCCTGCTCACGTTGACTCCAAAATGACTGCTAAAAAAATTTTGAATCTAAGTTTTCCTTCAATTTTTACTCCGGGCTTAAAACCCACCAGTTAAGGGGGAGTGCTTTGTACATTCCTGTTATATAATTAGTTAAGCGACAAACGCTTGGTCACCGACAGAACTGGAAGGTGCAAATGCATACTCGAAAAATTGCATGATTTTCTAGATTTGTCTGGGTTTATTTGTCAGTCATCATGGCAAAACTAAGTTGCTTTTAATTAGTTAAATAAGAAATGCTCTCGTAAAAATAAACAACTTTGAAAAAAGGCTCCTAGCTCAATTACTGCCAACTTAAAAGCACTCTCTGATTGTCAAATTTTTATAGCCTGCGTAGCCTGTACAGCACTTGAAATACTTTATGAGTCTCAGTGACTCACCGGCTCAACGCCTGCAACTGTTTCGATTTGAATAGTTGTCTCTGGTCTTTGAAGCATGGAAACAGCCCTCATCATTATTGATGTATTGTCGTGACTCTAAAGTTTGGGTGTGAATTGATAAAGGCTCCATTGCCAACACCTAATATCAGCCATATTAACGCTGTAATAACTTCCCCAATTATCTGCGAATGTAGTTGTGTAATCACCTAGAGACCTGCAGAAATAGAGATGGGAAGACTTGCATTGATTTTGGAAGTCCATCTTGTGTTTTTCAATTTTTTGGAGTCAAACCTTAAATGCGTTCTTTTTATGCCCAAAACATTGGTGAAGCCTATAACTTAGAATAAGCTTTTTTCAACGTCGATAACTATAAGGCTAGCCTCATTTCCACTCATTGAGTGACGAGCTGTCTAGCCAAAAAAGGGAAGATAATAGCACTAAAGCAAATCCATCAGGTTACTACAACATCCTTCCATACCTTGTTACACGGCACGTAGTATAATCAACCATGTAGATTCCTTTTTTTTTTGATTTCAATCAACAAACTGATAGTAAAACAGACATTTTTTTTTGCTGGCCCTCTAGGTAGTTGAGATAACTTCCACGAAGAAAGTAGAGAAAGCATTCGAAGTGTTCCTTCACCAGACGAATACGTTCCATAATTTCTTTAGACCGTAGCTTTGCCTCAATTCTCACTTCTAAAGTTAACCTGAGCAGTTAAAATTTCTGGGAAAGATTTCTGTACAACATGTTAACAAATGTAAAAACAATTCAAGGAAAAACTTGCAACTGTGAACATTTTGCGTCTTTCGGCAAAATTTTTTTGGGATGCCATCGTAACAATCTGTATGACCAAACACTACTGAAACCAATAACTGATATGAGACTACATTGCAAATTAAAAGAATAAACAATACAAATGTATTCATGAAATGATCAAGAATAAATGCTGCGTGGCACTTTAGAAGAAAGGGAGATGTACTCTAGTGAATCCTAAGAAAAAAAGGATGAGTGTACATCTTGCGAAGAAAGGAAAAAGGGTCAATAGAGTACTGTCATACAGACAGAGGAAAGCATTCAAGTTTTGTTGAAAAGAATACTGAAGTGAGAAATCAAAAGAATAGTCCTGGGTAATATAAAATTTGCGAGAAAGAGAAAAGGGGCCAGCGCAAGGCTTTAGACAACAGCCAAGAAGCCAATTATCGAGAGCAACGAGACAAGACCAAGCATTTTCAATCTGGTAGAATCATTGCTATAGTTAGCCGTGGCAATTGAAGGAACGGACGAATCACTTGTTGACACAGAAACGCTGGGCAAAGAAGCAGAAAACCCAGATGAATCAGCGGTAGCAGACGATTGAGAAGACGAAGACGATGGAGAAGACAAAGACGCTTGAAAAGAAGCAGACAGTTCATTTGGCTCTAAAAATCTAGACGATCCAAAAGTACTTGATGATGTAGTAGAACCAGAAGATTCAGGATTACCAGACGATTCAGTGGAACCGGATGTTTCGACTCCAGTTGATAATACCACAGATGCTGACGTTTCAACCGATCCTGGCAATTCAGAATAGGCGGATGATTCTGAAGACAACGATGGAGTGAAGGTTGTATGTGAGACTTGCGATAGCGGACACGTAGTTGTGTACTCAGAAACAAGGTTATGAACTGTGGTTGTAGAGATTTCCTCGCAGTCATTGCTCCCACAAAATGTGGTTAGAATATGTTCGGTGGTTTCTGAACTGACTGTGGCCACGTATGTTACGTATTGCTCTGGAACCTCAACATAGACCGTAACACGCTCTTTTGGATTAGAGGGATAAAAGGTGGAATATGTGGATGTGACAGAGCCTGACCAGGTGGTCGTGACGTAGTCGGTGGTTTCTAAACTGACTGTGGCCACGGATTTCACGGATTGCTCTGGGACCTCAACATAGACCGTAACACGCTCTTTTGGATTAGAGGGATAAAAGGTGGAATATGTGGATGTGACAGAGCCTGACCAGGTGGTCGTGACGTAGTCGGTGGTTTCTAAACTGACTGTGGCCACGGATTTCACGGATTGCTCTGGGACCTCAACATAGACCGTAACATGCTCTTTTGGATCAGAGGGATACAATGTGGAATATGTGGATGTGACAGAGCCTGACCAGGTAGTTGTGACATATTCGGTGCTTCTTGGAATATAAATCTCGATCGAGACTGTTCCATTTCCAGTTGGGTAGATAGTAGTTTCAGATTGTGTAGTGCCTGTGTATGGATAAGTGGATGTGATTCGAGGTTCAGGAGTTTCAACTTCAACGGTTAAATCAACTGAACTGTCATCTGGAATAATTGTGGTGTATGTAGAGGTATAAATGCCGGTCCAGTAAGTAGTAGAAGTATCTGTGGATCTAGCGGTGAATACTTCGACGGTTACCGTACCCAATCCTGACGTGGTTGGGTAGATAGTGGTGGTAGACAAACCCGATCCAGTCCACATGTCAGTGGTAGTCGTTGTTGGATCGGGAATCTCGACATAGACCGTGACATGCTCTTTTGAATCAGAGGGAGACAATGTGGAATATGTGGATGTGTCAGAGCCTGACCAGAAAGTTGTGATATAATCGGTCTTTTCGGGAGTATAAACCTCCACGGTGATAGTTCCATTTTCAGTGGGGTAGACCGTAGAGTACGAAGTTGTGCTACCCGACCATGGTTCAGTAACGGTTGTCGTTGGATCAGGAATCTCAATCTCAATAGTGATATCTCCGTTTGAACCGGTGATGGTTGAGTAAGTTGAGGTGTGACTTCCAGTCCATCCAGAGATCGATGTTTTAGTCTCTCTCGGAAAAAAAACCTCAACAGTGACGTTAGAATCACTGGATCCAACAGGATATATAGTGCTGGTCGATTTATATGTTTCGCTCCATTCGATTGTGGTAGTTACAGTTTGCTCGGGGATGACATCAATAACGCTATCAGTTCCAAATGAGAGTGAATTCACCTTTGTTGTGGTATAGGCACTGCCTGTCCAGTAGCTTGTTGTTGTTGTAGTGTGATGCGATACAACTGTGCTTACTGTACCACCAGTACAATTTCCACTATGTTCATTGGCGACCTCGTCAGCAGAAAAAACATAGCTATCGAAATCATCAAAACTTTGGCCAGCCGGCGTTATTAAAGTCAAGTTGAAAACAGCATTAGCACCAAGGTTGGTGTAGATTATTCTTATCGGATAGTAATAACCAGCTACCAAATATTGATAATAGCTCAAAGTTTCCTGGTTCGATTGCAAAAACAGCTTCGTAGTAAAGATATCATAATTGGAAACAGTCCCCGCAATATCCGTCAGAAAGGAGTCACAGCACCCAAAAGCGTAACTAGTACCAAAAAATAGCATAGCAGAATCATCAATATGGGAGAGCGTGATACCATAGAAACCACTTTGTGTGGCGTAAAAATAACCTTTCAACTCCAATGTGAAATTGGATATAGTGATTGGAACTCCATAAATGGTACCTTCAGTCGAAGAAGTTAGAAGACCAGATACTGCATCATCAATACTAGGCTCGGTAATGCCACTTGCCGAGCCTACTTGATCCCTGGTCAAATAATCATAGGCCATATAAACGCTACTGGAATAATTGGTGAAATCACCTGCAGCATAGTGATAAAATTGAGCATCGAAGCCAGATTGTGATGGTTTGGAGGTGAAATCACAATAGTAGGCACTGGCCGCAATACTTCCTTGGCCAGACCCATCGTCATCAGCGAGTACCAGTACAAGTAGTGTGGCAACAAAAAGGGTAAATAATTTCAACATTTCAATCATTAATCAAGAGGTGATTTTCTGGTGTAATTTCATACTCATATTCAAAATCGGTTCATGAAATCATCTCGGGGAATAGCCGTCTTTTCAAAGGCTTATATAGTCGAAACTGCAACAACTTTTACATGTTGTGAGAAAGGACCGAGTACCGCGTATACATGAAGGAGAACAAGCAAATTTCATCCAGATGTTGGACGTGATGGTGGGAAACTGAGTATTGCAGTATTGCAGTATTGCAATGTTGTAATCATTTTGAATAACAAGACTGTATGTACAATTCTGTACTCGACTGTAGCCAATTGCTTTCTTCTCTGCAGACTTACGCATCACGACAGTTTCAGCTATATAGCAGATTTGGAGTCACCCACTAGCTCACCTGGCTTTTCCAGTGCTTATCCACTGACTCAGTTGCCTTTTATGCCAGGGAAGTATAATGATTATAGTCTTATAAACGTAGAGACACTTATAGGTAACACTCATTTACAAATGTTTGATCCTTGCAAGTCTTGTATATGCTTTTCCAAAATATTAATGCTCGTGAGAAGCTTGACAGTGACAACCATTTTCGGCCACTCTCATTCAAATATTTGAGTTCAAATGGAACAAATCACGAGCCATTGCGGTGTCCTCTCAATGAAAACGTATAAGCGAGATGTTTTTTTTGTTGATAATCAACTCGGTCTGAAGACATTTCCATTGGAATGCTTTGTCTACTTTTCTTCAACTCTCATAGTAGTCAAGGCCTATCTATGTTAAACTTTTCAGCTAAGTGTGGATACATTTTTCATTGCGAGCGCACTAGGTATTCACTTTGCAATCAAAAGTCTTCAGAAAAAAAGACTATGCATTTCAAAATAGTCTGCCTGAGTACCTTTACGTGTCCGTGTCTGAAAGAAGGGCTTACCTTTCATTGAGTTGGATCTTGCAGGTACCGACCTATGTAGAGGTACAATGTATGCAAACTCTTTTGTCTTTTACGGTTCAAATATGTACAATCACTAACTATGCATATGGACTTTTAAATACGACAATTGCGGACTGGGTTCTGCCCACCCTTCTTTCAACTTCTTCTAAATACAAACCTATTAACCACCGCTCCTCAGAATGCTGAAATACAGGCAAGTATACGGAATAATACATGCATAGATACTCATTATCCTCGATGAAAATCGATCGTGGAATCCCCGTTCCGATAAAGACGAACATTAGCATTTCACACGGGGAGCAAATAAACGCTCAATATTTTTCCAGGTGAGGTTTCTATGCCGTGCAGCTTTTTCTTTTTTGATACTTATATCTATCGCCACAGACGCGTGATAAACTCTATACAGTATCTATCTATCTATCTATCTATCCATATATGGATAAATATATATATTTATCTATCTATCTATCTATCCATTTATCCATCTATCTATGATACGGGGGCCAATTTATGCATAATAGACAGGAAAAGCAGTGACTGTCTGCTATGAATATCGTACATCCGTACATCACTAATTCAATACGCAAGCCTAAAAAAATATCAGTTGAACAGACTAATGCTTATAAGCAAAAGGATGACTATAGCTAGAATTAGCCTTAGATTACGTCTAAACCAGATTGAAGTGCACTCGAGAACTTCGGATCCGAGATTTGCTAACATGACTGTAAGAACCAACCATGGTCCCTAATGATCGACTACATTTATCATGAAAGTGATCTTTAAGGTCGTTTCCAGAACTAGATTACCAGGCAAATTGCACTTCATAGATTATGTGAATCCTCAAAGTCTAGAAATGACCATGATCAAGATGTCAATGTATAAGCGTTATCTGATAATGCCTTGATTTTGTTTGTTGTGAAGTGCGTAACGTATTACACTCACGAGAGAATTTAGGTTTTAATAACAGTAGAATAATGTATGGATGTAATAGTAGACCAAAGGTATGTATGGGTGTCATCTCGGGAAGAAAAATTTTTTTTTTATCGAGTTATTTTCAGTTTTTGGTATGAAGAGCTGCTTCCAAGGGTTAGGCAACCCGGAGACTTAGTATGCAAGAAAAATTTTTTTAAAGATGAAAAAAAAGAGAAAAAATTTCATTCATAATGATTTTGTTCCAGTAAGTAGATTTCACTTCAACAAGCAGCGTCTGTATCATCATCCATTAGACTAAGGACTACTGATTCATTACCAACGGAAACATCAAAACAATGGCTGGTATTGACTATCTTCTTTTTGAAGAAGCTACTGGGTATGCTGTCTTCAAGGTTAAAATTCAACCAGATGATATTAGTTCAGATTTGAAAGAAGTTCAGAAACAGTACAATGACTTGAGTAAATTCTCGAAAATGGTTGAATTGGTTTCGTTTGCTCCTTTCAAAGGTGCAGCTCAAGCTTTAGAAAACGCTAATGACATTTCCGAAGGGTTGGTCTCTGACTATTTGAAGTCCATTCTTGAGTTGAATATTCCAAAGGGCGGGAAGAAATCTCAAGTCGCTCTTGGTATTTCGGATAAAAACTTGGGTCCTTCAATCAAAGACAATTTCGCTTACATCGACTGTATTTCAAACGAAGTTGTTCAAGATTTGCTCAGAGCCATCAGATTGCACCAAACCAAATTGTTGAAAAACTTGCAAGAAGGCGACATCGAGAGAGCCCAATTAGGTCTTGGGCACGCCTACTCCAGAGCTAAAGTTAAATTTTCAATTCAGAAGAATGATAACCATATAATCCAGGCCATTGCTTTGTTGGATCAGTTAGACAAGGACATCAACACTTTTGCTATGAGAACAAAAGAATGGTACGGATGGCACTTCCCGGAATTGGCCAAGATTGTTCCTGACAACTACTCTTTTGCCAAGTTGATCCTTTTCATCAAAGACAAAGCTACGATAAATGATGAATCTGTACACGACATTGCTGCTATTCTCAACGATGATTCTGCTGTCGCTCAACAAGTCATTGATGCTGCCAGAATTTCCATGGGTCAAGACATCTCTGAACAAGACATGGAAAACGTGTTGACTTTTGCCGAAAGAGTTGTTGAAATCTCTGACTACCGTAAAAGTCTATACAGTTATTTGGTAGAGAAGATGCACACTGTTGCCCCTAACTTGTCCGAGTTGATTGGTGAGGTTATTGGTGCCAGACTTATTTCTCACGCCGGCTCCTTAACCAACCTTTCCAAACAAGCTGCCTCCACTGTTCAGATTTTGGGTGCCGAAAAGGCTCTTTTCAGAGCTTTGAAAACTAAAGGGAACACTCCTAAGTACGGGTTGATTTACCACTCTTCTTTCATAGGAAAAGCTAACGCCAAAAATAAGGGTAGAATATCCAGATATTTGGCTAACAAATGTTCCATGGCTTCAAGAATCGACAACTATTCTGATGCCCCAACCAACGTGTTCGGCAAGGTTCTTAAAAAGCAAGTGGAAGACCGTTTGGAATTCTACGATACTGGTAAAGCTCCTAAGAAAAATGCAGATGCCATGAAAGAAGCTCTCGACGAAATCAAGGTGCCTGCCGATAACGACGAAGAAGAAGTAGGAAATGCCACAGAAGACGTCACCATGAATGATGTTTCTGATGCTGAGGGATCTGACGACGAAGAGAAACCAAAAAAGAAGAGCAAGAAGGACAAAAAGGAGAAGAAAGACAAGAAAGAGAAGAAGGAAAAGAAAGAAAAGAAAGACAAGAAGAGCAAGAAGGATAAGAAACACTCTGCTGATTCTGAAGAGTCTCCAAAGAAAAAGAAGAAGAGTAAGAACTGAGCGGTCTCATCGTTGTTTGAATATCTATTTTTTTGTCATCATCATTGTTACTTTATCTCCTTTATGTTTTGTATCTAACCCTCTTTTTATCCTTTTCTTAATCGATTGATTACTCGGCTCCAGAAAATGCAATGGAATAGCATCATTCACTTGATCCTTACATGTTCCCTCCATATTTTTTATCATCATTCTATTTTTGTCCACTACTCATTCTCTTTATTATAATTATCACTAATTGTATCATTTCACTACCTATAAGAACCAAACCGTTGATTTTCTGTAGCTTTTTTAAACGGAGGCCTGGCAAAAATTGTGGGCGGACAAAATGAAAATATACAAAATTAGACACAGCGAGGACTCCATCGCAAGAACAGCAGCAATAAAATCAGTAACATCAAAAATAAGACGAACACACTTGAATGGGCAGATATGAATGCCCCTCAGCAAAAACAAATACCCAAAGAATGGCTTCAATGGCTTTATAAAGTGTTGCTCCCGGTAAGTACATGGCCGTGAATCTATTTCCTTCTCCGACTCTTTAAGACAGGATAATTCTAACACAATAACACAGGAGTACCAGAATGTCCAATACACATACCAGGATGTGGTGATTGCTCTTCAGAACTTTCCGACGTTGCAAATGAGAACCAAGGTCCACACCGACGAGCTGGGAGTATCTCAGCTTTTGCTCTGCTTGCATGGCACTGTGCCATCCACTTTCAACCATGTGGTTTATAGAATCCCCGTGGAGATATGGATTCCAAAACAATATCCAGCACTTGCACCAACGGTATATGTGGTGGCTACGAATCTCAATATGATAATCCAGCCTGGAAATTTCGTTGACAGCAGCGGGAAGTTCTATAACCCGTTTCTTTCCAACTGGACACCCAATGGAGCTACAAATAATCTCGTCGCCCTTATCGGCCTTCTTTCCCAGTGCTTCAGCAAAGAGCCACCTCTTTTTGTCACAAGTTCCCATCAAAGTGCAGAATTCTCCCCTTCAAAACCTCCTTTGCCTCAGAAACCGCAGAGGGTCATACCGCCTCAAAATATTACCGGAAAGGCTACGGCAGCCAGCGCCAAGGCTTCAAGTCAGTTCCCCCCACCTTTGCCACCCCTTCCTCATCAAGTACATGTAAACGCACATCAAAAAGGTATTCTGCAGGCAAAAAGTAATGACAGCAATAATGAAAATGTTGTTGATCTTATGGATACAGAGTTCAAACCGAGTGGGGAAGATAACTACAATGAAGCAAAGCACATTCAGAAAGAGTTGAGGGAAGCTCTCACCAATATCCACGAGAAAGAAATCGAACCATTCTTCAATACCAACGACACCAAGTTGAAGCAAATTGCCGACTCTATTACTCAATTCGAAAACATTCTTAGTTACGAAAAATCAATGCTCAACAACTATATGTGCGACATCGATAACAACGAGCAGGTCTTGAAGATCAAAATCCAGCAGCTGAACAAAGTTATTAAGGATGCTCAAGAGTTTAGAGAGCCCGGCAGTGTTGAGGAACTTGTATGTGCAGAGACAGTTGTGTACAACCAGCTCTACAAACTTGTTTCTGAGTCAAGAGCAATTGATGACACCATACACTGCCTATCTCAGCTTCATGATAATGGGAAGATCAGTCTTGAACTATTCATAAAGTATACAAGACAGCTTGCGAGAGAACAGTTCATCAAAAATGCAACCATCAAAAAAATCTCAGAGATGAAGTGAGCTTTCTGAGCTTCTAATATACAGATTTGGGCTTCATGTATTCCAGAGACTATTTATGTCACATTTCCTAGGCTTTAAATACACAAATAAAAACCTCACCTACCCAGATTATTTGAAGGACTCAACTGTAGCGCTTGTCATCACCATTAGGATCATGCAGTTTTCTCGATATTTTTCACACTCTGCTTTGAAGTCTCTCGAGATTTTTCAAGATCGGTAGGTGAATTTTTTAATAATTGACACAATCAAAATTCTGCTCTGAAGCTGGCGCTGTTTAGTTGTTGTCCTCATATCTTGGATGGTAGAGAAAAGTTGATCGATACAAATCTTATATGTGTCGGTAGAATCTGAGGCTCACATAGATCGATCAATCAGTCATAATTCAAGCGCACTAGTAAATGAATCGAAGGGATCTCGATACCTTAGTGAGCAATACGTCTTTGGCTTTGGTGATTTATGCATTTTTACTATTGCTTCAAATCAATCGAGTAATCTGCATTACGTTATTCTTGTTGATGATGTTGGGAAGTCTTCGAAAACCGTTGCATGGGCTCTTCTCCAGAGTGGCCGAAGTAAATCTAGATGAGAATAGAAAGCAGTTGATCAATTCCGTCATGTCAATGAAATATTATGATTTGAAGATGAAGACCTGGAACAATCGCAAAAGAAAGCTTTTTAATACATTGCCGAGAGACCACAAACTGCTTCTCATCAGTATGAACTACCCGGAAAAATTTGACAAAGTGGACGAAGCAATTGATCAAAACTACGTCATGCTCTCGAGTATTGTTGAAGACAGTATCAAAAAATATCAAATAACTTCTCAAGAACTTCGCGTAGCTGTGCCGTCGACCGAAGTTCATCAAGTGATAGAAGCACTATGTCACTTTGAAAGAGCATGGGTGAAGTCCAATTCTGAAATAGCTCCAATCATCGACTACGTTACCAAGAGCTTGTTGAAACTCGAAAAGTCTCACAACGTGCAGAAGCACAACACCTGCGTGGTGGTCCCTGGGTCGGGGCTTGGGAGAATACCCCATACCATTTCGGAATTGAGTTACAGACACGTTTATGCCATCGAATATTCGTGGCTAATGCATTTAATGAACAGTTTTGTATATGCTAACAATAGCGAGAATTCCTCAAAAGAACATTTCAATTTTCACCCTTACATACATTCATACTCAAACCACCCCAATCTTGACGCGCAATTGAGAACGGTTCGCTTTGACAGAGAACCAAAGCAGCCTAATAATTTAACTTTGCTTCATGATGATTTCAGAAACTTCAGCATTCCTGGAGACATCTCTGGTCCACCAGTGGAGAACATTGTTATTGTCACCGAGTTTTTTATGGATACTGCAGAGAACATATTTGAGTATTTGAATGCAATGAAACGCTTGATCGGAAATAGAAAAGGGTACTGGATTAATATTGGTCCCTTGAAATACGGCACGCAACCAAAAGTTGAACCTACCAACGATGAATGGAAACAGATCAGAGGGCTTTGCGGCTGGTCTGATGTTGAGACGGTCGATCCTCAATTTGATGATTTGAGCGGGTATTTGTCGAACAAACAGGGCATGTTTCAAGGTTATTATGTGCTAACAAAATGGATCTCTCAGCTCAAATCTAACAAGTAATTTAATAGTGCTTTTCATAATGTTTATAATGTTGAAAATAAAAAAAGCGGACTATATTGCATGCTTTAGCACTTCCGAATGAGTTCACACGACCCAAAGGTTTTCTCTTGGTTAATTTCCGAATACAACACCTATTTCTTCACTCAGTAATGACTATACAATCTTTGGCGATACTAAGCTCGAGAAGCACAGTTAAATGACATAGCTTGTGACTCAATTCAGGCATTGATAGTGACAATAGAAAGAGTTTTTTGCGTAATTTGCTAGCACATTATGTATGTCTGCAATCGTTGCTGGTTTCTGATTACCAACCGTTTTGTGAATATAGAGCTAGCTCCATAAATATGTATACAATTTGACATTTCAGGAATAGCGATGACACTCGAAAAGTTATGACAATTCCTGACATGTTCGTGCACGGATACTAATAAGTATCTACTTCTCTACCGAAGAGTCTGTTTGGACAAGCTAAAACAAACGCCATGTGAATAAGTGCGCTAAACAGGCGCCAACCACGCTGTAATACCTTCCTTAAAATCAAGGCTAACCAAATATATATAATGCATTGACCGGGATGTTACTTGTTTTATTGTTCAGTACACATCTCTCAGCATGAAGTTCGAGGTAAATTCAGAGCGTTCTCCTTGAGACAATGGGTTACAAGCTTGAACCAATGTGAGTTTAAGCTTAAACCGTTGCTAGTTTAAGCTTGCACCCCGATGAAATGGCCCGTAGATTTCAAAGGTGGTAAGCTCGGACACTCAGCCAAGGACTTTCGCATGCCTAGACCTGCTGCAATCTTATTTTGCTCAACCGAATACGTGACGTGCTGCACGATGAATGTGTGCACAACATTGGTCCTTTTTTTGACTCGATAATTCAATTTAGATTTATAGGCATTGAGTGAACTATTCACCTCTTTTGAGCGAACTGATTACACCTTTGAAAATCTACCTAAAATGATGCATAAGACAAACAAATAATTATAGGATGATATGGAACACTGAAAATGCTCTAGCTCAAATTAATAAAATTGCAGTGGAGAGCTAAAGATTGTCCAAAAAGTGAGAAGAGATGCGCGTCTCTGTGATATATATATGTGAGTGTTAGTGAACAAATGTGAAAGCAGCATGAAGCTCAAATTAAAATATCAGATTCGGCGAGTCACCTCTGTCAAATGGAATAGGGTTTGAAGCATCAACACTAGTTGGGATAACTGAATTGGTATTGAATAAGTCACCGCTAGTGCCTTCAACAGAATCTGTTGCACTATATCCCTGTCTTTCGTCGTCTGGCAAAAGGTTCTCACGTTCACCATTCTCGGGATCAATATCATTCGGATGTCTCTTCCCACCGATTATAAACAACAAGCAGCAAGGCACAAAAAGAAAAATAGAAATTATACCCAAAATAAAGCCAATACCTATAGCCGCAATTGGTAAGTGAAACTTTAATTTTTTTCCAGTGTTCAACCAATCTGGAAGAATAACCCTGTCAGTCAAGAAAACGCAGGATCTGTTACTAAAAGTTGTGCAGCCGCTTTTCAAGATTCTTACTTCGTGGTCTAGGCCCTCAACTATCTGTAAAAACGCAGACTTTTTGTTTATGGGACGACAAGACAAATGCACACTTTCTAACATTGTAGGAATGTGAGAGCCACAGTTGAACAAATCGTCATGTTCAGCTTCTCCGCCTTCATTGTCTTCGTTGCTGTTGTGTTTTGTGAGATTTGTTGGTATTATATGAAGCTTTAAAAATGATTTAAGGATTGGCAAAGGCGTGTAAACCGTGAAGTTATGATGAAGGAGAGAATCCTTATTGGGCACAATAACCGAAAAGTTACTATCGCTCAAAACGTAGGATAGATTCGTGAACTCCAACAAATCAATGAAAAGTTCTGTGTGGGAAGTTCTGATCAAATCTGCTAGGGAAATCTGAACATTGTCAGGTATAGCAACTCCGCTAATAGGATGAACAACACCCTGATCGAATATGATGTCTTTGTTTTTCTCAATGAAAATATTTCGCTTGTTCACGAATATTGAGTTAAAAGAGTGGTCTCCATGATAATCGGTCTGTTTCCTGATTTCAACTACTTCATTGTTGAGATTTGTAGTCACCAAGTTCGTACCTGCGAAATCGCTGTAAACGATATCGTTCAAGATCGAATTGTTCAAAATAAGACCCAAAGCTGTGAGGTTTGACTCAAGATAATCAAGGGTTAGGTCCAAAAGATCCCAGCTGTTGAAACAAGGCAACATCACCGTGTATCCCTTTTTATTATTCTTGAGGTCCAACATGTTAAAGCGTTTCAAGAAATTCATTGACTTTGTACATCTGTTCAATGATAGCACTGAGTTCTTGAGATTGACCGGCAATGAAATTTCTGAGTCCACGATAAAGATGTCTGTATTCGCAATAGATATCTTGTTGGAGATTATTTTCGAGATGTCGTTCACGACAAGTGATTTATTGCTCTTTTTCTCAACCTTCACACGCTGACAGCGGCCTCCTAATCTCTTCAGGCCACAAAACTTTGATTCGTAGAGCCCAGCTTCCTCGGTGTTTATAGACCCATTGAGAAAGTGATACATTAACAGGTTCTTGTGGCTGGAGGAAGAACTGGAAATAAGAGACAGAGTGTGTATTTCCTCATCATCATCATCGTCATCGTCTGAATTCTCCACAATGAACACCGTTTGAGAAATCGTGTTGTCATCAATCAAATGGTCGAGTTTGCGGAAATCTATTTGCTCGACAAAATCAGTTGATCCCAACCCGTAAAGATACTTTCTCAATGTGAAAAGAACACTCGATGAGTCAAAAGCATCAACTAGATGGATCATAGAGTCACTGCCCACGATATTCGAATCAATAGCTTTGATGTCATTAAACACTATGTCCCTGCCACTGTTGATGGAATAGAGGGAAACTTTATCACCATTCAAATTGCGGAAAGTGGCAGATTTGTCTATTTTGCCACCAACGTAGCCCGGAACTATCTGCTGGTTTATAAGTTTTGTGCGGTCTTCCTTTCCGTAAACTCCGTTTAGGTATTTCGTCTCAATATCATTGAATGAAAGAGCACTATCAATAGGGATCAACGCAGTAACATTAGATAGCTGCGGACAGCTTTCATGCAAAATAAGCGAAGAAAAGGTCACAAATGTTTGTTCTCTGTACTCTTTCTCTTTAAAAAGCTCGCACACAGATCTTCTTTCTGGCAAAAGGTGGTCTATACCGTGCACGACAGCGTCCTGTGTGTATGCAATCAAATCAGTCTCTACAATATCTATGCCATCAACCTCAAAACGGTGGTATTCTTTGGTGTTTCCGACCTCGTCTGGTTCCCGAACGAGCCATCTATTGAACAAAACGGGCTGACAGAGTCCCGAATGATCATGTATGTCTTCATTATCAATAACCAACGTGCATTTCACCCTCACGCCGTTAATATCGGTAGATAGGAACGAGTCGGACAATATGTAGCTTTTGATAGCATCTTGGTCAAGGTGTACGAGGTCCTGGTCATCCAAATATGCAAATGCTGAATTGACAGGGGCTAGTAATGTGAAGTTGCCCAACTGATTCAACGTGGGGATCATTCCATTGACCTGCAAGATGCGTAGAAACATACTAAACTCGACATTTTGGGATAGAATATCGACAACATTTGTGCTGGGGGTTGATAGCTGCGCACCAGCGAGCCATTGTATTGTGAGTATATGCAATAGAAGAGTTGTTATTTTAAGCATTTTTCCCGAATGGATCTACTATTGTCGCGTCTGTTTGAACAATAAGACCCAAAACGATACTAGAGAAGTCAGCCGTGCCTTTATGATCGTCAAGTTGGTCTATTTGCAGTTTGTTCTTGTGCGATTGATTATATCCCGTAATTGTTTCAAAAAAAATCAGCCTCAAAGGTATAGAGATTAACAAACAGCAGTTTAAAGGGTGAGAACGATTGCGAGCAAACTAAGATTCACAAAAGGAAGACGTTCACTGTATCTGTAATATCGAATGATTATAATGTAGCTGCTAGATTTGATGATAGCACCAATGGTTGAAACACTGAGCGTATGATTGGAGACTGATGTTTATGATTTCAACCTTGACGGTCTTAGATTTAGTCTTGCTGATTTTACATTTTTGTAACACTAACGATTTCTCAGTCAATCATTTTCGTGTGGGCTTTGTTTTTTCGCTTTGGGGGTTTTTGTCAACCTTTCTGCAGATGACAGATGTGGCTCGTTCAATGAAAAGACAAGACCACAGGCTTCTCTGGTGCGGGCATTCAGAGATCGAAATGCGTGAGAATATTATATGATTATTATACTCTTCGAATACGCAATGAGATAACAGTTGGTACTTTACGGGTTCAAAAGATTATAAACGAGACATTTCAAAAGAGACTTGCGTCAAAGCGTGTAACTATCGGAGACTGATGATTCATTATGGCATGGTTTGAAAATAAGCTGAGTAAACATTCGCTTTTGTGCTATCGCAATTGCCTGCGAAGAAACTTGGTGCTGCTGTAGCTTGACTTCCGGTCTTGAGGTTATATACTGATGAACTGAGCCAAGAACTATTAGCAACGATAGCACATGACTTGCTCCACGGACTCGAAAATGATACTGTCATCCACGTCAAAGAAACCCTTATTTGGCAGTTCAGAAATCGCCGACGCTGTAAGATTTTTGTTATAACAGATTTTAAAATATTAGACTAGCTAGAACCCTGTAGTTCGAATAGACGCCGACTATTTACTTTGCCATTGACATGTATACTTCTCTTCACTACTGTGTACTCTTATCCCAATTGACCACTTATCTCATTGCAGGGTAAAGCCACACATATCGCGAGAGTGGCTATAGTATATTCGGGACTGTCTAAATTTTCCAGACGAAAAATTTTTGATGAACGCACAAAAACAAGTCAAAGGCGAATATCAAAGCACAGGCACAGAAAATAGCCCTTCGAATCATCGATTCAATATCCGCAATATCATTCAAAATAGAGAGCTGACCTGGAATTGAAAACTTATACTCAATCTAGATAGAAGGCGTTACTAGAATTGAACAATAATTCCAAGCATAGCAAATAAATATACAACAATAATACAAAATGTCCGAACAACCTGCTGAGGTAACGCCTAAAACTGAAGACAGAGAATTGGAAGCCATGAAGACGGAAATGGCGAAAATGGAGGAAGAATCCGCTAGATTGGTGGAGTTGCAGAATCAGTTGGAAAAAGAGTCATCAGAATTGAAAGAAGACAAATCTGATATAGATGCCCGCAGTGTGTATGTTGGTAATGTCGATTATGGGGCTACTCCAGAAGAATTGCAGCAACATTTCCAGAGTGCAGGCACCATCAATCGCGTGACTATATTGTTGGACAAATTCTCAGGCCACCCCAAAGGATTTGCATACATTGAGTTTGCCAGTCCCTCTATCGTGAGCGAAGCAATGAAATTGAACGACAGTGTGTTTAGAGGACGGAATTTGAAAGTTCTGAAGAAACGTACCAATATTCCTGGTCTCACACGTGGTAGAGGAAGAGGAAGAGGAAGGGGTGGATTCAGAGGCCGTTACAGAGGCGGATTTAGAGGTAGAGGCGGTTTCAATCCTTACTAAATGTATGCTGACGGTTTGTACTATTCAATCTTTCTTTCCTTGATCATGTTTTTAACACAAAAGTACTATAGACCGAGGGAACGAGACCAAACTACAGATATAATCACGTTTGACCTCTGTAACATACTCTTTCAATTCTCGGCTAAGTCACTCTGATTTTGAATCCCAACACGTTCTTATTCCAGCCAGTATATCTTGGTTCGCACGCACCACCCACTGCTCGCCTATGTCAATTCCTTCACCAGAGGATTATCAGTCACTCGAGTATATTATTCTTATTGGCTTATGTCTTTCCATTTTTTAATTAACGGTTCACAAACTACGTCTGTTTTAGACTGGCTCTCTGCTTAAGCTGATTGCCTGTTGCTTTTTACCAAGCTTTTCTCGCATTTAATTCTTTGTAGTATATTGTATGCCTCAAAAGGGTTTCACCCGTGTACACGCAACCCTTATTTCACGGAAGCACTAATCAAATCCCTGGAGGCCTCCATTGTACAACACACTGCTAGTTAAGGAAGTAAATGCCGACATTTGTCATGGCATTCTAACCTTATTTGTTCTCGATGTTCGGCTTTTCATTAACTCACATTTGGCCACAGAGATACCCCTTGAGAAGAAATAATAAAAATAGAACGTATCTACTCATTTAATAAGTGGCAACGAGGTACTGAGGAATAGGAAAAAGACTGAACCATTGCTGCATATCTCTGACACACATTTTTACCAGACCTTCTTTCACAATAGCTATAATGCAAGATCTTATTTTGTCGTCTTCCCTGGGTCAGATCCGTAGAATAGTTGCGAAAATATCGATGCAAATATTCAAATCTTGCAGATTTTTTTCCCCCTCTTTTAGTGAACAGATGTTTTTCTAATAATAGATGGGGGTTCTCATCACTGTCACTGTGTATTTACTTCTAATACTGATATGTTAGATGTAAAAACCTTCTGTATTTCGAGTGTTTACTCGATGAGTGTTTTGCTTTGAATCTTCCAATTGTCTGTGACTTGATGGACCGCCAAACGCATTATAGCACCTAGAATGTGGTGTCCTTCTATCCAATTATGTATAAACCATTTTCTACATTTGCACAGCTGTAATATAGGGCGCAACTTTTAATGAGCTATTTTTGACCTACTAGTATGCATGGTGCCACTGGCAACTTGTACTATATAGTTAAACACAAGCAGTTAACTATGTATCACGTGGACAGCCTCACGACTAAGCATATTTTTGCAAACAAATTTTCAAAATGCCTTGGATGGCGGAATGTGCAGAAAGGCATTTTGCACTAATATGTGGATGGACTCAACTAGGCTTCGGAGGTTCTACAGTAAAGGTTTATGCATGCGTCATAAGCGGTAAGGTGCCTAAAAATACTTCATTGAGACCTCATGCACCAACTAATATTCCTATGACCTATATATAAATAATGATAATGATCCTTCATTTTTGCAATTTGCTTTCGAAATTATTTCATACTCATCAAAAACCGGATTAACCAGGCTGGCTACCTTACCTTATTTGTAGCAATTTTTCAGAAAATCACAGTTGAGGAGAAAGCATTTAACATCCCCATAACCTGATCAAATACAATAGTGTCTCTGCACAACATTGTTTTTCGAGGTACGATGTCCAAAAACGTCCTAATTCACAAAAACGGTTACTATGTTGAGAAAAACCTCAATCCCAAATCTGAACAAGAGCTTATCATCTCAGAAATATTGGGAGATGATGTTGACACCAAGTTAGCGTTATCCAACAACTTGAAGTACAGGGACGACATGATCAAACAAGAAGCGTTAAAATCGTACCAGGAACACAAGAACGAAGCAGCGGTTGACCAGATTTTTGACCAACTTTCCAAGCGTCTTTCCGTGAACAGCAGGCAAATTATTGCCAGCTATAGAGTACCCGACTACTCTGCAGTGAAAAATGCGGAGTCTGCTATTGATTTGAACTTGGATCCTGCAGCAGTTTGTCCCAACTACAAGCTAGGGTTCAAGAAGACAGAATACTTCAAAGAAAGCAAGAAGAGCATCAAAAAACTCCCAAATTCTGTTGAGTCCGAGAGACAGGAGAAAATCAAAGAGTTGCTTGAAAACCTTCCTAAGGTTTCTACTAACACCGCATTACTTCAGTATGCTCACAAACTCTCCACCGAGATCAAGAGAAACGAGTATTTGGAAAAGAAGCATAAGGAATTCCTTGATAAAAACGAAGAAGTCTTGAAAAAAAGAGAGGAAAATCTCAAGACGATTGACAAGAAGAGCAAGAGCAAAGAGCAGGAACAACCAACTAAGGGATTGCAACTTAAAGTGAAACACAATTACAACAAAGAGTTCAAGGCCAGCGCTGAAACTTTTGACATGACAGGCCAAAAGTTCTTGGAGAACAACATGAAAGTGGACCAGTCTGAAACAGTTGTCAAGGAGTCAGGAGTCAGTGCTGTCTCAAGAACAGCAAGTCTTTGCATTGCCGATAGCAATTGTGGGACGGTTAAGATTGGTCCTGCTAGACAATCCGGAATGGAATTCAGTGCCATTCAAGAGGAAATCTCCGAGGAAGCCGTTTACATTCCCGCAGCATCCAGTGTGGCTAGTACCAGTACTTCTGTCCCAATCCAGGCTAATATTACTGGGGGAAGCGTTACCAGTAACTCTAACATGTCCGCCTCTACAGGTTCCACAGCCAGATACCACTACCGTAATTCCGCTCCATTGGTGCAAAACAGAAGGCCAAGTTTGAGAGTTTCAACCATTAGAGGATCTAAAGGGCAAATATATTACAGAAATGGGACCAACAAGCCAAGAAACTTAAGCAGTTATGCTATTGCAAACGGTTTGTTGTCAGCAGGAAGTAACAGCAGCAATGACTCGTTTGTTTCTTACAGACACAACTTAGCCCAACAGTCTAAAGCTATCAGATACAGTCAGATCTGCTTGGCCAACGAGAAGTTGCACAAAAAGGCTCAAAGCTTGACTGAGTTGAATCGAGAAGAGCAAGACTTAAAGGCAAGTGTTGCAGCTATAAAAAGCACGCTTCTGAACTTTGATCCTATTTTAGAGATCTCCACACCAAATACCAGCATCCATAGGGCAGGCGGCAATTTCAGATACAAGAACCTGTCAGTCTCGTCTCTCGGTACCGACTCCAAAGTTGCATCACCGGTCAAGGCTCTTTCGCTTCAAATGGGCTCAGTTTCTAATCTTTCAACTCCAATTACGTCTGCTGTTTCTGAAAATGCCCCATCAATAACTCCGGTCTCTAGTATCCCTATCACCAACTCTGTCAGCTCTTTAGGCTCTTGCATAACTCCAACCACTTCTGTTAGTACCAATGCCGACTCAGCCCATTCTCCACCAACCGTTCAGACTAATAAAGTAGCCAAACCAGCCAAAAGATCATCGAGATCGAAACTATCTAACCAGCTCAACGCTGATGATCTTTATGGTCAGCTTCTTCCTTGTACTATTGAAGAAGACTTTGACGACTCGGATCAGAATAAAGGCAACCAGGAACCTCCCAGACCTCATCTTGAACCAATCATCGAAGTTCCCTCTATCATGGAGGGCAGAAAGTCAACCACTCTTGTGGGTGTTGAAGCAGAGATTATGTTGACCACGATTAGAAAGATGGACAACGATAGAGCTTCCAGAGACACTGACTTGAGGGAGATGAAGGAAATGAATGATGCTGCTAAAAGAAAGTCTTTAGCTACCAGTATTCACTCTGAATCTTCTGTGCTTGTCACTGACGATGAAATGGAGGATATAAATACTATTGCATCACACTCTAAGGCCGAGAAAGATACCAAACAAGTCAAGAAGGCCAAAGCAGATGCCAAGAAAGCTGCCAAAGCAGAAATTAAGAGAGCTAAGGCAGAATCCAGAAAGGCAAAGGCGTATTCCAAGAAGGCCGAACAAGAAGCTAGAAAGGCTGAACAAGAGGCTAAGAAGACTCACGAACAGCAGAAATTGGAAGCCAAGAAGGCTGCCGCAAAGAAAGCTGAAGTTCAAGGTATGAAGACTGCTGCTGTTGCTTACGAAACGCTTTTGCCAGAGATTGTGGAACCAAAACACAAGTCTACCAAGAAGTCCAAATTCCACTTGTTTGGTAAAAAACTGCTTGCTAACCCAGAGAAGAGATTAGCTGAACCTCCTGTTATCACCAGAAACTCGACTATTACCGTTGCTAACTCTGTCTATGACTCGTCAACCATTCTTTCTATTGCTGGAACTTTGGAGCCAAAAGACTTCTTGAACGTTGAAGGCGACGACCACAGAGTGAGCAGATACTCTAAGGCCTCGAAGGCTTCGAGATCTACTAACATCAAGAAGAACAGCGCCTTAGGAATAATTGTTCAAAGTTCTAGAGAAGATGAAGACGCTGATGAGACTGATTTGAGTGACAGTGATTTTGACAAGCTTTCAGAATGCAACAACTCTCCTTCTACAGTCGACACCGACTTTAGCAATGACGAAGTATCAGACATTGACTCAGACTTCGACATCCGAACTTTTGACCAAATATCTCCAGATCCAGTGACTAGCAAGCAAATGCTCAAGTCTGCCTTCAGGAAGGAACTTAAAAGAAATACGATGGCCAGCAATCTCACAGAGTACAACTTCTTCAATGATCAGGACATAGAGTTGGTTTTTGATGACGAGAAGTTTAATCAAGACTTTATCACATTCTCCAGAAAGAGACAGAGTTTTGCTATTTTTGAAACATATTTATTGGCACTTGCCAAGATGAAAGTCGAATAGTTGACCTATCGACTTCTCAACACCTGTATTTCTAATAACACATCTACATTTTACACTATTCCACTGTCAGTTTCAGTTCTTTTACACTATTAATTTTCCGGATATTTACTTATCATTCCTTTCTCTTCGTTTTCTAACTAATGTCTTGATTGTACCTTAATTGAATGTTCGAAAGACTGAAGAAATATACACAAGTTTTTTCACTCAACTTGGTCGATTGACACAAAACAGTGATAACAGCTTAAGAAAACCCCAACTGTAATTGTCTGTTATAAGATGAGATTTATACCAGTAATATGGATCGTTAAAATTTTTTTTTATGGCATTTTTTTGTGGCATTCTTTACCCGATTTATAATCACACATCTCTGCTGGTAATCTCATCGTTTCAAATATCTACTGAGCTCTACTTGCGCAGGCAAGCAAAAAGACCTAGAAAAATGGGAATAATCAGCCAGCCTTCGGGACAGATAAAACTCACAAATGTGTCTCTTGTTCGAATGAAAAAGGGCAAGAAGAGATTTGAAATTGCATGTTATCTGAACAAGGTCCAAGACTGGAGAAGTGGTGTGGAGAAAGATATCGATGAAGTGCTTCAAATTCCCCAGGTTTTCATCAACGTGTCCAAGGGGCTTGTTGCGTCAAATGACGACTTGAAGAAAGCGTTTGGATCGACGGATACCGATAAAATCATCTTGGAAATTCTTGCAAAGGGAGAAATTCAACTCAGTGAGAAAGAAAGACAGGCAAACTTACAGAGTTTGAGCAAAGAAATCTTGAATATAATATCTACGAAGTGCATTAATCCAAAATCTAAGAAACGGTATCCACCCACGATGATCCAAAAGGCTCTTAATGAACTAAAATTCAATGTCTCAGCAAACAAAACCGCAAAGATCCAAGCGTTGGATGCAATCAAGTTGTTGACCGCTAAGCAGATAATACCTATTGCCCGAGCAAAAATGAAGGTGAAGATCACCTGGGGAAATAAAGAGGCCAAGAAGAGTATGGATCAGTTGAAGCCGCTTCTTAATGTTGTTGAATCTGAAGAGTTTGATTCCACCAGCTGGGAATGTTTCGCTACAATTGATCCAAGCAACTATAAGACTCTCTTGGAATTAATCAATACCGGTAAGACCAAAGGATCGATAGAAGTGTTGGACATGGCGGTCGTTAACGACGAAGATACCTCGCTCAACAACTGACTGATAACAAATTTACTACTCAATGATAAATTATGGTAATAGTCAATTCGTTAGTAAAACTCTATTTAGCACTTCGGTATCATATAGCACAATACAGTTTACATTCTCTGCTTGCTCAGTATAGCTCTTTTCAATTTATCTCTTTCGTGACAGTAGAGCAAAAGCAATCGAGAGTCTACAGGCGCAACACTCTTGTCAGCCCGTTTCGGGAACATCAACTGGACCTTCATGATGTTTTGACGTCTCATATCGGGAAGACAAGCTAGGTGCATGAACTTTTGTACTTCTTGTTCGGGAACTCCTCTGATTCTTGGGACTATATCGATCATCTTGACCGGTTTTTCGGGAACCTCTTTCGTTAAAATCTGGTTGACTTTCATACGAGTTCTAGATATTCTCTTGAATTTTGAGTGGTTGTGGATAGGTACTTTTTTCTCAGGTGCTTTCCTTTCATTGGGTACACTGTTTAAGCGGCTGGCTGATTGTAACCGAGAATTCACATCTGATATAGGGAAATCTGATCGAGGGTGCATATCTGATCGAGGGCGTATATCCGATCGAGGGCGTATATCCGATCGAGGGCGTATGTCTGATCGAGGGCGCATATCTGATCGAGAGCGTGTATCTTTGTGAGCCACTGGATCAGGACGATAAGAATCATAATTTGGCCTGTAAGTTTCAGTACGGCTTTGTAATCTAGCAGCTCGACTAGCGTAATATCCGTCTCTCAATACGCTTTTGGACGGCACAGTGCGCCTATCAGTTCTAAATACTGATGTATATGGGGGAGTGCTGCCTTGCTTTGCAGGCGCCTTTGCTGTAGTTAAAATATTGTTGCCAGAACTAGAGAGAGACAGTCTAGAGGCGCCGTTAGTAGCAGGCCTATAGGTACTACCGTAAACAGGAGGAGCCGGTCTAAGGCCTCCTTTAGTGCTGTTTGAGGGACGGAGTGTAGAGGGTGAAGGAGCCAAAGGAGAAGAAGGAACAGGAGACATAGGGCGGGTAGTAATAATAGGAGATACAGGACGGGTTTTATAGGGCGATCCAGGACGATATGAAGAACTAGAAGAAGCAGAAGAAGATACAGGACGGGATGAGGAAGAAGGTGATGACGAGTAAAAAGAAGACGAAGAAGACGCGGGTCTCTCACTAAGGGGACTTGATCTAATGGCGTTCACTCCTGAAGCTGTTGTTACTCCTTTTTTCGCAGCAGCTTTTCTTGAAGGCAATAATGGCGGACCGGGCTGAAAAGACGCCTCTCTGCGGGCCCTTTCGGCGGCCTGTTGTTTTCTCATTGCTAGTTTCAGCGGTGCACGCGGTAAACGTGCCTTATCAATGGAAGGTCTACGCGATTTCACATAATAGCGGTCGTTATTGGTACGTGGTGGCGGAGAAGTAAGAGGCTTATTTGGCGGTTCTCTAGTTGGTGTAGATTTTGCCCTCGAATGCGTACGAGGGGTGGGCGTCTTGGACACCCGCCCAGAGGACAATACAGGGGCTTTTGGTTTTTCCAGAGGAATTTTGACATCATCAGTAACTTCGACATCAGACGAATCTTTCTCCTCATCATCGCTATCGATTGTCAACCGTCTTAATCGCGAGCGACGAGCACTATTGGATATAGTGTTTTTGCTGGCTTCTGGAGTTTCAATGTCTAGGGAATAGATTTTTTTTGGGGCGACCAAGCGACTGCTCACTCTGGTTCTGGCACTGGCCCTGCTAGAGATAGACCTACTCGAACTTGCCCCACTGGAATTAGTCTCGCTGGAAACAGACTCACTAGAAACAGTCTTGCTAGAAACAGCCTCGCTAGAAATAGACTCGCTAGAAATAGACTCGCTAGATATAGACTCACCAGAAACAGATTTACTAGCGACAGCCTCACGAGCGCTCTTCTCTTCAACAGTACCTCCCATAACAGTGCCCCTGATTTCCGAAACCAGGCTTTTGCAGCTCACAAACGTAAGATCATCGTCCACCATCCCCTCCTCCTCGTCAGCCTCGGTTCTTATAGTAAACACAGAGGCATCTGTGCTACTAATGTTACTACTACTACTGCTGGAAGGCATACTAGACGGATCGAGGTCCAAAATATCGTCCTCATCTTCCTCTTCGTCATCATCGTCATCATCTTCATCGTTGCCATTATCATTACTATTAGATCCATTGTTTCCCGTAGCCGGTTTGCTATCGTCTTCAGCAGGAGCTTCTTCGGCAAGAACAAACGACTCGTAGTCGATTCTATTCTCGTTACTCGACACATCAAGCGTCTCGTCTTTCCCAGCAACCGCGCTGCTGAATTGGGCATCATCTATGATCTCAATATCGTCGTCGCTGCCGCTTTGGTCGCTAGCGTCGTGTCCATCATCATCTAGGTTGCTCTTAGGAAGAAGCCCAAGTTTGTCAGGGTTGAGGATGTCATGAACCTGATTTCTTTCAGGAAAGCCAATGGCTCTGATAATATTAGAATTGACGAAGTCAGGAGAGCACCAAACCCCGTTCAAATTCTCGTTATCGTAGGTGCTCACAATATTGTGTTTCTGCTTCATCAAAGTGTCGCGGAAAAAAATCTGCTGTTCGATCCGAAGATCTGGATCATCATCACAACGGCCTTCAAGGAGACTGATACTTTTGTCCACAGCTGCAGCTACGAACACGCTGGCATTCACATACCCGTCAGAGTATCTCCTATATATATAGTAGCGCCGTTTCTCTCCTGTCAAGGCGTCTGTTATGGTGATCTGGTTTCTGTGGCAGAGTGTGAGAACCCTCACACTATTTATGTTTTTGCGCTGTTGGATCTGCGCAAGTCTGTCGTCATCAAGGGAGAATTCAATAGGAAACCCGTGGAACTTCGCACTATTTTTGGAGCTGCATATCCACTGACTGAAAAGCCGCCTCTGGGCTCGTGAAGCGGCCGACTGACTGGCCTGGTTTTGCGTATCAGTGACAAAGGAAAAGATGGGGGATACGAACTTCCACACATTAATTTTTTTGGCAAAGTGAATCCCAGAATCTAGCTTGATCCAGTAGCCATTACAGGGCGTCCGGTCGTTGTATTCAAGATAGTCGGCATTCCGTTGGCTGAAGGTATTTTTGAGGGTTATCCATGAAAGTTTGCGACGATTAGAATGAATCCCACTGAGTACGTTATTGAGGTTGAAGAGCTGCTCTAAGTTGATGTAACTACCCTTTTCCGCGTGTTGCCAGCGAAGAATGCGGAGCTGGATCAACGTGGACACACAGGCAAAGGATTCAAAGTATGTGTATCCACAGTACTTTACCTGGGCCACACGATTGAACGCAAGAATGGGGGCAAGGTCCTTAGAAAGACCAAAGTCGGCTGCTAGCTTTCTGGCGGTGATAATATCTGTCCAAAGACCGCAAAAGTGGTCAGGAATAATCTTTGAATCAATTTTGACCACATTACTGCTGCGAGCGTCCTTTCTAGACCTGGTGCTCTGCACACTCTCGTTAAGCTCGTTCAACCGCTTTTGAAACTGACTCTTCTTTTTGTTGTCCTTGATGATGTTGGAAAACTGCGAAACATTCACCCACGATCCTATCTTTCTTCTTGAGAAGATGGTCTTCTTGAATCGGTAGAGGTAGACCTCATGTGTGAAACAATATGACGATTCAAGAGGCTTGTAGACGGACAACGGTGGTTCGGTCATCACCGAAGAGATAAACTCTTCCATTGATTCCTCTTCCATGGTTTTTAGCGGCATTTTGTATTCAATGTATCAATCAAGCATTTGACAGACAGTCCTTACAGGAGAATCATCTCTATTGGCAAGTAAGGAAGATAAATGGCTTTATACTTTTTCATTTTTCTACGGTCGCATTTTTTCCCAAGTAAGCATGACAGATACCAAGTACAAGGAACCATAGATATTGAGAGTTATGACTAAGGTGTACAACTGATGTAAGCAAAGACATTTTGCGCATATTGCTCCTAGTTTACAATCAGAAACTGCAATAATAATCCTTTTCAGAATGAGCTCTATTACGGCTATCCGCACATACATACGTATTTAGCAATCTGTCATATATGCAAGTCGGAAGGAAAATCACATGATAATCTCCAACTTGCAGTCAACCTTCAAGCTCTTGTTTGGCAAAACCACACAGTTCTTGACGTAGACGTTGTCGCCAACAAAGGTTCCGTTGGTCAAAATAGTGGCCTTGGAGAACTTGATGTCGTGAATCTCAAAGTACGTGACTGGGTCATTGACTTGAATCTTGGTACCCTCAACACGTGCCCATCTGCCTATTTTACAGTTTTTAGAGATAATGGAGTACATGACCAAAGAGTCCTCTCTGACCTCAACGTTTTCTACAAGAATGGAGTCCTTGATACGGACACCTTCATTAATGACACAGTTAGGACCAATAGACACATTTGGCCCGATTTTACAGGACTTAGCGACTTTGGCTGTAGGATGGATGAACACCGGGCCAACAATTTGGCAATCAAAGGCCGAATTGTCGGTTTCTGTGTGGGCCAAAGCAAGCTCGTTGGCAGGAAGTGCACTAGCAGCTCTCTTGATCTGTCTCCAGTAGGAAGAAGATTTGAATACGTAGAACGCATGGTCGTCTGGCAATTTGGCCAAAATATCGTTCTCAAGAGAAACAACATCACTGTCAAAGTTGTCAGAATAAACAGCACCGTCTGTAGAAGCCAATTCGTCCTTGGAGATTTTAACTTGGGCAATTTTGCTGATGATGTACTTGGCATTGAACAAGTAAATACCCCCGTTAATAAGATTTGAGAGCTTGCTTTCTGGCTTTTCAACAAAATGAATCACCTTGTTGTCACGATCAGCAACAATGGCCCCAAAGGAATGTGGATGCGATGCTAAATATTTAGGAACGTCAATTCCAAAAATAACGGCCTTAGCCTCAACTTCTTCGTCGTTGTAGTAGTCCTGTTGCTTTTGATGATAGAAGTCCAACATTTGTTGGAATGGGAAGGAACAGATAATGTCGCCGTGTATGACAAGAATCTTATCAGGGTTGTTACGTTTGATTTCATCTCTAAAATGGAACAAACCACCGGCGGTGCCCAATGCTTTGTACTCTCTAAGATATTTGATGTTCAAATGAGGGTATTTGTGCTTGGCTTGATCCAAAAACTCAGAAAACACCGCGTTTTCGTAAAATCCAATGATAAGAACGTCACGAAGGCCAGGGATCTTGCTTATTGGGTCGATCGCGTGAGAAAGCAAAGGCTTTCCAGCAATTGGGAAAAGAACTTTAGGAACATCAAGAGACAAAGGTCTGAATCTGGTTCCTCTGGTGTCTCCACCAACCTGTCTGGAGTTAGTACAAGGTCCATAAAATACTACAAAGCCCAAAAAAAATTAGACGTACGAGAATGACAGCTTTTGTAGAGGAGGTTGACATCGTGATCTGAGATGTTAATTGAGCAGGGTTGACTTGTAGAAGATAGAGAGTGCGATTCCTAAAAGCTGAAGTGATATTAGAACAGTTGCGCACAAAAAAGAAAACACCTTTGGAATAAATATCAGTAGATTTCAGTATAAGTACAAATGGAGACTGGATAAAAAATATAAACCAAATAACGCTATTAAATGAATAATGCAAAAATGACAACGAATGATCTTAGAGAAAAGAAGAGAAATGTATACATTTCTCTAACTATAGTTACGCTGGCGTGGAAAAAAGCTGTACATCAGTACATTCCATTTATAGAAGTCTTTTGATGCAAGCCAGTACACCCATGTGGTTGCTGATTCTTTTGGGGTTTAGACACGAACGATGCTTGCCTTTTATGGACGCAATATATCTCTATTGAAACAGGCACTGCAACGGGGTTACACTTTTGACTTAAAGAAGAAACGGTAGTAATTGGCAGTTATTCATTAACCGAATTTGCAGGAGGGCTGTTTGAGAGGTGTATTATTGACTCGCTATTATGACACAGGGCTGTTAGGCTTAAGCCTAATTGTCGTGGAAAGTCATGTCACACGTGCAAGATGTTACACGTGACTAGTACTATCACGTGTCATCGCTTACAACTACACACGTGATGAACTCAGGACAACTGGCTGAAAATAGCTCGAAAAGATCTATAGTGCCCGAACAAGCAGCTACCTGCTACCACCTTCAATGACACACGATTATCTAAGATTTGGCAATTATAGTTCAGAGAGGCTTGGGATAAATCTATCTAACACCGGTACATCTGGTTTTGCACTAGCATGTTTAGGTTCGCAATCGTTCACCGCACTCTGCTGCTGTGCAGATTTTCAAACAAACAGACTTGAAGACATGTGACCATCACTTAGGTCTGAGCTACAGCGCTGGTGAGAATAGTGGGGATACTGGTTCGTCCCAGTTTCGGTGAGGTTCAGGCTAAATTGCAGCTGATGCTTCAGATTAACCAGAAACAGGAAATGAACAACGAATGCCCTCAACCGAAGGCTTAAAACATTAGCAGTCTCCATGAAAAACTGTACGCATACGTGTATGTTAGTGGCTCTCAAAAAAACAGCCTAAAATCTACAGGGAGGACGCTCACATTATTTATGCCACTAGTGCAAGAACAAAATCAGCAAAACCCATAGAGTTTGCTAATCTCGAACCTTAAACATTTCAAGGTCCCTGCGAACAAATCCCGATCGCGATGATGTTGGTCGCGCGCATTTTTTGAAAGATTCTATCCCTGATTCAACGGTTATAGGAGTATCCGTACAGTGCAGCAATTTGTTATCTGTGAGTTTATATATCATCTTAAGTACGACCACAAATTGCTCCAGCAACTCTAGCTCCATGATTAGGTCGCTGGTACTCGCGAAGCATCCCACTGCATGAGTAAGTTAGCGTACCTAAAAAGGCTAAATACTTTGGCCTGATATCACATAACTGAACCTACGTTTATAGCACTTATTTAGATCGGTTCGCCAATCTCTGGTGACCGGGTTTCAAGTCCCCTAATGGAAATCTAGATTAAGTACGTAGATATATATATACCCGTTGATCTATCTATCATTGCGTTGGCGGTGAGGCAATTGAGATCGAAAATGATCATTAAAAACATTTCGGCTATATCAGCAGCTATTATCCTTATAGATTGATCTTTGATTAAAATCGTGTCATTGTATTTTCTGATTGATGATCCACCAAATATTGAGCCAAGAAGTATCGTGAAGAAAAAAATGGCTGCAGTAAGAGACAGTTTTTATAGAAAACCAACCTTCGGCGAGTCTTTATCTTTTGAAATCGCCCAGGAACCAGAAATTCTCCATAACTATGCGGTTACAGCAACGTTCACCCACAAGCTTCCTACCAACTTGGTGTTTTATGGCATCAACAAGGTGTTGTACAGCTACCCCGCCCTAGTGACCACCATGGAAGACACGAACTTGAATCGCATCAATGATATGGGGAAAAATGTGCAGGTGCGGCCGGTGGTTCGTTTGGGAGCTGGAAATGGATTGATCGAGTTTGTTCACGACTATTCATCAAGTTTGAGCCACGAGATAGAAGCGACGCTTAAGCAGACAACCAGCAGCGCCAATAGTGCCAGCAGCATCAACGGAAAGATAATCACAACCTCAGACACAGTGACGGTGCATAGCGATGATGATCTCAGTGACTTGATTGGATGTGGTGATAACAACAGCCTGGTGAATTTAGATTCACGCTTGTACCAGTACTACAGAAACAATTTTTACTCCAAAATACACAAGGATAATCGGTTCACGTTTGACTACATGGATGGCAAGGGTCTCTGGAAGATCTACATCGTTGAGCGAATGAGACAGTTAGTGTTTGTGTTTGATCCTGTGTTTATCGACACCGAAATGGCTATAAACATATTGGGAAGCCTCGCAAATTACTTCAAGGAGTACTTGGTGGAAAATAACCTACCTTTGACAGATGTCGCTGCCATCACTACCAGTAAGAACAAGCTGATATCGTTCAAAAAAAACTTCACCCACAGTCAGCTCCTGAACTACTCCGTTTTTCATCTCAACAAGAACTTAGGGGGGTTCTCCAAACCTCTCAGCCTGAACTACGAGGAATATATAGCTGTGAAGAAGAAGCTATCCACAACCACCAAATTGAAGTTGAAGAAAATCAAGCTTTTAGGGAACTTAACTAAGATAATATCCAGCTTCGAAAGCAACTACTACAAGAGACAGATACAAATATTGAGCGGGCTTTCCTCGGGATCAGCATCTAGTGTTGGATCATCAGGCAATATCAACATCTATCAGACGCCTTTGATCACCACAAACCATGCATTTGCAATCCTCCCACTAGATCGAAGCACAATTCTCAAGCTACATAGCAAGTGCAAGGCACTCAAGATTGAAAATATTGACAGCCTTTTCATCGTGACTTATTTGCGGCAGATATTAAAAGCCAAGGACAAGTCGCAATGGTTAAATAAATTTTTGAGAGTAGATTATGGAATCAACATGAGAAAGTTCTTTAAGAAGCAGAAACTGGACCCCGTGGATGGAAACTTTATGGAGTTCGTCTGTTTGCTTCTAGGTGCAAACGACTTGATATGCAGCGACCAGGCCTTGTGGAAAGCAATCTCTTTGTATGATAAATACATCTCTTATTTGAGCGGCAGCCATAACTTAGATGACATAGTGCAAGACATGAAGACATTCCAATACTTGATTAGTCCAGAGGACTACTTACAGTACAAGATAGATCATTCTGACAAAAAGGAAAGCATATTGACGTTCGTCGACGCGAAGACGCAGTCGATTTCCACAACTACCAATATCAAAGACCTTACTTTGACCACCAACAACAACTTGTTTGGGGGAGCCAATATAATGACACAGATAAGCGATTTTGAGCACGGAACCAGCACGTTGAATGTCGGGACCTGCGATCAGGATATTATTGCTCGAGGGTTTCCCGAGATAATCGAAAGTTACGAAAGAACGTTACTCAGAATGGCATTGAATCAATCTTAAATGCCTATAATCATATATTCTGAAAGACTTAATCAGGGAACCAACACGTTGAATATCGGCACCAGCAGTCAAAGTATCTGCTTGAGGGTCTCTAGAGATGACCGATAGTTACGAGAACGTTGCTCCGAATGCCGTTGAATTAATGAGAACGTTGCTGAAAATGGGTCTGGATTAGTAATAGATACCCAAAAAGGCATTGATTTATTGAAAAACGTTGCTCAGAGTAGCTTTGAGCCAATGAGAGGCACTTAAAAGGGCGTTCAGCCAATAACATATGCTCAAAAGGGTATTGTACTAGTGACGGATTACGGGTGGTATTGGGTTGGTTATTGCAGCTCTGCAGGGGATAATTTCATAAATATAACGGGCACCATGAGCTGATATTTCGCAGTAGCAAACTATAAAATGACAGTTTTATATACATTTTATACGCAGTATATCCCTGTGCAAATAAAAAGGCGATCTATATACATCTTATCTACAATATCCCTTGTGCAAGAGTTACGATGGTTCATTCAATCATATATGTAAGGTACCCCCGGTATGGGTTTCTCCGAGATCGCATCTCGGAACTACTACAATGTAGTGTTAGTAGCACAAGGTGCGGACTTTATGCAGACGCATTGCAAATAAAAATATACGGGACGAAAATCCGTCTACATCGCCAACTCCACATTTCAATTGGAGCAGGGCTGTGGACTTACGGCGGAATATCAGAAGAGTCTTGAAGAATGTTTTGATCTATGCGGAAACGAAAGGTGTGGAGGGACTGCAACATAGGTCATCAAAGCACGATTTTGCGAACGCGCAACTATAAAAAAAAGCGACGATCAATCAATTAAACTCATAATTAATCGTACTTTTTTTCCTAATTTTGTGACTAAGTAAGTCGTCTAGCTCTTGCCGCATTGTTATCAACAAAGCATTCTATCAAGGCGGCGATCCTCGCGTTGGTCTCTTTGTCCATTCAAATGGATAGGATGAGCGATGCGTGCCGATGGCACCGCAGGACAAAGAAAGGAGACTCGGGAACAGCGCAAGAGTCTTAAGAAGGGCTGAACGAAAAAGAATCTAATGGTGAAACGAGGAGTTAGACTCGCGGTCGCTTTCGCCTTCATATTGGCTTGAATGCGACTTCCATAAGGGCGCATTCAGGGTTTGAAGGCATTCCTGTGGCATTTGCGGAAAATACTCAAGAGGCGTCGGAGCACCTAGTGGTTGTTTTGCTTTACTGCCAGCCGGCTAATTGTGTGGCTAAATCCGGACTTCACACAAAGTGAAAGTCATTCACGATGAGACACCATTCCTCCCCCTAAAACCAAAACTTCAGGCCTGAGAACGAGCCCATCCAAATGCGACAGCTGCAACTCT
This sequence comes from Saccharomycopsis sp. NRRL Y-5750, assembly GCA_030564765.1. Lineage (NCBI taxonomy): Eukaryota > Fungi > Ascomycota > Saccharomycetes > Ascoideales > Saccharomycopsidaceae > Saccharomycopsis > Saccharomycopsis sp. NRRL Y-5750. Next base: position 13,687 of record JAKTZD010000027.1, on the reverse strand, counting down.
ATATGGCTAATCTGTCTTATGATGGTGCATGCACGAAAAGGCGGGCCTTTGCGTTATGTTTTAGAGCCATCACGAATATGTGGACGATCCATACCTGCGTTGCAGGCGTGCACTGCACGCTTAAGCTTCTAGGCCATCTTTGTAAGCCCTCAGTGAGTACAGCGTGCACCTATGTTTCCGCTAATGAATAGCTGATGGCGAGAGATACCGATCCGACTCTGGTGAACATGCGATTTTGAGTTTGGGTTCGCAGTGAGATTTCAAACTAAAAATTATATGTATGGCTTTTAGCCCCCCCTGCTATCTCTGCCACTTTTTAGCTCTCACGTCTTGCCTGTGTGGGATCTGTTATTCATTAATCATATCTTTTGAAAGGACGGATCAAAGCCATTGGCATGTTTTACAAGATATGGTGCAAAACGTAATTCACACAATGAAGATTATAAATACAAGGGCTGATCCATTAGAAGTTGCAGTTGATCTCGCTTTTTTCTGAAGCTGTCCGTCTGGATCGCTCTAAGACTGTACATAGAAATCAACTTTCATCTCTATACACCCTTTTTTGGTCCCAGGATCCTGCCCCTTCGCCTCGACAATGCCCAAAGCCAAGCCTCAGCCGGTGTCCAAGCGCGACTTTGCGTTCCCTTTGGACTTCATGAACCAATTCCACTATGTTCAGAACACTAGAGACATGTACCACAACTTTGGCATGGTTGTCAAGTTGAACAAGCCTTTGACCAAGCAGCAGCTTCAGTATGCGCTTAGAGAGCTTATACTCAAATACCCTAACCTTGTGCTTGCCATAGACTCGCCTCAGAGGGCCACTACCACTTTAGGCCCTTCTGGAGGCAATTTGGACGCGTCCTCTCCCCCTGGAAGCAAGGGAAGCTACAGCTCCACGGGCTCTAGTAATATCAGCGGGAAGACCTACAGTACCACTGAAAGTGATTATTTTGCTAATAACGCAAACTCTGTAGTTAAAATCATTCCCGAATACAGCGACAGCTATCTTGCCTCTGTCAGAGGAACCTACAAGAGAGCCATAAAGTACGGACGCGTTTTGGAAATCAACAACACGTATGTAGACTCTGTGATACGCGACATCGACCAATTGAAGAGACTTTCAAGAATTCGCTTCAACTACTCTTCCGCAGACGACGGGGCTCTCTGGAAGATTGTGTGGTTTCCAAACTCCAATCATTTGGCCTTTTGTTCCGACCATATCAATAGCGATGGCTCTGCTGTTGCCGGATATTTCAAGGACCTTCTTTTGATTCTCAATCACGATCCAAAATGCAGCTCCTTTGAGCAATCGGCCCTGAAATTGCCCCTACATGGCGATGAAGACCTTATCTTTGACGCATCAAAAGATTTCGCCAATTTCTACCCCGGCTCAAAAGTTAGCAGCTCCTGGTACAAGGAGATTTTTGACTGGGAGTTGCCAAGCTCCAAGAAGACCCAAATGAAGTTTTTACGCTTTTTGAACAAGATACCGATGATGGAGGCTTCTCTTGAGAACACCATGGCCAGACAGGCGCATATAGACTGCTGTCAGCCATCCTTTGCTAATATCGACATGTCGCAGGTATGGAACTCCAAAATCATTCCAGATCCGAAGCAGGTTATTCTGGAGGTCGACGGATACATTTTAGACACAGTGACTGTCGAAAAGGATACATTGAAGCTGGTGCTAAAAAATTGCTCTAGAAACGGCTGCAAGCTCACAACGTTGCTCAACGTGATCTACGTGTTGCTCTACAACAAGATATATCCAGACGATCGCGACAACTACAAGAAGTTGGAAATATACGCCAACTCGCGTAAGTTGGCCCAGAAGCCAATAAAGTTCCACGAGGACTACATAAGCTACGATGAATCCAAGAAGGGTGCTCGTTATCAAGATGGATTTTTCACAGAGGGCGTCTACATGTATGTCGAGCCCTGCAGCCGATTCAGCTGGGATTTTTTTGACAGAGCTAACGATTTCTTGCATAAGAAAGTGAAGGTTCCTGAGTTGCTTATGGGTAGTGCTATGGCCTACTATTTGCTCAATATGGATACAATGATCCGTGAAAATCTCCGGAAACCAAAAGATACTTTTCTTACGGTCAGCAATCTCGGGCTTCTTAACTTTGATGAGAAGAATAATGGCAGCAAGGAACATCTGGGCTACGCTATTGATGATTCTTGTTTGATTTCAGACACAGGTATCTTGTTTGGGGTCAACGCAATGATGGTGACGTCCTCCAAAACAGGGATGAACTTCTTGATGGCTACACTAGATCCAAAGATCAAAAATGACTTCGGAAAGCAGTTTTTTCAATTATTCAAACAGTCAGTTGAGGTGGTTGGGTCCAGTGAGGACATCACGGAAAGCGAAATTGATCAGAAGATTGATGATCTCATAAAAGTTTATAAAGAGAAAAATCCAACAGCGCCTTGATATGCCCATATTAGCAACAGCCAGGCCACCTTGCAGCTGCCTCAAGGGATTAACGACCACAGTAATGACGTATTCTAGGGGAGCGTACAGAGTAGAATAGTTATAGAACTTCAATTTTAATTTGATAATGCACTAATATACTAATTGCACTAGAAATGCACTAATAATTGAGCTAATAACAGTTGATACTATGTTGCACGTGTAGCTATCTAAATCTCTTTATGGGCTTGTGACGCTAACCTATTGATAGCCAATTATTGACGGATCACGGGCGTGAGCTTCTGTACTTATAAGTTGCCCAGTAGTGCGCAATCTTTTACTTTCTGTGAGAAATAGGCATTCCTCAAAAACCCAATCTGATAGACCTCCGTGCTTTCTTTGCCAATCACGGATCACGTACTGGCTCTACCGGATCAGTCCGAGTAATGGCTCTTACACTCACACACACAATGTATGAGAAGTCAATATTTTCTAAATTAGAAATAGAAACTAGACTGTGGACTGATTCTCATAGCCTCATTGCATTTACATAGCAGCCTAAGCTATCCAACATCATCAGTACATGCTCAGCCATTCTTATAGCCCCCAGCAGACATAGTTTTCCACTCAAGGTCCGGACTTTGATCTCTGATCTCAATTAGAAAGCTATAGACGCTTCCCCCCATTAGTTGCCCCACACATTCCACATGCCTGGATCGCGAGTATTCTGCTAGCATAAACTTAAACCCAGGAATCAAACCAGGTGAAAAATGAGGTTTTTTTTAGCAGCAAAAAATGAGATGGGCAATGAAAGATCCGTTTGATCCATGCGCCAATGAAAAACGGAAAAACTGCGCTGCTCCTCTATTTTTCTCAGCTCAGGCAACTGACACTGTTTTCCTAGCCTACTTTGCTAACATCCACAGCAACTTTGCTACATTGATCTGAGCAACCTAGGTTCATGAAGAGGTATGTTATCTCGAACAACGTACTTTATGCATAAACTGTAATTTTGTCACTACAAAATGAACGCGCTACTCGAATTCGTTGGTGAGGAAGTGTGGAACGAGTTTGCTGAGGAGCACCTTCAGACCAAAGATCCTTACTATGAGGAGATCAACGGAAAAGAAAAAAGACGAAAGGCCCCACCAGGATGCACCATTGAGGAACAAAAGGCCTGGAAATTCATTCAAAAACGTGCTTGGCGTCATGATCGTTGTATGTGTGGCTGTATGCCTGTGGATTGTGGCCTTGGTGAATCGACTGCCCTTCTGATTCTTCCTGTAATTGGTCCATTTATGACATACGCAGTGCACGCAAGATTTATTGAATTAGCGAACAAAAAGTTGGACAACAGGTTGCCTGCCGCAGTTATAGGGAAAATGTACTCGAATATTTTGGTCGACTTGCTAATTACGTTGCCACCTATCTTGGGGGTTCTTTTTGGGTATCTCCATGCAGCCTCCACGAGAAACGCAGCACTAATACACAACTATTTGCGAAAGGTGGGGAAGCAGAGACTAGCAGAGACTGGCGAGTCACAAAAGGCAAACAATGAGGGTACTCATCAAGGCAAGCCAGTGAACAATGGCAATGGCACCAATTCCTCTAACAAGAAACCACCAGGAGAGAAGACATCTGGTAATATTAAGCCTGTTTCTGAAATGAAACAACTGACTAGTGGTACGGCCTCTCAAAAAAGGCCTCCGACAGAATTGAGTTCAGGCTATACTGAATACAGGCTGCAGAAGAGGGTTCCAGCTGAGACCAATTCAAACTCCAGCCATGAAGTTCAAGATCATGTTGTATCTACCTCACTTTCTCGGCCACAAGCTGCTGCAAGACCAAACATGGCACTAAATCTGACACCAAATAGCACATCTACACAAAAAAGACGCCTTCCCCCTCCCATCCAGACTTCCGCAAGCACGAATATCAGCCAAGATCGAGACATTCCTGTCCAGCAAAACAACAATCACCAGCAAAGCAATTATGTACAACAAAGAGGATACCCTCAATTGAGCAATCCTGTGTATCAGGAGCCAAATAGCCGTGTACATCAAGGATACCAAGAGCCAGGTGGGCCTGCTAGTGGCTACTATCAACGGCATGACAATAATAGACAGGGTGCTGCGCCTCAACAGGATTTACCATTGAGAAGTAACAACCAGCAGTATGGTGGCATTCGATTGCAGAATGAGAATGAGACACAGAATATTCCTGCAACTGATCATGGCTTTCTGGGTCAGGATCAACGCCAAGAGGTAGATTATCAAGGAGTTTATAGCCAGTACCTGACACAGCCTCATTATCAAACCCATCAAGCAACAAGCAGTCAATATCAGCCTCAGCCTCATAATTACCAGGCTGTCAATACTCAATATCCTGCTCAGAACTATCCTGGAACTAGCAACCAGTATTCTCAGAACTATCCAGCACCAGGCAATCAGTACCCTGCCCAAAGCAGAACTCAGAGCAGAACTCAGTACCAAAACCAATATCAAAGCCAATATCAAACTGAGAATGTACCTCACCGAAATGCCCCGCAGCATCAAAATCAAAATTTACCATATCAAAATGTCCAGCAGCAAAGGCCAACACACAGCCCATATACAACGGGCTCGTCTCAAGACAGAGCGAAATACACTCGAAAGCCTCCTGGATACGACGAGTGAATCAAACTATAATAGGAACAATAATACACTTTACTGATCGATTACAGCCCTGCTCATACATAGACTGTTTATTGTATAGATTTATATACGTCATCTCTTTGGCTGGCTAGTGAAACACAGTAATTACTGGATACAGTAGGTAATATTATTTATCAGGACTAAATGAAATCACGCAACATTTTCCATTTCCACGTCCTCATCCTCCTCCTCCTCCTCCTCCTTCTTCTCCTCTTCTGGCTCAATTCCCAAGGCCTTCATCTTTTCTCTTCTTTCAAAGTCCTTGAGCTTCTTATATTCGGGCTTCAAGCAGTACTTGGACGCATACGGTCCACGTTTAATCAACTGAGCGATGCTCTCCAAACTCTCTTTAAGCCAGGCATCCGGCTGTTTGGTTCTTTCCTTAATACCTTTCAAACTCCAGTAATCATACTCTTCAAACATTTTGAATAACAAGTTCAAAAGATCCTTCTTTTCAATTCTCACTGCTCTTCCCTCCTTGTTCTTAGGCTCCTTTGTAGCCTTGATGAAGGCATTGGTGTCTTTACCATTGCCTCCCAAAGAAGGTGCACTGAACCGCTGTATAACCCCGCGATTCTCCTCCAAAACTTGGATATGCGATTTGTCAGGCCGCTTTGTAATGATCTCTTTACGCTTCTTGAGGACATTTATGTAGTTAGGATCGTCGGTGGCCGGAAACACTGAACACTCGTGACAAATGGTGCCCACAATAGCGGTTTTCTTGGGAATCGACTTGACAAACGGAGCAAACCGGAACGCTCCAAGCTTATTTTGTTTCTGTAGATATTTTGCCCTTGTGAGCTTCTTCTGAGGTTTCAGTTGCTGTTCCAAACGTTTCTCTCTTCTCTCTTTCTCCCTGGCTAGCTGTTCTTCTGTCTTTGGCAATTTGAACTTATCCAAATTCCCTTCACTAAACACAAACTGGTTCTTGACGCTTTTGTTAACCACCTGTAAGTCGTAGTTGTGAGGCAATTCCCCAAAAAAGTCGTATTTTGTGCTCGTAGTGCTGGATTTCTTCGAAGTAGACGCCAGAGCCTCAGGACTCTTGTCTGCTTTGTCCTTTGCGTTGTCCACCATCACCTCGTTCAACACCAACTTGAATTTCAAGTCTGTGGAGTTTTGCTTGATGCGTAGCTTCCCCAAATCCTGCCCACTGATTGTATCGATGTCGGTCCATTTCTCCGCCAAAAATTTTGGCAATTTGACCAACCAGATCTGCCGCTTGCCATTTGTAAGATCCAAATCTAGGGACTCCTTCTTCCCGTCAATAATCACCGAGTCTGGCGGCTGCTGCTTGTACACTTCGTTGAAGTCGGTGATTTCCTGTTTGATAAGAGCCTTTTCCCCATCGGGTTCTTTCTTGACGGTTGGTTCGCTCATTGCAGTTCTCAAGGGTACGGAAATGGGTCTGGAGTCGGTCCAGAGGCTTTTTTGTAACAGAATATATTTACAAAGAAGTTCAGAGCTGCTGTAAGAAAGCTTTTTCAGTAACAATCTGGCCATCCCTCTAAACATCCTTCTACCTATTTAGTCCGCGATTTTTTATTTCATCTTGCAGGCTGCTTTTCCAGCCCGCCAGCGCACATAACCATTGCGCATAAATAGCACGTGCTCTGCATGCCGCTGCGAGATCCGCCTGCCCCCCAGCGCATACCCGGCGCAGCTACACGGGATTTTTCACACGAAAAAATCTTCCCTGCTTCTGGCAATTTTTTTTCCAGGCCGATTTGTGCGGATTGGTGGTGTTTGGCGATTGGCAGACCACCAGCATCAGCAGGAAAACAGTATTTGGAAATTCCCTGATATTCTCGCATTTCTTGCGTTTCCAAGGGCTCCGCAAACAGTTGCACAGCAGGACTGCAGACACACACACTCAGCCATGTCGGAGGTAACAAGAACCATCAGAATAACAACAATTCAGAACATTCTTAAGGACATTCCCCCTGTCCAGGAAGGTTTTCCTATGCGTGGATGGTCGATTGAAATATCCATGATAAATTCAAAGGGAAAGGAGGTCCCGGCAAACATATTCGACAAGGTGACCTACCATCTTCACCCGACCTTTGTCAATCCGGTCCGTGCCATCAAGAAGCCTCCGTTCAAGATTGAGGAGCAGGGTTGGGGTGAATTTGACATGATCATTGCTTTGCACTTAGTGGGCGGAGGAGAGCGCAAGATCAACCACGACTTGAATTTCAGGGAAAACAAGTATGTGGTCGACCACCAGATCACGGTATCCACCAGCAAGCCCAATTTGGCCCGTCTTTTGCTTGAAACTGGTCCGGTTCCGTCCTTGGACGCCAGTGGGGGTGCTGTTGGAGCTATAGGCGGTGCCTCAAGCGTAGGCGGTATTGGCGGAGGATCCTCAGGAGGGTTATCGTCAGGAAAGACCAGCGCAAAGGCCTCGCCCAGCGTTGACCATGCCTCTACAATAGGCGACAAGCGCAAAACCGCCTCGTTAAGCGCAGCTGGTGACGGGAAGTCCAACAAAAAAAGTAAGTCCAACAGTAGTGGTCTTAGTTCGGTGAAAGGCTCGATTGACTTGGAAAAGCTTGCTTACGGGCTCACAAAGCTTACAGAGGACAATTTGTTGACGGTAGTCCAGATGGTCACAGACAATCGCACCCCAGACATGAATGTCAAGAACGACGTGGATGAGGGCGAGTTCACCATGGATTTGTATACGTTCCCAGACGCGCTTCTCAAAAGTTTATGGGACTATGTGAAAAAACACTCGAATATTGATTAGTCGATGTATTACTAGTATGTCCAATAGCAATAGCAAAATAGCATTTGAACAGTGGAATTTTGATTCAATGTATATTACAAGTATGTGGTAGTGATTGTAGATGAGGGTGGTTTTTCTTTTTGTTGTGAGTGTTGTGGAGTTGACTGGCACCAGGGAGTCAATGCTGATTGATTTGGGCCTTCCCGTGGCTATAACAATAGTAGAGGGAGTGGCGTTGAATCTAGTTGTCGTCAGGTGCCATGTTTTTGAATTGTGTGTAGCTGGTGGAAAAAGATCTTTTGAAGCGAATGGCCGAGGGGGCACTCTTGGTTCACTAATTGTGCCATTGGTGTCTACGCTTGCTAGACGTAGTTGGAGGTTTGGATGGTCCGTTGTACGGTCAATACTGGCAATAGCGTTGCCCTCGTATAGCCGTCTTGCAACCAAGTATGGTTTTCGCTTTCCGAGAAAAAACCAGTGTCATGACTTTTACGCAGCAACTTCAGGCCTGTTTGTGTCATAAAGAGATACCAGGCTTGCTTACATAGATAATTATCTCTCTGTACACTGGAGGGATGTATACGGACAAACCGTCTGAAGTACAAAGCCTATTAAATCTCCAAAAATCATGTATACCTTTTAGAGAACTACAGAGCGATCGCCCTATACAAAGCACGCCCCATATAAAGCATAAAGCACCCCCGATGCAGAGTAATCACTGTATGCTCATGGTCGTGACAACACTAAACAATATCCAGAGAACTCACTTCCTACTACCGATATCTCAAAACTAAATAACATATATATGGCTTCGACAACGCTCAAAGCAAAGGGTACTTACTATATAGCTGAATAAACGCACATACCGAGCAAAAACTGAGACCTTTTCATCGTACCGCGGCAACTACCTTTAAAGCACCAAATACTACCGGTAAGTCCATAGCTCCATCAAATGATCCCTACTGGAGGCCGTCAAAACCGCCTGTCCGTCAGGACTGACCTTAGCCAAAGATGAGTAGTCGTCCAAAGTCGTAACAATATCGCCTTTCAAAATATCCAAAGCAGAACATCCATAGTCCTGTGTGCAGCAAAAGAGAATGCGCCCACTGCTGCTGAAACTGATGCTTTCTATTCCGTCAATATCCATGTAGGACATATCACTCAAAGACGACACACTTCCGCGAAAACTACCCCCTGCTTTGGGCAAAAGGGGTGTGTCATCGATCCAGTAGCTCTCCTGGCCTGCTTCATTGAAACGAAAAGAATATGGAGATCGTAGCTCTTTTAGTCTTTGCAGTGTAGCGGCTTTTATAGGCAAAACATATTGCTGTATCTGCAATCTTCCAACGCGAATGTCGTAAAGGGCAATAGTAGACTCTTTGGTTCCTACTGCAAACTGATACCCCTGAGGAAGAAACTCGACCGTGGTGGTTTCAGCTCCAACCGGGCCAAATCTCTGCACAAGTCCATTTGCCGCACGGTCTCTGATATCCAATAATTTCACGCCCGAGGTTCCGAGACATGATATTAAAACGCTATTTTCGTCCATAGGTGAGACACTCAACGAGGATATCTCCGAGCTGTTGCTATCGAAGCTGCGGATTTTTGTTCCCTGATTCAAATCCCACATAATGCAGCTTTTGTCGTTGGAAGTACTTAGGAGTCTTCTCGAATCGCTCAAAAATCGACAGTCGGTGATACAGTCGTAGTGCGATTTCAAGCGGCAAACTACAGGAGAGTCATCGTCCTCAGAATCGTATCTCCTCAATGCCCCGTTGTCTGGTTCGCTGCTTGTGAGGTTATTCACAGGATTGGACAATCTGAAGATGGAAATCTGGTTCTTCAAACCTCCAGCGGCAAGGAACTGATTGTCAGGGGATATGTCGAGCCCAAAGGTGAAATCTTTATTATTGTAGATACATTTTTCCTTAAGTTGATGGTATGCGTCCCATATGATGATATTATGGTCGTCAGAGGCACTGGCAACTTTTTGACTGTTTCGAGACCAGCAAATAGCACGAACAGGCTTGTTGTGGGCCGCAAAGCTTCTGAATTTGAAGAGATTCAATTGGCTCACGGGACGGAGCCTTTCGCTTAGCTGGAGGATATTTCCGTCGTTCAAGCTTTTCAACTTCTGCTGGTATTTTGACAAAAGCACCTTAGTTTTGTTGGTGCAGTCCTCGGTTTTTGCAGTAAGTTGGTTTATCAACCATTCTGTGGCTACACCGTTATTGGGTCCAATGGGTTTATCCTTGGTGCTATGAGTGTCGTTGCTGGGAGCCAATCCTGAATGACGGGCAGGCTGCAAGTCATTCATCATGATTCCGTCGGAATAGAGTTGATGGCATTTGTTGAGGTGGTTATCTTTTGGTTTTGACGACAACATGGCCATTATGAGAGGGGATGGGCCAACAGGAGAAAGCCGGTAGAGATTAGCCAGCCAAGTGATAGAAGATAGCGAGAGGTGAAGGTCTGAGCCACGCAAATTGAGAAAAAAAGATGATAATGGCGATGTAACGTAAAGGGCAAGCAAATTGAACTAGATCGAGTGTAATCTAAAATCAGGACCGGGTTTCCTGAATTTAAGGAAACAATAATGGAAATAAGGATGAAGTACTAGAAAGAAGGTGGGCAGATTAATAGACAGGTTATAGAGAACGCGATGGCAAAATACCCTTTTATTTTATTTTTGAAATATAGAAGGCAGTTTGATATACTGAAGGGCAAGTGTAAGTGCAAGTGTTTGTATTGGTGGACAGTATAATCTGTCGATGTGGACTTGTAATCCCCATGTTGTCCTATTTATTCTCCGTTAAGGTTTCCCATGTTTTCGCAGGGAAATCTGCCGCCAATCCCCACACAAAGAGCGTCACCGCCCCAAACCAAATTGCCTATTAGCACTGGAGTGTCGGCCATGACTGGGTGTGCGAAAAGGGAAACAGCCGGACAGATTGGGATTTAATGACAGAGGATTGTGTGACTGTGTGTGTGGGAGGTGTATGTGTACAAAGGGTGAGGTACACAGACAAAAAATGTAGGATATGGAAAGTCTGTACAGACGGGGGAAAAGGAGAGATAATGGGCAAGGACTAGCTCGTATTTGAGGTGTCAAATCACATAGAATTTTTTTTGCAAGGCTGGCTGGTCTGTATAACGGGTGTAATGCGAGTAGGTGTGGCCGTGATATCTTGAGGGTAATCAAGGGTGTTCAGTATGGAAGGATTTTTGATAGGTGTACAACTTGAATAGGTAATACATGGCCTGGCTCAAGCAATTGGCCAACATTAGCATTACACGCTACAATAATCGTTACTCTGCAGGCGAGGATCTGAGAGACACAGTCTACACCACTACAGTGGCCCGAACTCCGCTAAACAGGCTGTATTTACATCCGCATAACTATTCCATGTGTAATCGCAGACTCAATCTTCATTGCTGAAATACGTAATTTTCTATATATTGAAAGATCTTAACAGCCCATGGCCTTGGCCGGCCACGCCCGGCCTAATTATTGATAACTATTGCCCCGTTGCCCCCATAGCCCTGTCTGACCCTTACCGGGTGGTCCAAAAACAAGCAATCCTCAGCCCCAAACTCGTCAAACAAAATGCGGTCGCCGTCCGCCGAATGTCCTTCCTCCTCGGGCCCTGCATGGAAGTAGCGCACGCGAGAGCCGTCGCTGCGGTCCACAAGCCCGATTTTGATCTTGCTGAACTCCTTGTTGCCGAGCGACAACCGGTGCTTCAACCGCGCCAACGTGCCGGAAAGCTTCTCTCCGCGCTTCACGACAAACACAAACGGAACCCCGTGCATGCGCTTTGGGTCGCGGTCAAACTGCACCGTCTCCACCACCTTTGTGTTCTTGTCCAAGTCGAACGGCAACAAGCCCTCCACCAGGGCCTCGTTCTTGGAGCTTCCGCCGTCAACGTCGATCGGATTGTGCGCGCTGTTGGCGGTGTGCGTGCGCTGCCCCGCCAAATAGCGGTTGAACTGCTCCAACTCCGCCTCGGCGTCGCCGATCGGCGTCATGTACACCGCGGTGCGCCGATGCACGATGCACGTGATCGGGTCGCACGCCTCAAACACGTGACTCACCCGCGACGACGCCTCGTCGGCGCCCCACACGAGCAAGCGGCTGCGGCTCTTCACCTGCGGCCCCAACTTGCGCACCGCCTTGTCCACGAGGTCCGCGAAGGTGGCTGCGGGCGCAAGGAGACAGTCCACAGACTGCTGGTGGAGCACCCCGCTCGGGAGCCAGTGCAAGGGCACGTACTTGAGGGCCTCGAACTCCGCGAGGGGCACCGTGAGGACCTCGTAGGCCAAGGAGATGGTTTTGTTGCAGTTGTAGTTGCGGGGGACCAACGCGCTGACCGTCAAGCTGCGGCGCAACGTTGTTTTGTTGCCCTGGGCGTCGTAGACCACGAACAACCGCAAGCGGTCCGCCTGGACGTCCAACCGCGCCGCCACCGCCTCGGCGATGTCCTGGTAGCCTGTCTGGGGCGCCACCCAGAGCTGCAAGCGGCGGAGGCGGTGCGGCGGCACCTCCGCGCGGAACGTGTCGTCCACCGCCCCGTGGGCGCCCACCGGCGCAAGCACCACGTGGAGCCGCGTCCGCAAGTAGCGGTAGAAGTCCGGAATTGCCGCAAGGCGCGGAAGCACGTTGTCGACGAGCTTGTCTCTGTGGGCGATGAGATCGTCTCTGGAGAGGCGGACCGTGTGCAGGGGCCCGGCGGCGATGGCAATGGGGTCCGCCGCCTCGTCCGCCGCCAAGAACTTCTCGATGCGGTCCACCTTGGCGATGCGGTTGTCTGGCTTGTTGAAGGGGGGCGCGGCTCCCGCCTTGGAAACCACCAAAATGTCGCCCGTCTGCAACTCGCACGCCACAAACGTCTCAGTCTGCCGCACAGGCTCGACGTTGGTGGGCTTGATCTCCTCAAACATGTCCAAGGGCGTGTCCTCCGGGAATCCCAAGAAATAGTTGACCCAGGGCACGATTGTCGCCACGGGGGCATCGCGGGACACGTGGAGGTGCGAAAGCCCGGTGAGAGTCTGGTTTAGGGGGTCGAAAAACTTCACAAACACAAGAATCTTCCGGGACATTGTGCTGAACGCTAGCGGGGCGAAGATCCGCAAAGGGGCCGCGTCCGGCACCCCCTTTTTGGCCGCGTCCGGCACCCCCTTTTTGGCCGCGTCCGGCACCCCCTTTTTGGCCGCGTCCGGCACCCCCTTTTTGGCCACTTCGGCCACCTCGGCCACCCCCTTTTTGGACACTTCGGCCACTTCGGCCACCTCGGCCACCCCCTTTTTAACCACCTCGGCCACGTCCTCGTGCACCTTCAGGAGCACCTCCGGCACCGTCAAAAAGTTGCGCGCAATTTCCGGATAGAGCTGCCGCCGCCCGAGCATCCCGCGCTCAAAGTCGTACACGCTGGCCAAGCTGTCGCGGGTGTCCTCGATCCAAATGTACAATCCGCACTCCTTGCGGGCCGCAAACTGCTCGAGCACCCCCTCGAGGGTTTCCGCGCCCTCAAGGTGGTTGAGGTCGATGTCCGGCTCGCCGGGCGGCGCGTGCTGGTGCGAGTTGAAAAAACGGTCCTCCGGAGCAAACGGGTTCTCCCGCGGGTCCGCATAGAACCCGAGGGGCAAGTCCGGGCGCGAGGTCTCGTTCTTGCGGTGCGCCATGAGCCACAAACGCACAAACCGCGCCTCGGCGGCGGGGTCCGGCAACCGCATGTGGCGGTGCACCACGTCGGCAAACAACTGCGCCACCGTGGTGCTGCGGCGCACCTTCAACACCGCGGGGGAGCCGGCAAGCCGCGCGTGCGCGGTGCGCAGCGCGTACTC